>UFQX01000063.1:256783-616199 GCA_900497675.1 Arapaima gigas | reverse complement strand
GGGGGGGGGGGGGGGGGGGGGGGGGGGGGGGGGGGGGGCTAGAGGCAATGGGAGGAGAAGGGAATGACCTGGAGAAACCAGATTGGACGGAATGCGTGCCTGTCTTGCTCATGTGGGTGGAGCTCACGCTGCAGCGGTGGGGGCTTGGAAAGGTGTGTTACCCAACCATCAGTTTCAATCAGGCACTATGATGACTAATGTGTATATCAGCCCTCGTTCATCTTTGCCCACTTTTGCAGAGCTAATAGAGCGTGAGGCTTCCTGACTGCTTGTCCTGCATCCGTGATTGAAAATAGAGGTATGCAAGGGTTGTGTCTCCTTTCCTCGACTTCAATGACACGCTGCGCCAGCTGTCATTTCCTTCCCTTTGTGGCGTCCTTAAACGCTCCGAAACCTAAAGTACAAAGGTGTGTGTGTGTTTGTGTATATGCGCACACACCGCTTTCGATTTTGTGTCTGTTCGACTTTTGGAATCAGAGAGAAATGGCACAGAATGAAGATGGCCCAGCAAATTTATTTGTCTGCGAAATGCTGTTTCTCCAGCTCGCGTACAACAAAGTGCGGCCTGAATCGGACCGGCCTGAATGCATTGCTCAATATTTGTGTGTCAGACAGATACATATTTCATTGCTCTAAACACAGCCTAGCATTACACATGGGAATAACATAAAGGATATAGAATAACCCCCACCCATTAAAAATAATTATTCTGCATTAGGAGTAAGGACTTGTACAGTAGATGTTGCTGCTTTTATTATGTCTCGGTTATTGAGGAAAATTCTACTAAATGACTGAAAACTTGGTTATGTAAGATGCTATTATAAAAGAAAAGAGCTCAAGGGTTCTCTAATATAAATTAGCAGCTGCCCTTTGTTATCCGTTTTCGAAGGTTGTGAGGCAATATATGCTTGACCATATTTAATATTGAGCCACTGGAAGATCTTTTACATTTTTTCGCCCGGTTCTTTGTATTTTCTTATATTGGCGATGTCTTGCTTTCTCAAATAAACGTTATCCGTTGGACAAAGCCATACGGACTTGACTCGCCTAAGTGACCTCTTGTCTAAAGCTGCTGTCTGTCCTTCCTGCCATCATTACACTCAGAGGGGCTTCTCCTCGGAGTAGTTGTAGTTTCCATGGCAACTTTGCATGAACTGGAGAGAGAGGCAGTTACAAAGAGTTAGTGCCTGCCAAAGGCAATGCTTTCTGTGGTCCGAAGGTCCTAGCTCTCCGACGGCTGACGTATGGACCCTGTCCTGTCCTCTCAAAGGAAGCCCCGATGTAGGACAGTGCCTACGATGGAGATTTTCTTTGGAGCATTCCAGTGAGCATCTAACAGTTGCAGTGAGGCTGTACAAATATCACACTTTAGACACTGGCTGCTTTTGGACTCACCATCCTGTGCACAAAGAAAATGTACACCAGAGCTTAAGAAGAAGGCTCTGCCAGGTGTGTTGTTGTACTTCCACTAATGTCACTGTAAACCACCAAACTGGAATGCGATGAAAATTTGACTGCGTGTCACTCTGAGCACCATGTTTGGTAGCCTGCTTGGAACTTTAGATGGATTTCAGAATGATGAATTGCTGTGAAAATAAAAAAGTGGCCTTGAACAGATTCTTGTCTGGCATACACCCTTAAAATCTTCATCCAATGCAGTGACAGGGTCCCGCCGCCACCTGACCAGCGCCAACACCGAAGCTGCTGGCAATGTCTGTTTACAGCCACACAATGTCTCTTTTTAGATAAGCGTACTCATTCCCTGGAAATGTTCAATCTCCAGGTGATGTGGCCCTCCTCCTTTTCTAAGGATAGCAAGACATTTGATCTAAGGCAAATGTTGTCTCAGCAGATGATAGAAGTTGAATGAAATAAAAAACAGCCCTCCCCGAACCTGTCTTCTCAGTCCCAGCCCCCACAACCACCACACGTCCGTCTTTCCTGTGCCCTGCTGACTCTGGGGGTCAATGAGTAATTTCACACATGGAAGGGAGTGGAATCCTGCACACGATGAATTAACTGAAAAAACCACTTCCCCTCCATTTGCAATGTAAAGGCTGAAGGAAGGTCACCTGACACAGCGGGCTTGGTTTCCATGGTGATGCTTTGGTGCAGGGACCACCTGCAGGGGGCGTGACGTCCTGAGCCAGAGCTGGTTTCTTCCACTTCATCTCATCGTACCTTGAGCTTTCAGTGGAGCATCAACTAAATGCTCAGACCACGAGTCGGCAATCGGGTTCCCTACGGATGGGACCACGAGGCCGCCTGTGTGTGTCCTTTATGCTCAACAGTTCTACCGTCCAGTCCCCATTTGCCCGTGAATCCTTGTCCAGAGCTTTTGTGTAAGTTTTGTCCGTCTCGCTCTTCATCTTGTGTTCCAGGGTGACTTGGTTTTAAAGACCAATAAAGTGCTGCGCAATTGCAAGGCCGCTGCCAATATTAAATGAACATATTTATGAGCAGGAATTGAAAATTGTCTTTTTCGTGAAGGTAATTTAAGCAGAGCCCTGGCCTGTGTCTGGCGTCCTACATGACCATGCGACCTCACTGTCTGTTTGTTAAAGACAAGACCCGGGATCTAAAATATATGAATGTGGTAGCTGAATAGTATTCTAGAATGCAGCCCTTCAGCCCTACATCTTTAGTGCTGGGTTTTCTTTGTAAACCCAGAAGCTAGTAAATCATTTCACTGTATGGATGGGCTATTGACTTCTTGATTCTAAATTCCGGTATTTATTGCATTCACACTGCTCCTTTTTCCACTGTTACAGGAATGGTTTGCGGGGGAGGAATGGCAGAGACTTGCAGAGGGCCAATCATTCGGAGGGCACGCTGAAGATGTTGCTGAGTGACACTGGGTCAACTGCCAGCCATTCTGTATATTCTCAGTGTCACATCACTAACCCTCACAGAGAGGAGACATCTTTCTGACAGTGTGCTTATCCCATGTTTATAGCCATGTTCTCAAACCTGTTCATGAACAGCAGAACTCTACATAATAGTGGTGCCCTGTGTCTTCTCATTTTCATTAGTATTGTTTAATTCAGTCTTGCATCAGAGAGCTTCCCGTTCATATTCCTTGCAAAACTGTTAACTAACTACGGATAAGACGGTCTGCCAAAAATAAAAATGAGAACAAATTCTAGAAGTGAGCCATACACCTGCTGCCACAGTCCTGCCTGAAATACCCTACTGAGATAAAAAAGAATGAAAATCTCACTAGCATCTGCCTTTAATCCTTAGTAAATGGAAGAATACAGATGCATGTGGTGAGGATAATAACTACTGTAGCACAGCTAAATGACTTGAAAACAAACTCAATAACTATCTCCTTTGGCTAAATGATAAGTAAAGAGGATCACATTGAAGGCACCTCTATTTAATGGGTTTTAGATGTTCTTAGAAATAGCCCTGCTCTGCCTGTGTTCTTCTGCTTTCCCAAACAAAGGAGCTCTTCATTATGTCACCCATCATCATCACCCTTCACTACTTCTCAACCCCTACCATATCCCCATCTCATCTCTACTACATGACTGGAACCTTGCCTACATATTCTTCACCGCCTTCTTAGCCAGTTCCTGATATTCATATAATGCCTTACATTCTTGACTGATAAGCTGTCATCTTTCTCTCATTACCTGCTTATGGGTTTTCCTGTTGTGATGTATAGAGGTCTTCTCAAAGGCACAAGCAGAGCTAATGGACAAGTACTCTTCTCCTGCTTCTACAACCATCGTCATCATTCTCATAATTCATGGGATCATAAATGATTTGGGAAGTCACTCAGTTTGTATTTTGCACCATTGGCAGGCTAGGTTAAGGAGCTTGGCGTAAACTAACACAGTGGTACCTCGGTACTCTTCGTTAATTCGTTCCGGAACTTGTAGCGAGTGCCGAAACCGACGAGTACTGAACAAATTTTTCCCATAACAAATAATGTAATTAGAAATAATTCTTGAAACTTCCCCAGAACTTTAGAATTTTACTGGGCTAATATTAAGTAATAAGGTTGTTTTGTAATACAGAACCTTAAAACTAAACAGACATGGATCGCTTCTTTATTCTTAATGATGGTGGACACCGTTGTTCTAGGTATACCGTATTCCCTAGCGAGATCAGTAATGCGAATACCGCTCTCATATTTGCCTATTAATTCTTTTTTTGCTCAATGGTGGTGCGACGTCATTTTCTTTTCTGCTCAGCGCTATCACTGCTCATTTTCTTAGGACCCATGATGAAAAAAAAGCACAAAAATACACAAAATGACCACAGAAGCTAGGATAAGACCGCAAGGGGATGTGCACAGGGCAAGAGCTACCGCGTGACTAACGTGTGGCCCTTTGTTTCAGCGGGAAAGGGTAGCGAGTCACGAGGCAACCGAAACCGACAAGTTCTAACTTGTGCATCGAGTACCAAACAAACTATGAGCACCGGGACAAAATGTTCGCGTCAAAATGCGTCGAGTACCAAATTCGACGAGTTTCAAAGCGGTGGAGTACCAAGGTATGACCGTACCATTAATTCCCAAAAATAATGGCTCAAACCTGCATACGGACAAAATACTCATCTATCAAGCTCCACTCCCTTCTTACTCACCTCGGCTGGTGTCAAGACCAGATTCGGCACCTGGTGCTTCAGCTGAAACTGCAAAAACCGGTAGCACCCACTTACCAGGTCTACACACTACCAATGATTCTCCTCTTCTCCCCAGATCAGAAACTAGGCTGCTGCTAACACAGTCTCCAAGTGCTTTTATCTCACTCCTTTGAATTCATTTCCATTGGCACCAAAAGTGGCCAAAGTAAGGAGCTCAGAAGCAAACCAATCTTCGTATTAATCATGCTTGCTGACTGCCATAATGTGGCTTTTTGCCCTTGGGCTATTTTTCCCTCAGATGCGTTCATTGAATAACTGGTTATGTCTTGAGTGTGTTAACTTGGAACACCAGGGCAGTTAGGGGTGCCGTTACAGAAACAAAAGGGCAAGATGGACATATTGCCATGGTGACCAAGCTGTCAGGGCCAAGGAGACTCATCGTTGCAGTCACTATTGGTGCACAGATGTGTCAGCCTTCCAGAACGGCTGAAGGGGAAGGCTACAGCTGTTAATGGCAGCACTGGGGGAGATGGGTTGGAAAAGCATGGTTGCTGCTGGGTATGATGGAAGGATAGTAAATTTCCCTCGCAGTGCAATGACAGTGCAATGATAGTGACAGAGAGGGAAGAATAAAGCATCAAAAGAGAGAGAGCCATGGAGAAGGGAGGAGAGAAAGGGATGGTGTCAGCAGTCCATGTTTGCCCATAACAGATGAAATAATCAGAATGTGTGGTTATTGATCGAACCCTCCTGTCTCCGCCGCAGGAAATGATAAGAGCTGGCGAGATAAATAACAGCTGGGTGAGAGCCCGTCGTGGGCCGCAATAAACAGCCGTTGTGGGAACCCCACCGTGATTTACGACCCCGCTGTCTGAGCGTCAGACCACACTTTCCCCCTGAGGTTGCCCCGTGGGTCAGAACGAGACGGGTTGTGTGGGACGGCACGAATGGGTGGTACGAGTCGGGGCCACGCAGGCGTGGACACGGGCGGTAGGACAGCGAGGTGTCCGGGTGGGGGGGGGGGGGGGGCNNGGGGGGGGGGGGGGGGGCGGGGGGGGGGGGGGGGGGGGGGGGGGGGGGGGGGGGGGGGGGGGGGGGGGGGGGGGGGGCGCACGACAATTATCGACGAGGATCTCAACCAGCCTCCGAGGTGTTCCGCCAGTCAACCTTCTGAACGATAAAGGAGAAACGCCTTCCCTTTAAATAGATTTGAATCATTTTTATTTCTTTTTCCTTATCAAAATTTGATAAGGCAGCAGGAATGCTAGTGCCCCTATGGGGGCAATTTTGCCGTTAATGTGGAGGACAGCAGTGCTGTGAAAGCTCCACGTTTACCCCGTTTGCATATCATTAAGGCAATTCATTACGCAAAAAGCAGCGGCTGAGAGCCGGCAAATGCCACCTAATCATCTATGATTGTCAGCATGTCAAAATTTTAGATGGTACTTAATGTACTGATGTAATGTAGTGGTCCTGTGCCGCACACTGACAGGGTAAGCATGCTAATGGCCTGTGTTACACTGGCTGGCAGGTCCAAATTTGCATTTACATTTAATTTAGCAAATTAAAGATCTCAGCGTGAAGTGCAGATTCCAAAGAGCATCCTTCCAGCAAACAATTTTCAGCATTTGTCTGGGGTAGGACTCATGATTAAACCGTACAGTGGATAATCGTAGGCCACGCTACCACCGTCGAGGATAAACAGCGCGGCGCATTTCCCCGCCGCGCTGCCGTCTGATAGATGCGCGGGCCGGACAGGGAAATCAATCACCGGAGACGTTCCGCAATTGCCGAGAACGACGATACGATAGCCGCTCCGGATTAGCGTACGGCATCTCGTCGTTCTGCACGCGCATCGTGATTAAAAAAAAGCCCCCCACCCCCCCCGAATATATCTGCTTTATGATTAATTAGTCTGACTGCTGAACATCCCAGCACTATAGGCAGCTGAGCGCACTGTGCCTTTTGTAATTCGGTCAGAGACGAGAAAACAAATCCCGGCATTAGCGGGTAAACAGTCTCGCACGCAACCCGCGGTGGTAATTGAGTGAACACAACAAATCTTAAATCAGGCTTTAATCGCCCATTTGTCGGCGCCGAATCGCTCGACAGAAATTCGCCGTTCGTGCTCATTAGCGAGGCGACTTCCACGGCGAACGCAAAGCAGGCGTCCTCGCGGCTGGGCGAAGCGGTTTGCGCCACTTAGGGTTTTATGCAAATTGCCGGACGGTTTTAAGTGTTACATCGCTGTGGAACGCGCTTTGCGGCAGTTTTTCGTCGGAGAGGCGGGCGCCTTTTGTTCCGCTTACAGCGGCGTGCGTCGGAAGGGTACGTTTTTCGCCGACGTGTTTCCTCGCATCTCGCAAAGGAAAAAAGAAACATTTGCGTTTGCGGTCCTGCGCTGCTGCAGCGGCCACACGGATTTTGCTGCATGTCGTCGCTGAGGACGTTTGCTGTTTGTTTGAGGTTTGTTTAGCGCGACCGTTTTGTTGCCGCTGTCCGGGTGTAATGTCAGAATCCTGCTACGTGGCCCAGTTTGAAGGCCGCCGGAGCTCTGGAGGGATGCCGGGAATCTGGCAAGCGTCATCCTGGCAAGCGTGACAAACCTTTCTCTTTGTCGAAGGTGTCCGTCCTGTTTCTTTAAACCTGCTTCTTTTTTACGTTCACTTCCAAAAGTTTTGCCGAGAGGAAACGAACGAATAGTAACAATAATAAATAACAACAGCATGAAGACCTCCGGAGTTTTAATGCAGCGGAGAGACAAGTCAATGCAGGGGTGCCAAGATCCAGCTTTCCCTCTTCCCTCCATCCCCCCATAAGGACAAGAGAAGGACACAGAGGACGGTCACGGATGGGACGGAGGGATGATGGGGAGAGAACAAGGGGGGGTTTGGCAGAGGTGATTTATGACATGCCTATCTGTGGCTACTGGTGCAAGACTGTGACTTGGGTGGGGGGGGTTACGGGACACTGTTTACACAAAGAACTTTTAGTATTTTTGTCATGCTTTTGCGAAGGCAGTACAACTCAATCCCTCTGCTTCAGAAAATCCGTTTTCCCTTTGGCTAGATTCATTAAATTCATACGTTCTATTATTACTTAATTATATTTTTAAATTAAATGGTGTAAATGCTCCACCTCAGCAAATACAATTAAAATTGTAAAGAAAACATAGCCACGAACATTCACAACAGCTAATGAAATGCATTGAAACCAAAACTAAAAGGGAGCCAACACCTTTTTCAGAATCTATTTCCAGCCTCATTTAAAAAAAATAAATTAAGTAAAAAATCAGTGATTTAACAGAGGATACAGAAGCAACTTTGTTTTCCGCTGATGTTTCAAAGGGCCAAAAATACGCTGTGAATTTTACATATTATTCAAAATGTAGTTAAATCAATGCCATATACACTTCTGTGTGATGCCAAAAGATAAATAAACCAACTCATTTTATTTACTTTATGACTTCTGTCAGTGCTCTATTTTTCAAACCAAACTTTTAGCCAAAACACACATTTTTATCAGCGATATAAGCAATTAGCAAAATCTGATTTAATCGTGGATTAATGGGAATATTACATTTTTTCCAATAACTAAATGTTAACTTTTACACATTATCTAACTCTAACCCAATAGTACTTTCATTTAGTTAAACACACATTTACAAAATAAAAACAAAAAGGCAGATCTCGTGTGCTATTGGCCTCGCAGATGCCCGCCGATGCAGTTTACCTCTCACATGCGACAGAAAGGAGAAGTTCAGAACCAAGCTCCACCCGGCCTTGCTATGCTTGCCGGGTACTTTATGATAAATGTTAACCGTGATGAACCACGGTGGACCTCCAGGAGTTGGTGGAGCAAACGGGAGAAAGAGAGAGCCAAAGTAGCCCCTGCTGGGGCCTGGGTGAGGAATAGTGGCTGCTGGGGCATCACTCAGCGCCAGGGCTTGGGCTTGAGGGCTGAGAGAGCGGGGACGCTTCACTGAGCTCCCCCCATTATGGACTGTAAATTTACAAACACTCTCCCCTGGTCCCACTTCTCCTGGTAGGTGCCTCTCCTGCTCCAGGATAGATGGGATAGGCTCTCTGACAAAGGCGTGAATTACAGCTTAAAAGCACGGCCTCTCTCGGACTTTCACATGGCCGTTCATTCTTCCCCTCTCCTCTGAAGCAGAAACGCGGTAAAAAGCTATCAGCGAAGACCACATTTTACCCACAAATCCTGCTCTGCAGCTTAGTAGGCCACGGTTGCTCAATTGGGCAATTTTTTGTCTTTTTTTTTGCTTTACATAATTTCTGAACAGTCATGTTGATAAATAAGTTAATTACGCCGCTGTGTTGAGACCACTTTCAGAACTGGGTTTAAAAAGTCGCTGCAGTACATTTGCCGATTCCCCCGTGCTAATGTGATTTTAAAAAGATGATCCAAGCCACTATTTCTTATTCATGAGAGATAGGTACCGGCGCAGATAGGCAACCCTGATCTATGAGGCATGGGTGGCTTGGTGTGATGTGGCCCAAGCAAACCGTCCATAAACAAACCCAGGTTTGAGTTGTATTTTCCAAAGCGTAATACAGCAGCTTACTGGGTTGCAGATGTTGCAGGGTTTCCTGGCATGTGGTGTCAACATACCCTGCATCACCTGTTAAAGTCAAAGTTCCAGTCCTCCTTCCATTCCTTCTTTCTCTTGGTTTTCCCTGTTTAGGTTTCCTTTGTCTTGCTCCCTGGTTTTAAATTTTCCTCTGGGGTGTCTGGCTGTGCTGTCACACTGATGAGGCCATTGTTTCTCCGTGCAATTACCGACTCATTAGCTTGGCCAGGTGCTTCTGGGTGCGCAAGGGAACATCTCCCTTTGAGCGATGGTGGCAGGCGAGGTCCTGTGGACGCCCAAGGAGACCCGTTCAAACGTGTCCTCCTCTGTGTTCCTCTTGAACTCCAAGTAGGATCGAAACATTTTGGAGAAGATGCTCAAGGTGCACTGTGGGTCGGGAGAACAGGAACTGCTTGCAGACCGGAAGGGTACGGAACACCCAAGGAAAGATTAAGGCTCAATTCTGGGTTGCTGAGATCATTGTGTGTGTGTGTGTGTGTGTGTGTGTGGCAGCGCATATGGGAGCTTTGATGCTTGAGTGCATGTGAGACATGTGTAGTGTCAGTGTTTGTCGCCTTTGGATTCAAAGGATCCCACCTCTTGCTGTAGTACTTCTAATGAACGTACTTACCCTGACTTGTTCCACTGCGTATATCGTGTGTGTACCTGGTTTATGTAGATATGCAAATCTAATTTATGTAGCATAATGTTGTAAGTCGCTTTGGAGAAAAGTGTCAGCTAAATATGTGTGTGTAAAAATTACAAAAAAAAAGATGTTTATCTTCATGTGAATCGGTGGTAGGTGTTTGTACAGAAGAGCTTGTACACGTATATGTGTGTCTGACGTAATGAGTCAGGCCGTAATATAGAAAGCGAACATGTATGTATGAGGGTGTCTGTGTTCCTGTGTGATGGCTTCAGGTGCCACAATCGCTTGGACTGAGGCTCAGATTCGGGGGATGAAGACTGAGACAAAAATTCATCGATTTCAACATTTATCCAGATTCTTAATGGCACACAGTAATAGCCACATCCAAGCACAATGGTCCTGAAAGTACGAGGCGGTAGTTGCAACCTGTTATACATCTGCTTAGCGTGTGGATAAAAGCCATTTTCATTATGTCCATCTTGGCTCTTCACAGCACTCGACAGTGGAGATTACACTGCGCTACCAGCGGTCAGAGGACCCTTCTTAAGAAAAGGGTTCTCTGCCTTTTATTCATACGTAGGTGTTTCACACATCCTTAGTTCTCCCATTTTCATTTTCAGTCGCTTTATTATACATACCATTCAATAATTGTGACTAAACACTATATCACCTGTATAATGCGCTAATACTAATAATGAATAGAGCTTGATAATTATTAATATTTGCTAAGTACTGTATATCTTACCTGGGTCTTTGCTGGCTTCTGAAGCTTGACGTATCGACAACGCGACATGGTAGTAAACCGTACTTCTTCAGCAGCTGTAGTTTTATTCTCCTTGCAGTTTATGCTGCAAGACAGATGTGACAGCTATATCCTCCGGTGTCCACTGAGCTTTAGGTAAACCTTCCCAATTCATCTGAGTTGTGAAGAAGTAGGAGAAGTGACAGGGGCAGTTTGGCTAGACAAATTCCGTAATGAAGTGAGGCGATCATGGCCCCAAAAGCCAGAGGAGCTCATAATGAAGTGAAATACCCCCCCCCCCCCACCCCCTGGCCAGGCGTGACTATGAATCTGTTTACGGATTCATGTCTAGTCAGTGGACTGTACAATCCGATTCTTTAAGAAAACCGGGAGGCAGGCTACCGATTCAGTGCTGTGTCAGGAGAAAGCTCACAATAGACCCACTACGAGTTGTGTGTTTAGGAAGATTGAAGTGGACAGGGAAAGAGATGATTAACAAAGCTACTATTTATTTAAACATTACTCTGTTTACTTTTTCCACAGTTTAAGTCCACTACCCAAGTCATGAGGTCCCGCTTGGTTCATATAAGAAAACATATGCATTATGTACGAATGACAAATTATGTCACACGCACCTCGCCTTGTAAACTGCAAACATTACATGTTTTTAGGCAAGGGCAATAACTTAAATTATGTAAAAAAGATTTGTTCCCAATTGTTCTGACACTTTGAAGCAGGTAAATGCAACACGTAGGATAATGAATATCAATTTTGAACGAATTTCCAGCGGTAGTAAACATAACCATAGACTTGCGGTAACGTCCATGATGTTTTCCACGTAGAGTGACAAACATTCATACATGTTTACCTGTTCTGTTCATAATGCAGCTCAGCAGACATCCACCGAAACTGTGGTGTGAATACGGTTTGCCACAAGATGAAGTTTTATGCAAGCATCCGTCTGGCTAGAATTCGTAATGATATATCTTGTTTATCTGAAAAAGAGTGGCTGCGTGAGAAAGTAAAGAATGGACCGGCAGTCGTACTCAACCGAGACTGTATCGCATATATAAACCTGTCTTAGACTTTCCCCTTGTTTCCTGAGCTGATCTCAGCAGCAGCGTAAGTCAAGTCCCATTTGCTTCCCTGGGGTTTGAACTTGCAGCCCTCTGGTAGGAAAGCCGGTTTTTTAACAGCTTTAGACTGCTCCTCCTCTTCTAGCCAGGCTCCCCGTGGTGTATGAGGGCCTGTGTGCTGCATGCAGATGAAGGGGCTGACACCAAACCTGTGCCCTCAGAGATGGGCCCTACATGCGGTGTGTCCTTGCAGTTTTTGGTTACATGCCCTCCTAGGCTGAACAGAACCAGTGCCCAGGTCAGCTTCTAGCCTAGTGCCAGCTCACAGTACCTGCTCTCGAGGTGCGGACAAAAACCCTCCAACACATACAAATCTTTTTAATCCGCTCCTTCTCCCTCAATGTTGGCTTGTAGTCTGAACCTGCCCCCATCAGGACTATCCGTGTGTCTGTACTCTGGGCCTCACGCTGACAGCACCCTACACCTCACAGTCATCAGAAGACCGACCTGCTCCGCACAGCCCTCAGGTATCAGGCCTGAGCTCCCTTCATACTCCAAAGCATCAGAATATACACCACTGCTGACTCTGCCTGACAATAACAGCACAAAACTGCATAAGTACAATTTTTTTTCTGACTGCATTGCAACCCCTTTCGCATTCTCAGGGAGCAAAGGGGGCAAAACAATAACTGGCAGACCAGACGGGAGATGACAGACTGTGACGGATGACGGGCAGTTCTGATGGTGTTTCCCAGCTCCTGGCCGCGGGCCTGATTACCTCAGCGTTTGGGGGCCAAGCGGACCTAATTACCCTGGAGCCCCAGGTTGTGGAGCAGTCGACCGCTGGGGCATCACCCTGCTCGGGACCCCTCGACGGCACTCTAAATGGGCCTTTAAGAGCGCATCAATGAGAACGTGGCCCAGCGTGACCACCAGCATGCACTCGTTCCCCTCTCAATTAGAGGCCAGTCTGCTGATGGGGGGGAAATCAATAGCGGCAGCGAAGCCGCAGGGGTTCTGCGACGAGGGTCTCGTCAAAGGGAACGGGTCTGTTAATGAGAGCGGACCCCCACCCCCACGCAACTGTCCCGGCCCTGCAGCGCCACACCGGCAGCGCAAGCGCAGGGAGATGATTATCGAAAGAGCCCATTGATGGTGCGCAGTGGCTTTTATTTTGTACCCCTGTGCCCTTGTGCACCTCCGTGGTCTGAGGACAGATTCTGTGAACGCCATTCAGTTTCCTCCCTCTCATCCTACCCTTTTAAAATTCCCCTCCAATGGTAGAAACATGACAGGGGGACAAAGGGAAAGAAATCAGGCCAAGCCTGAGTGAAATGGCCCCTGGCCTCCCACGATCCAACTGCCATCCCGTTCCAGTGTGAAGCACGACTGAAACAGTGCTCTAGCACTGAGAAAACATCAAATCGGACGACTGACCCCGCATCGCAAAGCGGCACAAGATGAGAACTGAGAAACACTAAAGCGAAACTCTAACAGCTTCACAAGCAATGCAAAACACAAACATATTTTGTTTTTCTGGGCATCGCATTCGATTTTTACACTGAAAATCAAGACGACAATATTTAATGACTATATAACACGACTAATAATATAAGCGTTGCCACTTTCATCTGGTTATTCGCCGGTGACATATGTCCTGCTAAAAAGTTGCTGCGATAATGAATACATTGTTTATCTGCAATGAAATAATGGTTCTCAACTGTGCGGGTGGATTTGTTGTTCCCGCAGCCTGCAAATATTCAATTTTATTGTGCATTTTAACATGGCGGCAGCAGTTTTAAATCGGAAGTACATAGGACGCTCCCAGCACCAATCTTCCGATTACAATGCATTAAATTGAAAGATGTCAAAGAGGAAAATTAATTTTAAATGAGCAGCTGCACTTTGGCGCGATGTAGAGGAATGCAATTTGTTGCCTTTATAGCTTCCAAACGTTGATGCAGACTGTATAATGAAACATTCAATGGATTTTCATGGATTATGCCGAAAAGTTATGTAACATCATATACCATTGCGGTGGTGGCATGAATTCTCTATACCCTGATTATAAATTGGTTGCTTTGTTAAATTGTGTGAATTTTGAGGCCGGTTGGTTCCGGAAGAGCTGCCGAACTGAAGCGGGGAAATGTTTTTTGTGCTGGAGAATCTCTTGTGCACCCGTCTTGGGAGCATATCCGTTCACGTTTTCCCAATCGTGTGGGGACATTTAAGTGGAGAAATGTCGGCTTTTTGAGATTATTTATTGAGCTGTGGAAAGCAAGCGAGGCGGAGACCTTGTGTGTGTTTTAAATTTTCCTGCATTTCTGAGTTTATTTGGAGTGTGCCTTGGAATTTTTATACATTCGTAGGGAAGCACAATTGCATGCGTTGCATATTTGTCGTCCTGCTGAAACCTCACTTCGTTCATTACTGTTTACTGACACGATGCTTCTTGCTTTTCTCCTAAACAGCTTACAATGTTATGGTTTTCATACTAAGCTACTTGCAAAAATTTTCCCATTCACACTGCTGTGGAGGTTTTACGGTATCAGTTCCCATTAAGTACCTTGCTTGGCACTGCAGCAGAAAGTGAGATTCAAACCTGGGGATTTGGAACAGTCTTGTGACTAAAAGGCAACATTGCTAAGCACAGCACTCCCCGCTGTCAGTTCAGAGGAGCCCACATAACTTTCCTGACATCACTGATGTGGTGAAAATCTGAAATGTGAAACAAGCTTGACCTTCCAAAGGCACTTGAAAAAGCAACGACCAGCTGGCTGTTCAAACCTGTTTTGCTCCCCTGGGTATGTTTGTACGGATGTGGGTTCACACTGGCCTTCTTCTATTCCATATCTTTTTTTCTCTCTTTTTTTGCCAGACTGGGTCTTTATTCATTTGGAGCTCAGTGCAATCACTCCATCTCTGTTTCTGGGAGCTTCACCTGTGAAATCAGAATGGTGCACTTAGAGCCTCTGAAGTGTTATTCCTCCTCTCCTCACCCAACACCCCTTCAGGCATATTAGGGAGGGCAAACTTTGAGTGGTTATTGTTTCTAAAGCCCTGTCAGACAGAGCTGCCCTCCATCCACTCTGGGGCTACTCCCATCCTTCCTCTTCATCTTCACTTATATTCATCCAAGGCAGAAGCTCACGCCTGAATGGTAGCCATTTCTACTGGAGAATAGTAAAAAAAACCCTCCCCATGTCCTTAAACATCTATTGCTCTCTCTCTCTCTCTCTCTCTCTCTCTCACACACACACACACACACACACACACACACACGCACACACACACACACGCACACACACACACACACACACACACACACACACACACACACACACACCTCTGGCCTTGATTTAAATGACTTTAAAACAAGGCTTTCTGCTTGCCACCCCTTGCTCCCACCTTCACTCTCGCTACCCACCCCCTATGCTGCCCCCCATGATGCCTGGGCAAATGCATGGCTTTATCGCTTTGCTTCATTCCATCTCACACCAGCAGGGGGGCAGTCTAAGCACCCCGGGCTCTGCGTACTGCCAGCTGTCTGGGGGAAGCAGATAGACGCCACACTGCAAAGGATGCTGGGACTTTACGTGCCATGGCCTCGTGCCTAGATGCTCAGGCACATCATACACCCCCTTTTCAACGCAGAAGAGGAACAGGGGAAGGGGGATGAGGATGGAGAGAAAGAGAGGGAATGAGACCGAGGGAATGAATCGGGGGCTCCGGATTTGCTGCTAACTGCCTGTTCTGGCCTTTAATTCGCCCCATGCCACAAACAAAGTTATTATCTTCCTTTTCAAAGACAAGCTTTTAATTGAGCGCATTGGCGTTATCTTTGTGGCTGGTGAGTTCCGCGTTCTGCGGAGGAGATAGCTGGTATTTCCACACATGAGGGCTTTCTTCATATGGAAATGGGATGAGTACAGCAGGAGGAGGACCGGGAGACAAAAGTTGAGCGGGTTCACACTGGGAAGAAACTTCAAAGTGGGAAGAAATGTCACATTGATTTCTTGTCAAACTCTGAGTTGTACTTTTTTTCTCTCTTTCCCTCCTTTGCCTCATCACATTCTCGGAGCTCCTTCCGACTTCCTTTCCCGCCGGGGAGGCGGTGCAGCACGTGCACGTGGTCCTTTTATTTACAAAATACTCACTGTCGACAATATGGTTCGCTTGGTACTCTGGGACAGCTTTTCAAAGAAAAAACAAAGAATGGAGAAAAATGCATTGGGGCAATGCTTGTATGATGAGCCCCTTGGTCTGGAATGAACTTTGATCTTTTCTCACTTTGGCATCGCTCTACTTTAAGCTGCTTGCTATGTTTAACTGCTTCATCCTTCCTCATCTGAATTCTACAGAGGGCTGCAGAGAGCATCCAGGGGGTGAAGAGAATGATCATTAGAACCTTTTTTTTCCAGGGGGTGCAGAGTACTTTGGAACACGCTGTAAAAGTGGGGAGATTCTTGTAAAAGGTTTTACTGCCACCCCATGTGCCAAACTGACGTAAAATACATTAGGTTATGACAAAGTTTTAAACGTGATGTTGTTACATATTTTCATACGGAGAGTAATGGATGAAGGAAAAAAACGAATGACACTTCCTCCTTTTGCATATCATACATTTGAATTGTTTGCAGCTGCATTTCCCTGAGCAGAGAGAAACACATCTTCGGAACCCCTTCCTTGCTGCTGTGTGATCTAAGCTTGCAGGAGGAGACCTTGAGAACCCTGGTGGTTGTGACTGCATGACAGATATCTACCTAAATACTGTTTATACAGCACATTGGATCACAGAATCTATATCAGTCAGTGCAACATCTCTGACTACACGAGTGTTTACGCAAGGTGACGGAGTTGCAGGAACATGCCACTGGGCTGAAATGTGTTCCCAAGGACTTGAAAATGAACAGGGAGAAGTGCACGGTTTGAAGCCTTCGAGCTTCTGCCTTTCATATGTCGATGTACGCTGTGTAATGAATAATTTAATGGCTCCATATGGATAATGCTGAAAAGTTAAGTACCATCTCAGACTATTGCGGTAGTGCCATAAACTGTAGGAATATGATAATCACACATACCGGGTCTGTGGAAAGGGCGAGTAAAATGTCACTGTGTGCAATTTTCATGGTGTCAAACCATCGGAGAGGCCGCTCGTATTTCTCAGGCTCAGGATCGGGCCATTTCAGAGGACCCTCCCAGAGATCATGTTCTGTTTTCTGTAAGCTAATTCTCAAGGAGACTGAGTTCACTTTGAGCTTTCAGATTGCAGGCGAGCAGCACTAACTACTAACTTTTTGAAAAAAACCCAAATGAAAACCCATCTATGAGTCGGAAGTCTGTGAGATACGTTTAAAGCCCCCAACCGTGGCAATGGTGGACCTCAGTGAGCTTCTGGAAGATCCAAATATTAATATTACTGCTTAGCTCATGTTTTTGTCCAAATCAACTGTTTTTATGATTTACAAAGATATATTGTTAAAGCAGTTCAAGAGAAATACTTTTCTTGCTAGAACAACAGAAGGACACCTTTTTTAGATGTGACCCAGATATTTTTAGCTTGTATGTCTACTTTTGTTAAACAGTGCACCACCTTCAACCCAGACAGTCAGAAGAAATAGGTGGTGGGGGCGGGTTCTTAAGAGATTTCATGTCTCATGGTTTCCAAAATCAAGAGCTGGATGGTGTGGGATGTGAGACGAGGTAAAGGGTCCTCCAATGAAAAGAAGAGATCTACAGAAAACAGGAGGTCCTGCAAGGCAGATACAAGACCCCAGGGACCGAGGAGCGAGCGCCGAAACACGGCAGAGTCCGAGTGTAGGAGACAATCAAGGAGGCTGCATGGTCCATAAATCAGCCGTATCTGTAAAAAGACCTCCATGAACAAAGTTCCTCCTTGAGCAATTCATCTCTGGGCCATATTTCCATCTCCCCGTGGTGATTCCTTCAGTATTTTTTAATCTTGATAATAGCACTGACTGGTGATAAAAACATCTGCCAGCCATTCATCACCTCTCTTTACTGTGAGTTCCCCGACACTCTGGCCAACAGATCATGAACCCAATTAAAAGGGACAATGTGGTTTTAATTTATTGTAAACAAAAGCCCAACTCCTCTCTCTTCCCTCAGCAGGGGAAGGCCCCTGTGTACATCTGCACTGTTTGCACGGATTAAATACTGTGTGAAAAATAGTAGACAGATTTTTTTTTTTTCTTAAATTCGCCACCTGCCATTGTGAAGTATCAGTGTCATCATAACAGAACTGGAGGATTTTTCTTAAAGATGTTTACATTTCTCATCGATTTGGAATGCTATCTACATTGCACCTCAGGAAATGTGCTGCAGTAACGCCTATCATTACATTTTTATTTCTTTCCTAATCCAAAGCTTTTATCAGAAGTGGATTCCACCCCTTTTTTATTCTAGGAGAACAATTCGCATTAAGTACCTTAGTCAACAGTACTACAGCAGGGGCTTGAACTACAACCTTGGGGTTATAAGACGAAGTCCTTGACCAATATGATACCTGCAGCTCAGTACTTTACCTATGAAAAACAGATCACGAAAATGAAAATGAAGTGGCCTCCTACAGTTACCCAAAACTGTAAATGTGGGTAGTCATTGTCCGTATCATCAACCTATCTCACACGTAATCCAGGATTGACAGCAGAGTGGAACAGAAATCAAAACCCCTTCACATAATGGGATCATTTAGTATGCTCTTTAACAATCTTGACTCCATGTGACCATCAGGCACTTAACTCTTCTGCAGTCATTTCCATAGACCCAACCCCTGATAAATAGCTAATGATCTAAAGCTGCGGTTAGATAGTTTTAACTTTCCATTCCCTCGGTATAAATAGTGCCAGAGGCATCTATCTGAACAGTTAAATTACATGTTGGCAGTTATCTACACACGCTAGTTATACTGTGGCGCTGGGCATTGATCAGACGTGTTTTCCATCAGCAATAATGACATACAAAAGTTCTGTCCAATTAACCGGGGATCAATAGTTCACCCATCCAAATGGCAGTTTTCTTTCTCTACATGTTAGTTCATGACAGTTCACATTAACTCAATTGTATTTTATTAATGAGACCATTACTTTTATTTATTTATTTAAGTTGCACAAATTAAAGACGCATGTGGAAAAAAGAGGCACTAGGCATTTTGAAGGCGCTCCCTCGGCAGCTACGGGCATCCAGGTTCCCGGCACGGCCACGGTCATTTGTGCACTGCTACAGGATAAGGGGCAGGAGTGAGGAAGTCCACTGCGCACGCGCAAGTTATTTAGCTAATTATCACATTTCCCGTTTAATTGCCGAGCAGCTCGACGAATGAAGGCGATCTGCTTACTGCAGAGGCATTTTAACAACCTGTCGGGCCGATGGATCACCGCGAGACTCGTAAAGATTAATTGCTTTTGCTGAAAGCAAAATCCTGCATCCAGAACACACCAAGTTGCCAGTCAGTGGCTCACCAGCTGGGGTAATTTTGTCTTTGCTGCGGTATTGTGCACTCTGATGCAGGGGATACTGATTCACAGCATGAATATAGGCTGGTTAAAGACCACAAGGTCAGCCTAGCTGCGGGGGTCCAGTTGAGTGAAAAGTTATATGATCAGATCAGGGGGATTAAGCATTATGGCAGCTTGTGTATAACCCTTCATCATTTTACAAATTGGCAGCTTAGTCTCTCACCACCCCCTGTAAACTTCCATACCAGTGTAAATTTATAGACTGAATCACATGTAACAAGTATGGTGCAGAAGGTGTGGTAGTTGAAATTTGATCTGTGGCTAAAATGCTGCAAGTCAAAGCATCACGGAAGCTATAATGCACTTAAGAACTTTCATCTGACTAGAATGGTGCCAAGTATCCAGCTCTGTGAACTGGTACCAGGAAAAAATATGAACTGGATAGGAGAAAAAGAGCTAAACAAATCAATAATGTAATATTGAATAGACAATCTCAGAAAAGGAACACATGTGACAGGCATGATTCTCCTTACTTTTCATCAGTGACTCACAGTTTTGCTTCTTCTTTCATCGGTCCTAAATTTAAATGTATTTGATGCTGAAGCGCAAATCATCTGGAGTTAACAAGTTGCGGGGAACAATCTGCGATCAATGCGACAGAAAACATTCCGTTCAATTTAGGTTTAGATTCCCAGTCATTACCTGGGACTCCTCTGCTTTCTGTTGTGAGACGGAGATGTCAGGAGGGGAAAATCAATGACAGATTAAATTGGGTGGATGTTCACAGAAGTGCATGCCTCTGAAGCCAAGAAGCAATTGAAACCACAGCAATGGCGGCAAGTGCTGTTGTTATGATATACCAAACATTTCCATGTGTTTGTTGGGGTGGGGTCCTGGTGAGGTTGTGAAGCTGGAGAAACATGCCAGCGGCTGCACAGCAGACTGGCCCTCTCATTTTAGCCCTGTTAGGGATCAGCACTCCAGCAGAAGTCAGCAAGAAAAACCAACATGTTGACTGTAGGATACACTCCACAGCATTGACACTGCATTTTTAGTCATTTTCTAGTTGGCATGACGGTATGTTTTATCCTGTGAACTCCTTACAACACACGGAAGCTCACATGCCAAAAAATGTTCCTCTTAATGCCTTTAACGTACGTACAAACGTTTGAGGTGTCCAACACGTTTTCGGAAGAGTGGGATGGCACCAAGACACAAAATGCACACGGCTGTGTTGTCTGTACAGGTAAAAAGACGTGGGCGAGACTGTTACCAAGGTGAACTCATAGGCACCGTGAAATGGAAGGGAATTTTACCACATGCTGTGACAGCTGCTCCTGTTCCTCGTGTGGCAAAAGGTGCCATTCCGCAGAAGACTGACTTTGGGCTGCTGTGTTTATCAGACACTGTCTCGCTCTCCCCCATCACTCACAGGATGATAAATTACTCTACGCTTCTCAAGGCCTTTTTCTGTGTGGTACATCTCTGAGAGAGCTTGAAGAGCACTGAGTACTCAGGTCTAATTGTAATTTCTCACTCCAGTGTCCCTGTCATTGGTGCTCTGTGGTTGCTGCAGAGCACAAGAAGTGATTTGCATACCCTCACCTTTGAGAGACCTGCTAAGGTGGTCTGAGGCCCTGGGGCATTTCCTGGTACCATCCAACTCAGCTGCACCATCCATTTAATTGCCAGACTCCTTAGGGTACAGGTTTCTGTGGCACCTCTTTGTCTCTGTGTTCTTCCAAGTGACAGTCCCCAAAATGATGAATTAGTCAGTGACTGTGTCTGAACATGGCATGCTTTACCGAGCACTCAGGCGGTGCCCAAACCCTTGACTCCGCCTCGCTCTCCTCAAGTCATGCATCGAGAAGGTGGAAACATCTTTGGTGACCGTGCCCAGCGAGCAATTTTACTGCCAACTTTTCACTCCTCATTAGCCTGGGTAATTGGAACCTTGACACAAATCGTTTCTGCTCGCCACTGTAGAAACATTGTGCTTCAGTGGTAAATGAGGAATTGCTGCTTTCAAGCCCACAAACTTACACATCGTTCCTTGTCCGAAGTTGTTAGTGTCACTGGTTGTAAAGTCAGACCACAAAGGGTGCTCTCCTCTGTCGTTTGAAATTGATAGGACAGTTTCCGCACTAGCTCTCTTCTTAACACTCTTAAATTGCACCATTACTTTTCTCCGCGAGCACTTATTTGCATAGACTTACAAAGCTGTTCTTTTAATTTGTTCATCTAGGTTAAGTCCTTAATGGTTCAACAGAAGTTTCCTTTCTGGAAATTTGGAATATGGAATATGGAACTGACCATCACAGTGTGGTGGATTCCTGATAACTTTTATTAGCACGCGTCTTCTTTCAGTATCAAGGAAAGCAGATGCCTTTATGGAACTGAGTTAATGTACATTGTTTCATAGTAATGAGTTTACCCTGGTTATGTAGTATGTCTTTGAACATGCCACAACTTGAATTACAACATTTTTGACTTTCCTATGCATGCGCTTGACGTAATTGACTGAACTGGCGTTTCTGGTCATTTCAGTAATACTCCAGTGTGAGGCAGAGTCATTTCAGCCATTTCTACTTCCGTCTCGCCGTGACCAGACGTACAGTGTCTTGGGTAGGTAGCATTGTGTCATCGCTAGGCTTGTACTTGGCTTTTGGGCAAGGTACACAGGATGATCAGGTGAGCAGGGACATCTGGATGTGACAGGAGGCACCTGGTTGTTTTCCCCGTTATGAAATTAAGGGTGCCATAAGCAGAATCCAAGGCCCCTCACTACGGCGCAGAAGGGGAGCTAATTTATGGAATCCGGAGGGATTTCCGCGAAGCCGAGGCCCCCCGAGCGTGAAAGGTGGAGTGTGAGAACATTCAACAAAGCTTGCTCATTATTAGCTAATTAACAAAGCATCGCTCTGAGGTAAGATTGGCGTGGGGCTGGGAGGCGCTGCAGCGTGCTCCTCAAACTCTCATTACCATGTGTGCATACAGTGAACAAAGAAGTTTTAATTGCAATAACCCATCATTAGGAATTTTGGCCAAAAAGCACATATCACAACAAACAAATTTCATCGTTATAATGAAAAAATAATTGCAACCTGTTTCTATCACAATTTTTGCATTAATTTATACGTTGCTTTAAATTCGGATCTCATTAAGCAAATTTTCATGCACTGGTACTGTTGCGTAGCTCTCCATGTAACAGGGTGGTGGTTGCAACAGCCCTGACCGAGGGAAACTGGAACACTCTTTGAAGTGGTGTTAACAGGCTGGAACTGAGATAGAGTTTGTGAGTAGCAGGATGCTTCGGGCAACAGCCTCAGGGTTTGCAGGTGTGTGAAGAGTATTTTGAGGTCCACTGGTGACTTATCAGTGATCACTTGGAATCAAGATGTTCTGACACTTCAGACCGGGTTGCTTCCTGTGGCTTGCTCCAGGACGCTCCCCATCGTCCTCTTTCTACCCTTTCCGTACCTCCTCGTCTTCTGACTTGCCCTTTTTCTACACTCTTCACCCACTGTATCCCCTCTTGTTTCCTGACTCGGGAACCAGGGTGGACAAAAGGACTTTCTCTCCCCCAGCCATGATCAACACCACAGTGGGACCACCCTCCCCCATAGGCTGTCTCCTCTGTAATGCCACAATCAATTCACTCTCCTGTGGCATTTTCGAACCACTGGCCTGGAAAGAAACGAAACAGGATCATCTGAGATTGTTCTGTGAAGCTGCTTCAAATACTTTCCACTGGGAGATCATCTGCTGGGGATGAAGCATCAGGGGTGTGTGGGGGGGGGGGGCATATTGCCTTCACCCGGCGATCATGGCTGCCTCCTGGAGATGGGAGACAGGATCGCAAAAGGAACAGAGAACAAAAATTCAGTAGCATCTTCCCGAGTCATTACAATATGCAGCAAAATGAAGTATAACCAGAGGGTTTTTTTTTTTTAAAAAAGGTTAGAGAAGTAGGCCGTAGTTGTGCCTTTGAGCAGTGTAACCTGCACGACCCTTATGACCCTTCTATATTGCTTCAGTGAAACATTCAGCTGCATTAAACGCATTGCTGCTAAAGTTTAAGCTCGGTATATCGCCCTTCATAAAACGAATGAATATAAGTAGTGAGGACAAGGTGTGAGGTGCCCGTTATACACAAGTTCACCTGCTTTTACCAGCTCTAGTGTCGGCCTGAGACACTGACTCTGGAGGTCTTGTGAATTGTTTTCGTTTAACACGTGACGTTAAACTGGAACATAGACAACACAGAGCAGCCACCACAACGTCTCAAGTTGGAACTACTGGCAGATTCAAAATGGGTCAGAATGATTCTGAATGTGTCAAGACTGCAAGTTAAGGTCTTAGGAACAAGAAATGTATTCCAACGCACAGTGATATCTTCTGTTTTGTCTTTGCCTGCCCGGTCAGTTTGAACTACTAATGCTTATGATGCTATAGGCTTCCTTCAAATGTGCGAACCCATGTATTTAAAGATGCAAAAATCTATTCAGAGTGACAGCTTGCTTTGCAGAAGATCTTCTGTGCTGCACTTTAAAAAAATCTGGTCTAAATATCCAGCCCTGAACGAGCTAGAAATTATCATTAAACATCAGTATGTCAAAAAGCAGCAGAGTCACAGAGATATACCAAGATAAGACAAGCCTGCAATACCAAGCCTTTCTAAAGAAACCAAATATGGCAGCCGGTTTAACCTCAGCAGCCACACAATTGCTACAAGTGATGGGTAGCATTGCAGGAGCTGACAGTTCATAATAAAATTACAAGTATTAGCAAGCACCATTGTTGCTAGTCACTATAATTTAAAATATGATATTTTATCACATCTGTACATATTTACTACTCAGTATTGGCTGCATCACCACACCACACATGCCTTGCAAAAGTTATCAGCATTGTAAAGTATACATACACACATTTTCCAATCAGTATTTTTGTGAACTCATATGTTCCAATACTCAGTTGTCAGAGCTGCAAAGAATTGTTTGCACATATTTTAAAGAAAATGAAAAACTGAATTATGCTGCTTACATAACTACCCAAACCCCACACAATACTTTTCTCAGTTAGAGCCACCTTTTACTGCAAAAACAGCTTTAAGTCACCTGTGCCAGCTTTGCACACCCTTCAGGAGTTATTTTTCCCATTCATCTTGGAAAATCTGGAGCAGGTTGTTCAGGTTGGTTGGATGTGAGGTCAGGACTTTGACCAGGTCACTGTAGGACATTCACCTTTCTATTTCTGAGCTACTCCAGGGTTGCATTTACTTTGTGTTTGGGATCATTGTCCTGTTGAAAGATGAACTATGTCGCAAGTTTGTTTCTCAGCAGACCGAAGTAGGTTCTCTTTCAGTATTTCCCTGCATCCTTTTTCTTCCTTCAGTTTTGTCAAGATGTCCCATCCCCGTTCATGAAAGGCTTCCCCACCACATGATACTGCCACCAATATACTTCACTGTGGGGATGGTGCTTCACGAGGCAGGCTCAGTGTTAGGTTTGCACCACATACAGTGCTTTGAATTTTGGCCAAAAAGCTCAGTCTTCACCTCAATTGACCACAAAACATTTTCACACATATTAGGTAGAACATTTATTAGCTTTGATATGGCAAACATTTTGTACCATTTTTCAGGTTTATTACTTTAACTGCTGTCCAACTTTTTTGGCTTTCCCTTCCCTTTTCCCTTCCCCTTTCCTTCACATTTGCAACCTCACCAGTTGTCCAAATAAGAGACAACTGTGTCCTTTTTAAAGGCAAGTTTTTTTTCTTTGCGTAAACTTGGACTCGGGTTTGAATGCTTATTCCAGCAGTAAAGTTCAGTGTATCGATTTCTTTGAAATGTGTGCAAACAAATAACTTATTCTGACAATTTAGTGCTAGAGCATATGAGTTCACAATAAAAATACTGGTGAGAAAAATATGTGTAAGTACAGCACCATTTGTAGACTGCACAAAGTTGATAACTTTCAGTGGGGTTTGCACACTTTTCCAGGGCACTGTATGGTACACGGTGTGCAGTACTTCAGGTGGGTGATCATGTTTAATTTACAACAACCTGTTATTCAAATAAATTTGGAACTTATTAATAGACCCTTAAGGTATTATCTGCTTTTATTTGTACTGATGCCCTATAGGAGGCATTTTAATGATCAAACATCAAGTCTTATCACAGTCTCCACAGGCACTTTAAAAGGGAATTATGCACTTTTTATATAAACTGATTTTTAATATAATATGCTTCACTTATCCAAAACCAATCCTTGTACAAGAGTTTTTTTTAAAATTATTGGCAATAACTTGCAAGAGTTAAGCTGAATACTTTGTAGCCAGCAAGATGAATGTTATGAGTTTATTCCTTTGCCAATTTCTTTACAGGTTTGGAATATATATGATGCAGTTGCAATACGGCTGATGTTGGAAAAAAAAATTGATGCAATTACAATGTTCCTCTTCAACAAGTTCAGTCTAATTCTTGAATTAAGAGGACAAACTTTTCCAGAAACCTCAGTCCATCAGATTTTGTCAGTAGAAAGGACAGGCATTGATATTGGTCCTTTTTTGCCACTGAACTTCCTGGTCTTCTTATCAAAGCGAGTGGGTGAACATCACCAAGGGCTCTGAACACTCATGCCAGCATCCCAAACAGGGGGAAATAAAGTTTCACTGCTGTTTGCTTGAGGGCCATCGACGGTCACGTTTGCTGAATGTTCCTCTGGGCTGTTTCTTAAATTTGCTACCATCCAATTTTTTAATCAAAAAATACGGCAAGGAGATCTCCCCACAGCCTGACACGCCGGTCATAAGAAGAGACCTTGATCTCAGAAATTTACCCACAGACATGAAGGATGAAGGATGAAGGATGTGCGAGGCCCTGCTGATTGCTCCACATGGTCGTCTACTCACGCCTCTTCACTCTCGTGTGCTGCTCTACTTACAGCCCGCCACCTGTTCCCCTTTCATGTTCCGTTTTACTTCTCCATATTTCTTGTGTGCACTCCCACCCCACCCCATCTGCCTGTCTCAGGTCTCTCCAACTCCAAAATTTAGGTCAGATGCTACGAGTCGCTCGCCTCTCGGTCATGCAAATGACACCTTGCGCCACAGTGAGGTTCCGTTTGATTGGCACCTCAGATCAATACTAAGCCAACAGAGAAAGACCGTGTAAACTTTTCATCTTGCACTCAAGAGCTCATGTTTGTTCCAAAATAAGGAGAAACGAGCCCCAACCATGCCTATCTTGGACGCTGCCTTTTCCTTTGAAGACCAAGGGATATTTAAAAGCTTTTGAGATTTTTGTAAACATTTTAAGAGCTCAAAAATGAAAAAGAAGACAGTGATCAGAATATCTAAAGTGTCTCCTTCTAGATCTGTCCTCTCATACTGGATGGACTCAAGAATGCATGCAACATGCAACCAAAAAAATAATTTAAAAAAACAGTTTAATGAGCAGTATTTAACAGCATGGTCCAATGCCAAAATGGCAATTGGGATGCTCAACATTTTTCCCAGTAGACCAGGACTGAAAATTGAACAACGAACTTGCTGGTTTTCACTCTCAGACCTTTTGCCAGTGTGCATGTATACAAGTCACCTTCTGAACTCAACACAAGCCATGGTCTACAATTATAGCAGTTTAGTGCATGTAGAATTTCCCCTCTCAAACTGGCTAAAAATTTGCCTGGATTCACAAAGGGTCAGTTAATGGTGGGACATGTTGATGGGACAATCTCAGATCCAGATGTTTTAACTGAGTGTATGCAAATCTGCCATTTTCATTTCAATAAAGAATAGCACAGTGGCACCACAGATAACCTCAGTGCCTCATATGTGGTGAACTGCCTGACCAGCTGGGGTGTGTGAAGGTTTAATGCTCTCTGTGTTTGTTATCCAATGACAATCGTTCAATACATTAAGCGTTAAAAACAGTCTGTATTTCCTATCAGTTATGCAGTACTGTGCAAAAGTCTTAGGCACCTGTGGGAAAAATGCTACAAAGCGAGGATGGTACCAAAAATAATGCCATGAATACTTATTAGTCAATAAACCTTCTAAAAAGTGCAGTAGACAAAAAAACCTCAATCAGATCAATATTTGGTGGGACCACCCTTTGCCTTTAAAACACCATCAATTCTCTTATGCAAACTTGCATGCAGTTTAAGGTAGAGGTTGGTAGGTTCTTCCAAACATTTTGAGGAACCGGCCACAGTTCTTCTGCAGACTTTGACTGTCTCTGCATGTCCTTCCAGACTGACTTGATCATGTTGAGATCAGGGCTCTGTGGGGACCAGACCACCTGTTGCAGGATTCCTTCTTTTTGCTCAAGATAGTTCTGTATAACTGAGATTGGGTGTTTGAGGTCATTCTCAGGCTGCACAATGAATTTGGGACCAACCAGAAACCTCCCTGATGGTAGATAAGAATCTACCTGTACTTCTCAACAGACACTGAAGTTGCATACCTAAGACTTTTGCACAGTACTGTATATGCAGCTACAGGGTGTAACGTGTGCCCGCAGAAACTGTAGTATTGGACTAAGTGACTGGACATCAGGGATCACGTGTCTCTGTTTGTTGGGGAAATATATTTTGCTCTGAGTTTTATGTTGCTTTGGAGAAAAGTGTCTGCTGAATTCATTCATATAAATGTGCACGACCGATTGCTGTGAGTTGAATTTGAGTTGCACAATAAATGAATACAATTAATTAATATATGGATGTAATTTTACGATACAGTTGAAGCTTGGAGTATTATATAGAATGATAGAATATTTTAGAATGAGTTCAGAAAATGACATGACAACTTTAGGCGTGCACAATATTATTAAAAGTACAAATCTACATAAGATGTGACATAATACTTTAAGCCCTTATTTCATCATTTGAAAAAAGTCACAGTCAGTTATTCTTAATTAAGCCATGATTTTGTGTGTGTGTGTGTGTGTGTGTGTGTGTGTGTGTGTGTGTGTGTTTTCCAGTACGTGTGGATTAGCGTAGTAACACTTTAAGTCATTTTCCGCGCAAGAGAAGTGGACCAAACACAAATAGCAGCATCCATACTCATGCCAACAGAGAAATAGATTCTTATGTCTTTGGACAATGATGGTGTGACAAGGTGGCAGAGCTACCGAGACAAATACTCCTCATGCAATTTCTGGTTATTTTCAGGTTATCTTTAGAAGACGATTTTTTCTCTTATAAGTTGATATTCCCTCACTGTTTATTTTCCTGTATCGTTGTTGTCATTTGTCACAGGAAACAAGAATTAAAGTTTTGTTTTTCTTTATTCTGGAGTTCAAAAGATTGGAGAAGTTAGCGGGGAACAGCGGATCAGGAAAGTTCTCTGGTTCTCATTCCAGGTGAAGGTCTCTTATTGTGAACAGAAGGGACTTCATTAAGGGAGTCGTAGCAAATAAATGTTTGTTGGTGGCAGCCAGGCATATGTGATAGGACAGGCATGGTGTCGATTAGGGGTATCTCGGTGTGGGTGTGTGCAATATGGTGTGAAAAGTCCTGCATGTGTATGTGTGATGGCTGGGACTGTGAGCGGTCAGGAGGCTTGTGTGATATGTGTCTGAAGGCCCAGCATATGCTTGACTAGATGTATGCTGTGGGTGTTCTGTGACTGAGAAGAGACCTGAGTGAAGACCTGTACAATGTGTGTGTGTGTGTGTGTGTGTGTGTGTGTGTGTGTTCTGTCTCCCTGTGTGCCACAATTAGTTGCTAGTTGGCTGACAGTCACCTTTACCCTTTCCGGAGTGATAGTTGCCCCTTTCCCAGAGGGATAGTCTAGCCCTTCTTGGCGAAGGTGCGTCCCTCCTGGAGTGACAGTAGCTCCTATCTGTACAACTTTCCTATCTGAATAGCAGATTGCCGCAACCACTGGACTTCTGCTCCTTGTACAGAACGCATCTCATGCTCAATATTCAAACCTTATTTTCATTTGGCACAGATACACTGATTGTTAAAAAGATTTATTTTCTGAATCGCACAGCCTGACTAAAACTGTTTAAGATATCCTGTTTTCCACCATTTTCTTCCTTTGGCAACAGATGCTGGAAGGTTTCTATAATTCACAGCAAAACCAAGAAAAAAGGATAGTTACCACATAGATGGCTGCCAAATGAACAGATTTCTACCAGGATGGCAAAGGGAGCTTGTGATGTGGCCAACTGTGTGGAAGTGTACATGGCTCTCTGGGCTTCGGCCCTGCAGTGGGAGGAGATGTAGCCTTCCGTGAATAGATGTTGAATGGAGTCTCACATGGATTCTACAACCTTGAACCTTGGAATTTTCTGAATAGTCCACATGCAGCTTGGCACTGGCTTGGCCCAAGAATTCTCAATACAGGAAGACATGTGGCATGAGAATAGATTTTCATATGTCTGTTAAAGATCAGAAAAATCAAAGCTGCAAAACCAGCAGGTGAATATGTCAGTGACAGTAATTTTATGTACTGTACACTGATGTATATTTATATGGGGAGTGACTTAGTTTCACACCATTTTACTTCTACCATATATGGTTGCACATGAAAAAAAATAGGAAAAAATAGGAAAAATAGATTTACTCACCTGCTGTACTCTGACTACTCTTGCATTGTGGCTTGAGTATGAGAACTGAAAAACCCCAAGAAACAGGTGCTCTTTTCAAATAAGGGCAATGATTTTTTGTTGTTGTTGCTATGGGTTAGACTCCTGCTGGTAGGTAGCTGCAGATGCCACTATTATCCTCAGCATGTATGGCCTCCACACCAACTATGTCATCTTGTCATTAGTACATGGATACAGGTTTTTTGTGTTTTCACCTGTGCTCATGTGTATCTTCTTGCGTCCTTCCACAGTCCAACAACATGTTTCAGGTGAACTGGTGCCTCTCAACTGCCATATTTTGTATATTTGTATGTGATTGAGAGTGTGACTACCCTTCGAGGGATTGATGTGCTACCCAAGGTCTCATGTCCCAAGCTTCTGGCATAGGCTCTGGAAAACCACGATTCTATAGGACTGTGCAGGATTAGCCGTTGATAAAAACTGAAAAAGATTTTTTTGTGCTAGAAACGCTCTTTTATTGTTATACGGCTTAAGTTGTAAATGTGCGTAGGACCTGAAACAGCCTAGCAGTAGCAGGATTCAGGAAATTCCCCTGTGCTGGGAGAGCCATCCACATTTTAGCGATGCAACTTTACTGTACTATAAAAGCAGTGTTTCAAAGTTTCCCTTGAAAGACTTTGACTTTGCCGTATTTCCTCTGTTACGAAACGGAAACTGATTGTCTTACTTTCCTGCCGGAGCTGTCGCTATTGTTTCTCTGTGACACGGGTACTCCAGAGAGTATAGATGCCAGTCTGTTCAGGTGGCGAGGGATGGAGCTCTGGGGAGCCATTAAGTGTCAAAGCAATCGCCATGTTTGTAGTTACTATGGGACTCCCGACTGAGTGACTGACTTTCATTTGCTTGTTAGCTAATTGTGCCACTGCTGAGTGTTTGTAAATAGTCTTATTGTGAAAAAGGCTTATTTGTATAGTTCCTACAGGTGCTGCATTATTTACAGCAATTTTGTGTTCATCTAACAAGGAAGCTGTGATGACCTTTCATTTGAGAGATCACCTGGTAAAGGGAGTAGGCATGTAGTTTGCATAATTTCTGGAGTGAAACACAAACCAGAGCAGAGGTTTTGATGGCAACTGGAGAAGGAAATGCTTCAAGTTGTCAAATAACTCCGTGAGAACTTCTCGCACATTTTGAGCTTTACGCCGTATTGATACACAAATGTACACGAGAGAAACAACAACAATTTCTACGTTGCTGGTTTCCGTGCAGCCTCGCATTTCAGTGATTTGAGTTTTGTTGTCCTCGTCCGTCCTGGTAAAAGTGTTGTCTAATGGAATGATATTTAACAATGTAAATGACAGTGAAATGTGTATGGTTATTGAGGAGAATCTAGCTGGGCGGACCTAATGGTTGCATGAGAGAATTGGGTGGGTGTAGAGTCCTGAGATGGATAGAGAGGCAGGGAAGGCCGCAGAGAACCCACAAACACTGGCAGTTTTAGTGCACTCATTTCTATGCGCCGCTGTGGTCCACAAATAGGCTCCTACCTCACACATAAATCTGCAAGTTCACAAGTCCAAATTCTTAACATCATGCAACTTGTTTCCTTTCATTGGGATTGGATTTATACTACCAGCATCTCTGAGATGGTACATAATTGGTGTTACTGATATATGGGGCAATAACCTTCTGTTGGACTTTATTATCTCTTTCCAAGGCTCCAGCATGTTCAGAGGTTCTTTGACCACTTTTGTTTAATTACATATTGTTTTCTCACACTATGAGGCAGCCTATTGAGAATGGTGCTATAAAAATACTTTTCTTCAAAGTGATGTGCAATGACTATGTGTAGTATTCAGCAGACACCTTTATCCAAGGTGACTCAAAATGGTAAATGCCCTGTACTAAACTCATTGCATTCCTTCACCCATCTGTACATTAGATCAATTTAACATACACGAATACATACATGCGCACAGGACAACTTAGAGTCACCAATTCATCTGAAAGAAATCTTTCTACTGTTGGAAGAAACCAGTGAAATCAGAGGAAAGCTACATAAACATGAGATGAACATACAAACTCCACACAAACTGAGCAAGGATCAAGCTCACATCCAGTTGCACAGCCCATGTGTTATAAGGCAGCAGCACTATCTGGTGCACCACCATGGAGCTCAGGTGAGGGCAGGGACTGTGCAGATGGAAGGACAACCAGGCCTCATAAAGCGGGGTGATACTGGAGACACAAGGGACAGAAGTACAGCCCTCGGCATGCGATCCTAGACAGTAGTGTACTGACTGAAAGAGCAGATAATGGGGTCATTTGAACACACATTATGACATAGCGTGCACACACGCACACACACACACGCACACACGCGCGCGCCAATGACTTTCAATCGTCACAAGAAAATGTGTGATGGACATGTAAAATGAAAGAAAGGATCCTAAACTGCTGGCATTCAAGAGGGAAATTCATGTGAGAGTATGTGCCCATAAGTTGTGTACATGAATGCCCTGCCTCCATGAAGGAGAGGCCAGAGTGTATGGCACAAGTACTGAAAGATGCAAGAATGAGGATTATTGCAATATTAACAACAAAAAGGTAGACGTGCAAAGACAAGTCCACTATGCACATGCACGTCATAACAAAACATGCTAAATGGGGCAGCTTCAAGTGGGGTGTTACTATAAAGGTAAAGGGAAAGGGAGGGATATGACCAACGGTTGAAGTCAGGCATCAACAGAAGCAGGAGGGTACAGACACCAAAGGAAGAAAAACACGGGTGTAGCACTGGGAGTACATCTGGGTGTTGTCCCTGACTTTGGAGGCGTGGTTGGACTAACAACACATAGACATGTGGTCAGACTGAGAAAAGGGAAATTTAATTGTCCTTTCTGTGGGTGGATGGCGTAGGCGAGGAACACAAGAGACAGGAGGACAAAATGTCAGCAGCTGTTGGAATAGGTTGCACTGGAGGACTTGTAAGTACCCTGCAACAGCTGGCAGGAGTACATTCAGCAACCTCAGGTGGTGGTTTTTTGTTATGCCAAATATGTGAATTTCAACTTTTCAGCTATACAAGGGTATGTAGCAGCAGAGCTTGAGCAGAGTTTGTATGGATGGTAGAGCGGTTTCAGTTAGGCTCAGGAATGAGGTTGCAGTCACACGAAGCATGTGAGCTCACAATAACCGCTTATCCTAGGCTGCCCAGAGCCCATCCTGGAAGCACAGAGTAAAAAACCAGGCTGGGTGCTCACTCCTACACAATAAGGGCAATGTAGATGTGGCATACACGGAGAGAAAGATCACACAGTTCTTCACAGTTCATTCATAGCTCATCATAGGTCAGCACAGTTCAGACACACCACTGGACACAACCCAGACCTGGACACCATCCCAACCCTAACACATATGCCTTTCTACGATTGAATAACAAATAGTTGCCAGTCATCCCTATTGAAGAATTTGTGGACCATGAGACAAAAACTTCCCTCAAGCCAGAAACTTGCACACAGATCTGTCCCGGTGACTGTTTACTCTGACCTATGGGCTCCAGATAAAATATTGAATACACGGATAGTTGCATCCTGACTCCTCTTGTCCCCAAACCAGCCTTGCCACGGTACAGTCACAGATTCGCATAAAACACACGTCTTCAGGCTGTGCGAAGGAAACTGGAGCAGCCACGGGAAATCCATGCAAACGCAGGAAAAACATGCAAACTCCACACAGACTGAATAGGGGTTGAACTTGTGCCCAACTTGTGGCCAAGTCAGTGTCCTGTGAGACACAGTGCTGCATCACTGCGCTACCCACTCAGAAAGGTAGTTAAATAATAATAAATAAATTGGACTTAGAAAAAGCTTGGTATAATGTTTGTGCAAAATATTGAGGGTAAAAAAGAAATATTGAGAAAAGTTATTTAGCTATTTTTTTGCTTTTCTTAAAACTGAAAAGTGAAGAACAGAACTCAGGGAGAGTGGGTAGATATTAATGCTGTTAGTGAACTCAGAGACCAGAAAGTCAGGCTTATAGAAAACAATATGAGAGTGAGACCTCTGAACTTGCAGTTGTGGCCAACTCCTCTGCACACTCACACCACCCAAGACCTCAGTGACATCTTGTCCTTCCTCTTCAGACTCCAGTGTCTAGAACCTCAGTGATACAGTAGATATTTCAATATACATGAGTTGTGCATGATGTGCTCATATTCCTCACAGATTTCTATACCTCTACAGTCTACATTCAATGTCTACTACTTTTTAAATAAGATATACTAGCTGCATAGCTCAACAGAAATGCATTCACAACAAAGTGCATTGCTCTAGTAATGTAAAGCATTTTTAGGATAGTTTTGTGATAAGAATAATAAAGACTAATATAAAAACTAATAGGAACAATTAAGCAGAGAGAATTTGCTGAAATGAAAAAGAACAAGTATGGTAGATCTACCAGGAATTAAAAAAGAAAGTGAGTTTAGAAAGAAAAGTTTTCAAACATATATATTCCGTATGTGGCAGTGATTACTGAAGTCGATAATAAATATTATATTTGATATTTAGTCTCCAACAGGTCCATCCTCCATCATTCATAATTTGCCAGTTAGAACAGTGGAAACAATGCAAATGATGCAAATTATACATCTATAGCTGTAATTAACTTTCCCTTATATTTATCCAGTACCTGGGACAATATAATATACAGTCACAACTTAACAACAACCTACCAGTAATATGAAAAAGTTCATTATTTTACTTGCATGCATCTGTCCTTCTTTCTTTGTGTGGCTGTCATATATACACACTTGGTGACTTGCCTACCACTGCTTGGGTCTAAAAGTGTAGCTGTGGAAAGGCAAAAAGTGATAACATGTTATATAATCACCAAACTGTTTTACCATTAAAGTGGTTGCATTAAGTACACAAGTATTAGTACACACTGTATGTATTTAGTACATTAGTAGTGCTGTTGGAGTGGAAAATGCACAGTGATGTGCAAGTCTGACATAATCAAATTGAAGAGGAAGGTACATACATTACTCCTACTTCTTCAGTCCTTCAGTCCTCAGCAACTGAATTAAAAATGTTAAAAATAGTAAGTAGCGTTTTTGGTGTTTAATGAACTTGACAATGCTTAAACCTCACTCAGGGCGAGAAGTACCTGTGCATGAAATTTCAAATCTGTGGCTTGAAAAACAAATCCGTGCCTCAAGAATAAACTGGCAGACTGAGGTTTATAGATTTAGAGGTACACACAGACACAGACACACACACACACACACACACACACACACACACACACACACACACACACACCTCACACTGTACTTCAGCGTGACTCCTTTCCCAGGCAAAGTCAGCCCCTGAGGTGAGACCAAAAGCCGGTTGCTAATTCTAACCACTGAGCCGTCTGGCAGTGAGACTTAAGTGCTCTCGCTGCAAAGATCCTGGACCTCACCCTGCGAGTCTCCTTCAAAGGGCAATGTCACTAATGCGCTGTCACACTTTATGCCACTCCTAAAACCCAGCAATATCACCACGCCCCAACTCACACATTCAAATTTCCCGAGTACCTCTGACATCTCGGGACACCCTGCAGCTTACCCCATTTACAGCAGGGCCTTCTCCTGTGGGATACAACCATCTGTCTACACCGTTACCCTATTTTTACCCCAAACTTTTGTACCGTAGAGAAACAGAACTGTCTTACTCTCACTTGCCCACCCAGGACCATGTACACTGTCTGGAGCCAAAATATGTCTATATTTCCATTTTTTGGATGACCTCTCCCCTAAGCAATAAAAAAAAAAACATCTGCTGTAAACACAGCTAATGCCCTCTACTGAGAAAGCCTTTCCCTGTCAAATTCAGCCTTATTCCCAGTGTCTCTCCTACCAGTGTATGTCCTGTTATGTAAGTCAGACATTTCCTGCCCCCTCCTAGACAGATGCCGCTTCGTGTACAGGTTCACATCACCCCTCCCCTTTGGTAGATCTCACGTAATTTCCCATGCATTAAAGCAGATTATCGTCACATTTTTAGTGTAATTATAGCATGACGACGGATGTTTTGCCCAGAAATATTGCCATTTTCGGTTATGGACAATTGACACATTTGCCCCCTGACTTTTGGAATAGCTTTGCCTGGGAAAAGAGAACCTCTGTTATCTTAAGCGTTAGGTTATATATTTAATCAGAGACTTCCCCCAGACAAAAGAGGCTCATATTATGAGCCAGTTGTGTTATTGATCACTTCTTGGTATAGCCCTGTTGGAGAGGTAATGCACACTTTAATAACCCTGTCAGTATAAGTGATCTCTCTGGGGCTGTGGCGCACTTGAATGTGGTGCATATCGCTCTGTTCCAAGGTTCTCTCTAATAGCCCTATCCTTGCCTCCTGCTGCAATTCGAGAAGGATTAGGGACTCTAACAAAAGCTTGGAAACACTGGAAAGACCCCGCAATTGCTTTTACTGGGGGGTGGTGATTGGTAAATAGCGCCATGCGACTCCAGGCTCCCTTTCAGCTGTAGGAAATGGACTTCAAATCAGAGCTTTATTACTTATGTGTGTACGTAAGCCATAAGACAGCGCAGAACATTGAACACGCGTCCTGTCTTAACCCACGGACTGTTTCGGTCTCGCCCATGTTTTCCACCATAATGTGAAATAGTACGGCGACGTCTGTCGCTCCCCAAGGAACAAAGAGCACCTTTTCCGTTTCTCTGTCTATTAAATGGCCTTTCGTAAAGTTACGTCTTGACGCAAAGTAACAGGCACCATAGTAATTTTACATGACTAAATATGTGTCAGGAAGAAGAGCCCAAACTAGCTAGCTTCACTGCTGGCTTAAACAATGTCACCGACATGCAGCAGATAATGTGATTTACTGTGTTGTGATTTATTACGTGCTGTTATTTGTTAGCTTGCTAAGCTTGTAGGAGCCTGCTCTTTAGTGACCGCACATATCACTTACGTGGCAGACTCTTACCAGCTCACCAATAATGTTTAATAATGCCGTGCGCAGACCTCATGTACAAAATGCCCATAAAGAAAAAATATATATATGCCGACATCTTGCACAAAAAGAGATTATAGATTATCTGTACAAAAGTGAATCTCCGCAGTGGGCAGCCATGTTTCACAACTCAGAATAAATAGGTAGCATTAGCAATATCTGAGGGAGAATGGCCAGGCAGCCCCTTGACGGAAATCAACCTGCAATTCAGCTCTCGCTTCAGGGGTTCAGTCAACACACTTAGATCTGTCAGACATCACCGGCAGCAGACAACACCGATGGTTCCTGCGCAGTGTAGAATCCTGTTGCACGGCTCCACAGTGCATAGTGGGTGTTGTTTTGGACCAACCTTAAAGCTCTCCACGTCTACTTCAGCAAATGTTAAACAGTGGGAGCCAAAAGCTTGATGTTGAAGGAGTGTGTTCAGATACTATCACATTTAAGGAGGGAAAAAAATTGCGTTGGTGGCACAGCAGGTACCACTGATGCTTCCCAGCTCCTGACCTGTGGCTTTAGATGTGTTTGTGAATTCAGCTCATGTCATACGGAGTTTGCATGTTCTCCTGGTGTTTGCACGGGTTTTGCACAGTTTCTCCCACTTGCTCCTACAGACAGGAATTCCAGGTGAGCTGATGAGAATAAACTGACTACAGTGTGTGTGTGTGAGTGCGTGTATATGTGTGTGATGGACTGACACCCCACCTGGGCAGTACCCCGCCTCACTTCCCTTGCTTTAATAAGAGGTGCTTTACTTCTGCAACCCTTTGGATGTCGAAAACACTTTCAAAGTATATATTGTTAATTGATAAATGGAAAAAACCTTTTTTTGCATCAAAATGAACCCCTATCTTATTGCACGTGATGGAAGTACATTAACAAATTCATATCTAAAAAAAAAAGCATTAAAGTAAACATTCAAAATCTACCCAACAGTAAATGAATAAAAGTTGAGAAGCTGGTTGTTGCATATCTGTTGTAAGAAAACTTTTGTTGAATTCAGTGACATTCAAATGAATGCGGAGATTAATTAAAAATGTCCAAAAGGCTCAGTCTCCCTTCTGTCTAACGTTGTGAGCCGGGCACTTGCGGCCCACGTCGTGCGCAGTCTCCCGCCCGCCTCCTGTCGCTCTGCCATTTCATGCGGACAACTGGAGTAAACGATTGTGCCGTGTTGGGCTTCTTGAGTATGCATATCCACCCACTGCTGCTGCGCAGTCAGGACCTCCATCCTTCTTTCTTCCAGGGTTGGTGTCACCTTGGGACGATGTTTTTTCGCCGTTTGTCACTGCGGACTTTGGCAAACTTGACGGCAAAAAAATGACACCTCCCTTTAAAGGCACCGAAAATCGCCGCTTGCAGCTTTTCTCAGCCGTACTGCTTGTTGCAGAATTTTTATGCGGGCAACAGGTGGTGCAGTAGTTGCAGCTGATGTCTTCCAAATGAAAGATGTTTAAATCCTCCCTCCAGTACCCTTGATCAAGGTACTTCTACTAAAATTACTCAAATGCATAAATAGGCAAGTCGCTGTAAGTAGCTTGGATCGCAAAAGTACCACTTTAAGTTGCCTTAGAGATTAGTCACCTAAATGAACAAACAATAATATATAAAGTGAAAAAGAGGGCAGTTGTTTAAAGGCAGATGCCACACTTTGCATTCATTCCTACCTTCAATCCATGACATGTCAAGTAGATTGAGAACTTTCCACTCACGTGTCACTCTGTCGTCCATCAGGAGCAATAAATATATAACAATAGTTCTCAAGGAGTACAAGTAGAGTGATCTGGGACTGGTGCACACTTGTATGCACCTCGGTGCCGTTTGTTGATAACACTGTTCTGAACCTGAATATTTCGTAAGGCAATTCTTGGATGCTTTTGGTACATTTAAGAACCATACTTGGCTTACTCAACCTGTCACTCGCTCCTATAGTTTGAGGCCCAGGAATGTTTCTCTGCTCACTTTCATCCACACAAACTGGCTCAGCATATGATCTGTATGATGCACTTTCCGGTTACTGACCGGCTAGGAAGAGCTGCCATCAGTGGCACGTGTTCCGGACCAATCAGACAGATGGACACGTCCACATCTGTGAATCAATCCGAGAGCACATCAGCTTGTGGAGGGTGCCACGGGCTCCTGATATACTGCACCTCTGCAAGCATGGCCTATGTCACGAAGCAGTAAATCAGGCCTTTATTTACAGGAATAATGGGATCCATTTAGCTTTTTCTTGTCCTATATGCTGAACAAGCCACCCCTCTGGGTGCTGAGGGAGCAGGGACCAGGGTGGGGTTCTGGTTCTGAGATCAAGGGGTCTCATTGTAAAAATGAGAAGTATTGATCCAATAGCTGTGGTTTTCAAACCAGGCTGTCATACAGGGTAGCGCATATTCACCTGGGGACTGCGTAGGCAAGCAGCAGCACCATTCTTCTGCTGTCACTGAAGCGCTTTACGGTGATGATGGAAAATAGCATGAGAACGAGAAATGCAGCTTATGGGGAAGGATGAGATCTACGATCCTTCCGTGGATTCGTTTGAATACAACAGAAGAAATAACAAAAAATACTGTGACCCTGAATTTGCTCTGGTTCCAGCTCACCTGAGTGTCAGCAGAAAAACAACAGTAAAAAAATTACAGTAGTAAAGTGGCATCAGAGCAGTTTCATGGTGTCTGAATGATGTGCAGTAAACTGTTCTTTATGCCTCACAATTCAGCAGTAATGTAAGAGTAAAAATAATAGTAGTAAAAAAATTGCAGTACTCATCAATCCATCCATCCGTTATCTCTGTTCCCTTCATCCAGGTCAGGGTTATGATGGTCTGGAGCCTATGGCAGAACCACAGGGTAATAGACTATGAAACTACACCTTGAACAGGAACAGTCTATTATACTGTGTCCACAGAATCCCACAAACACACACACAAACACTCTGGGCAATTCAGAGTGAAAAATTAACCTAAAACACATATTTTTGGATGGTGAGAGGAAACCCACACAAACAGGGAGAGAACACGTAAACTCCACACAGACTGAGATAGATTCAAGCCTACACCCAAACAGCCCAGATGCTGCGAGGCCGTGCTGCTGCTTGCTGCAACACCTTGTTGCCCTTGTAATAATTACAAATGAATAATTACAAAATATTTGTGAAATTGAAGTGCTCAGCTAGCTCAGGAGGATAAGTTTAATTGTTAGGAAAACACAATGCTTGGCATTTAAAAAAATAATGAATTGAAATGACATAAGCAGTGCACGGGAGGACTAGGAGGAGAAACGTTTATTTCGGTTAACCGGTGGCCCTAAGATTGGTTGTGACTGGTTGATCTATATGCCACTCACTTTGACTATTTGCCATTGATCTTTTTGGGTGCTCAAATACTTTGATCCCATGAATCCCAAGAGAGCCTCTGGTCTGTGGACTCCTTATCTTCAATGACTGGTAACCTGCCTCCAAGTATATTTGCCCGTTGATAGAATGTAGTCTGGAGAACCAGGCTGCTAGAACCTCCCTACCTGCCCTGAGCTGAGCTGGGCCGGAACCCTCACGCTGTGCCATCGAAGGTGAGTCCATTGTCAACCTCATGAATCCAAAATGTGCCAGCGAACTGTGTCTCCTCATTGCCAGCTGATGTTCATGTTTGCATGTTAAAAGTTTCCTACCAGTTTGCTCCACAGTTGCTAGTCCACTGCCCTACATGGTCACCAGACTGAGAGACCCTCCTCAAGGCTGTGGCTAAAAGTCTTTTTTCCTCTTCTGTTCTCAGTATGTATGGAGGACTCTGTCCTTAATGTAATAATTTGCAGGGGAAGAGGATCTATAATGAACGAATCTCACCCCCTCCCTTCCGTGTGACTTGTACTCATTATTTTCTGTAGCTTTTGGAGAACAGCTGATCCCTAGTCAGCATTACTCTGAAAGACCAGTTGGTCCAGCTTTGGAGTAATCTGCTCTAGTCAGTTCCAAGCGGACAGCAATCCTCAGGACCAGTCCGTGGGGAGGCATATTTTTTGTTCTGCCAGAGCATTTAAGCTCTTCATACCACTAATAATTGCCATAAATGAAGTTATTTAGCTTTTACTCTCAAGTCTATGGATCTGAGATGTTTTTATAAAAACCCGCACAGTTGTGGCCCCAGAAGGCCCTACACTGGAGACTCTGGGACGTGATATCATCATAGCTCAGAGAGTCTGTTGAGAGTTGTGTCAATTAAACACAACATAGTGTCGTACCACACGGGCTCCTTACTGCAAGCAAGGGGCGATGAAAGAGACGTGGAAAAAACAAGCTCATTACTGTTTCTGCTTATTTTGCTTTTTTGTTTTTTGGCTTCGTTGGGAATTTACTCTCTGGCCTGTGTGCTGTGCCCTGCTGATCGACTGAAAAAGGAACCGCAGCTAGAAGCTAAACACGCATATTCTACACCCCCCACACTTGTGTGATCCTCTTCTTCATGCGGGCGTGTTCGCAGGGCGGTTGTATTTCATTCGCCAACAGTGTTAGGGAATTGAGCCCAACACAGTAACTTATGCCTGTAGGCCGTCTGTCAGCTCTGAGATGGGTCTACTGTACAGGCCGTCTTGACCGACAGACTGTCCCACACAGTAAGGCAACAGACAGTGTGGTACAGCTAATGACCCCTCCTTGGGGGGTTAAAACAAGTACTATATTGCAGTGCAGATGTAAACTAGACAGGGATTTGTCCTTGAAAACCACTGTAAAGCCATATTAATGGTCCTGGTGAATGCAACATTAATGGCAAATATAGAAGTAATGACTGTGTAAAACAGATAATAAAGACAATGTAAAAAAGATAATTTGTCTTTCGTGATTTGTGGGTAAAATAGGCTCATATATTCTTCATTTTAGACAATATACTCACAGCTAATGTGACGGCTTTGTTCTTAATATAATCTAATGTGAAATGAGTTTGACTGCTGTGTGAGAGACAGGGCCTTATGTAACAAGTCATACGATAAAAGATATAGCTGAAAACCAGAGCTAAACATGACTTTTTTGTAAGCGGGAAAAGCAGTGGGGAAACATGTCAAAAGCGCCTTTCCGTCCTGTTGTTTTGAAGGGAACATCAGTGGAAGGCGACTGTCTCACCTTGTCTGTTGAGTCTTATGAGCATGAAAGTGGGGTGAGAGATTCCAGCACTGGGGACACAGTGTGTATCCTGTAGTGGTGACACCAGGACAGCCTGCCTGCACATGCCAGGACAGTCCCATCCTTTTTTGTGCCTTGAAGAAGACATTGTTAAATTACACTATTTATAACTGCCTTGAAGGTACCTTTAACCAAAGGTGAGGAAGCTGGGTTGCATTATGTTGGAAATTCTCATCCAGCAATTTCTGAAGGAACAACAGAGAAGCGTCTATTTTAGTCAGAAGCCCAGTTGCTTAAGCATAAATCCACTGTGGACAGTTTTAGCTACTTGCCAAATACATATCTCCCCAGGAAAAATTATTAATACCCTCGGTGGGCTTCCCTGGCAATTACTGCATGAGTAAGTGAGGGTAACTATGCGGAGCAGCGGTTGTTTTGAGAACCCCTTGAACAGCTGTGGGACGATGAATTTTCTGTTTCTCAAAGCAAGAGGAAGCAGGGCAGCCCGGCCTCTTAGACACGCAGCGAATCTGACGGTAAAGGATGCGAGCCGTCCGTGCGAGTGGCGAGTCTCGGGAGGCCAGCGCAGCGCCTGTGGAAGAGCTATGCGCTCGCTTGGCCATGAGAGCTGTCGTGAATTAAGACCCAGTCTGCCTATAAAAGCCACAAATAATGGCAAAAAAAATAATGGACGCTTAATGAAATCTATGTTTAACTGGTGTGCAGTCAAATGGGGGGAGGGCTGCGTGGGGATTCCTGTTTATGCGTTTGATTGACAGTTGACCTTGAAGGCCGAAAGGTGGTGATGAGGAGGGCCGGGGGCGGGCGACACTTTTGACGTACGGCATTCGATCCATATGTTTTCCCCTCTTTCTCTGTCCCTCGATCGATGAGGGCTTGCACGTTCCTCCTTTATAATAATCTTCAGCAGTGACGCAAGGAACCAGTAAAGAGAGGCCTTCTCGGCTGTCATGCATCACCTAATGCAATCCCCTTTGCTGTTCTACATAACATGCTTGTTTCAGTCCTGGGTCGACAGCCATGGAAAAATGCCTTTGTGTCAGCAAAGTTAAAGTAATACGCCTAGTTTTGACCATCGGCATTAGTGGGGTATACTGTACTGTGCAAAAGACTTAGGCACCTGTGGGAAAAATGCTATAAAGCGGGGATAGTTCCAAAAATAATGCCATGAATACTTATTAATCAATAAACCTTCTAAAAAGTGCAGGAGACAAAAAAAAACCTCAGCCAGATCAATATTTGGTGGGACCACCCTTTGCCTTTAAAACACCATCAATTCTCTTATGCAAACTTGCATGCAGTTTAAGGTAGAGGTCGGTAGGTTCTTCCAAACATTTTGAGGAACCGGCCACAGTTCTTCTGCACACTTTGACTGTCTCTGCATGTCCTCCCAGACTGACTTGATCATGTTGAGATCAGGGCTCTGTGGGGACCATACCATATGTTGCAGGATTTCTTCTTTTTGCTCAAGATAGTTGTGTATGACTGAGATTGGGTGTTTGAGGTCATTCTCAGGCTGCAGAATGAATTTGGGACCAACCAGAAACCTCCCTGATGGGAGATAAGAATCTACCTGTACTTCTCAACAGACATTGAAGTTGCATGCCTAACACTTTTGCACAGTACTGTAGGTCACCAGCAGTAGTTACCAAACTCATCTATCCTGTGTGATCTTCTTTAACTGGTTCCATGTGCAGCCTAGTTTGGTATTGTAACGTCCAAGGTCATGTCGCCACGTGTTCTTTGGCTAGAGCAATACAGATGAGTCAGATAGGAAATGCAAAGGTGATTGTGACAGATATTATGAAGCAAAGTTATCTTCCTGTTAAGTCAGATGAGAAATGTGCCTGAAAGAGGTGTGTTGTGAGGCCCTTCTTGAACATTGAGCAGGATTCAGCAGTCCTGAGGGAGAGGGAGCTCGCTGCACAACGCTGGAATCAAAAATGGGAAGCCATGCATTTTAGATTTTTGACCTCTTGTGAGCAGTTCACCAAAAGGCCCAGGGGTAGGCCAGTGTAGCAGTACCAATCTTGTTAGAAAGTTCAGGGTGTCCCCTGTAGGTACCAGGGTGCGGATCATTTCACCTGTAGGCTGTAATCGGAGTCCTTAACTTGCGGCTATAATAAAGCAGATGAGAGCACATAACTGAGTTAAATTTTACAGTTTTATACTTTAGCTATTTACAGTACAACAGTGTCCTCCTACTGAACTGCTGGACAAAGGCCCGTGCGCAGCAAAGTCGCTACGTACCACCCGGTTTTGTCGCCGCATGAGATATTACAAACAGTAGAGTGTTAAAATGTTAGTTTAAGAGTTCACCGTCACTGAATTCTAATGTGCCATCGCTTCACTGCAGCCCCCAGTAGAGGGATATGTATATGAAAGATTTGTTCTGTTGCTTTGTGCTGGGCCTTGTGTTAGCGCCAGGATCCAGCACGGATCAGATTGTGTTTACCAGCTGCTTCTCTCTGTTAGACTCTGTCCCTGCAAATGAAGGCCCATGACAGCATGTTAAAATTGCACTCATAAATCATCTGTCAGGGTCGGTTAAATTTTATCTGCTAACCTATTGAATCTAAACTGCTGGGTGCCGATAAAAGGCCCACAATCAAGGGGCAAAATCAAATAAAAACAGTTCTCTTTTCCACGGCTGTTGATATCTGTATACGCCGGACGTGTGGAGGGACTCCGCTAGACTCAGCTGTGAACCGTGGCAATGAGCGAATGCAATTGAGAAAACCAGGTTTTAATTTCCCGCGTGTTGTTCGTCTCGCTGGCGATGCTTTCAGCCACGGTCTGGCTCCGAGGCAACGCCATCCATCACCTGGACTCGGCGGTAAACGGCTTATGTAATGCCATTTTTGTTTTGCATGAGTTGCTGTCAGAGAGGCATTGCCAGAAATCTCGCCGTCATCTGTCGCCACTTCGAGGGATCGATTTACAAACTCTGATTACTTCGCTCAACATCTCTCTAATTTTCTTGCCGAACGGTTTATGTATAATTAGTCATTTTACGTCGCCTCTTTGTTTCTGGTGCATGACATGACTTCCCTGCCAGTCCCGCAGGGGAAATCCTGCAGGAAAATGTTACAGTTAATAAAGCCCCAAATGCAGCATTTGGTTACTCCATGCTCAGTGACTGAGTAGGTCCCCATTAATAAACTCGTGACATTTCCATACTTTTATATTGGATTCTTTAGGAAAGCTTGTCCTTTGTAGAAAGCCCGGCTTTGGTCGACTGGACTTTTACAAATGTAGGAAGCTGGTGGTATGTTGGTAGGACCAGAGACTGTTTGCCCCCTGTTGCTCAAGTGAGTCTTTAATTTTAATAGACATTTCTTCTCAGTAAGAACCAGGGTGACAAAAAGAAACAGGGTGGCACAGCTTTTTTTAAACATTAGTTTTAACTAAGGTCAGAGTGTGCATTTCTTTACTGCAACAACAGCAACACTGTCACAGCATCTGTGACATTGTAGTAAGGGTGCAGACGCGTGCAGGCGTAAAGTGAAGAACTCCGTTTAATGTTAGAGGTTGTTCCAAAGTCATAGCCACAAGACAAGCGTGGGTCAAAACCAGGAATCAGTCCAAAACAAGCAACGAGACAAACAAGAGTAACGCACAAATGAAATCCAGGAAACAAAGCAAGTTGTAAACCAGAGAAGCTAACAGGAGAACCGCTCAGTACACACAAAGAGGACATGGCAATACTTTGCACCGACATGTGGAACCAGTACAGCTATATATAAGCGTGAGTAGATGATAGACAGGTGAGATGAACCAATAGACAGAGGAGGCGGGACAGGTATCAGGAGACCTGACCAGGGGGTGTGACAGCATCACACAAGGATAAATACAATTTTATAAGTCCGTGCCGTTAAAAAGTGTGCAGAGTTCTTATAAGTTGTTATATAGAATAAATATTAACTTTATATGGCAAGTGAGAACATATCAGTTGAGTTGTTTATATGGAGGAAAGTTTAAAAATAGGCCATAACAATAAAATGCTATTATGTTGTTTATACTAAGAGAAATAAGACCAGCAGTCTTTGTAAAATTATTTATAAGATTCCAAAGCAATATTAAACGGACAGATTTTATGGTTTAATAAAATCAAAGTCCCCCTATCTATAATTACAGTGACATCATAAGTGATAAATTTATCATAAGTGATAAACTGGAAACTTAGTTTTACTATAAAACAGTTGAAAGAGAGTCAGAGAGTCTGTCTCACTATCAGAGACAACTCATACCAGAAGATCTGACTAAGTGCAATACAAAAATGGGGGGAAGAGAATGCAAGAGACAGAGAGGTAGAAACAGAAAAAGAAAGGGTGTGAGAGAGTGTGATCAGAGCCCGAAAAGCAAAGCTAGAATATAAAGAAAACCTCTAACAACACCCCTTCGGGGAGCTGGTCAGCCACTAACTATATTCATAGGTGACAGGCAGGGATGAAAACTCCAACCTCCTCCTAACTAGACATCCCTGGCTACACCTCTTCTGCAAGAACCCCCCACTGGTAAAATGGAAAGAGTAAAAGACCTGTAAAAATGGAGAAACCTGGCGAGGACAGTAAGGTCTGAAAAAGGAAACAAAGGAGTGGTATGCAACTTTATATCAAGCATCCATATAAAAACCAAACAGAACAAAGTTTAGCCTGTCCAGTATATGTGTGACCCACTCTCAATATTAGTCCTTCAGGTTATCCAGGGATGCTGTGGGAGACTATGCTGTCAAACATCAGATCTTCCTTTCAAGCAAACATCTTAGTCAGGCCAAAAAAGCAAAACCACAGTAGATTTTTTGTTGTTTAATAGCTCTGATGTCCTCAACAAAATCATATTTATTACAGATGATTTCAACTGGCAGACTGGGGTGCAGCTGCAGATTAGAGCCTATAAAGGTGACGTTACAAGTCTTTATTATGCTTTTTTGATGTTTTCTTGGTCAGACGGTCGCCAAAACCTGACAAGGACAGATCCTGGATGGGTGTTTGGGTCGGTAGTACATCTAAGGAGTCAGTAGGTAAAAATCAATCTCATTATGAGATGGCAGGCAGACGCAGTCAGGAATGCAGATCGTCCTTCAGAAATGTTACCTTCAGCATTCTCAGACAGACCCATAATTGTCAGAGTCCATTTTGTCCAGTTTTGCTTGCTGAAGCTCTGCCTCAGCTTCGCCCAAGCAATCTTTTAAATCGAACCGTTTTGTCTCCACAGCCACAACGGAAAAGAAAAGTTTCTTTAGCTCAGTGGTAACAGCGTCCAGCTGAGTTTCAGTGGTGTCTAACTTGCTTCCATACAGTTAATTCGATTGAACAACTCATTTGTAATGTTCACGTTTGTCAAATGAGAAATCTCGCAAGTACCCTATTAAATCTGGCATGGGGGGTGAGTTGGTGCAACTGTGGAAGAACTTAGTCAAACAAGACAGAAAGCAGCCAAATTTTTCTAACTTATACTTTAATGATACAGCACAAGGAGTGTTTTAACACGGACTACATGCTAGGGAGGTACTAAGGTATTTTGGGCTCCTGTTTGGGGTGGCCTTTTATACAGCGCTAGAAGGTAGCACCTCAGTGGCCGACCACACCAATGAAAATGGAGCATTCTTTAAATTGACAAAACAGGTTAGGATATGCAGGGTATGAGTGCACCTATATTCCACAGCTTTCTGGCAGGCAACTCAGAAGCGATGAGTGAATCGATCAGGGTTACAGAGTTACAGTTGGAATTTTACCAGGACTGCAGACTAGAAAATGTATCCTTTAACAGAGTGAGATCATTCAAAAGATTATTCCATTAAAACGAATATAAAACAATTCCCTGAAAAAATTGTTCTTCTACATGTGTTGTAACTTTCTTTGGTTGGGTAACTTCAGCCAGATCTTTCTCGGTGGACTCTCTTTTCGATCTTTTCTCTTTTTGAGAGGCCAAAATTGGATTATGCTTGTCGTCTTTAAACAGAGAAATTTCAAATTCTGTCAGTTGTAGCAACTTCAGATCATATGAAGTGAATAAAAATATAAAAAGTGCAGGTCTCTGGAGATGAGACAAAGTTTATGCAGCAATCTTGGAAAATGGCCTTGTGACACTGCCCCCCCCCCCATGTGGTGAAACACATTTTTATCCACCTTTACCATGAAATCAGCAGAACTATTTAGTGTTAGTCAAACTCAGTGTCACTTTTCCCCTAACTTTTCAGTTTTCATTTCATTTCACTGCATCACCATTCTCTGTCTCCACCTTCATTTCCCCCCAAAACTTATATGATGTGGTACAGCTCTTTAGCTGCGTTCCCCGTGAATTTAGTTTGGTGCCTTTCCTTTTTTATTTGAAATATAAAGCCCTTAGTTAGATAGGAGGTACAAGAGTACCAGCATAGAAAAATGCAGAGAGACTTAACAATATTTCAGACTTCCTTCCTCAGCTTTCTCTCTTCAACACACGTGCTTCAGATGGTGTCTCCTGGCAAATGGTTTTGTTAGTATGACAAGTTTAAGTGGTCTTTTTTGAGATGCTAAGAAATAAACCATGAGCTGACCAGCGCAGTTTCCATAGTGACCCGTGTTCCTTGGCAAACAGACAAATTGCCAGCAATTTAATTTCTGAATGCATCTTTCAATAACCCACTAAGTAATTTTACAATAATACCTAAAAGTAATTTTTGAAAGAATGGCTACCTTTTGGATGTAGGAAAGAAAAAGACTTGTGTGTACATTTGTGAGGGCAACGGTCAGGACTCCATTGTATTATGAAACAATAACGTCTCCATCCTGAATAAAAAAAAGATGATGTAAGTGTAAATAAAAAATTTAACCGCTGAGTAACTACACTGCTAAACCTACAGTTATTTGTAATTTGATTTCTGTAATGTATGGAAATTCGTCTTTAAACTGAGATGTGTTGTGGGCTATTTTTCATTTTTGAGTTTCCTTTTCTGGAACACAACAGTTGTCAACAACAGAGCCTGGAGCTTTTAGGTGCTCTTTGGGCAGTGTCTACTAATGATTTAATGGCCATTTGCTTTGCACAGTTCAATGGATTGTCCCCATGTCATTTCCTGTACAACACAGTCCCCACAAATCACAACAGCAGTAGTCCAGAAGGTTCCTGTTCAAGTGTCTCTTGATGATTATAGGCAAATAAAAATATTCAGAAATAATGGACAAGGTAATCAATAAATGCCCTGCAATGGGCTGGCATCCCATCCAAGGTCTACTTCTACTAGCTTAGTGTCCCCTAATTCCAGGATAGGCTCCAGACCACTGCGATATTGACGGGGACAAGCATTTAACAGACGTGAGAGAGTGAGTAATGAATCGTGATGCTTGTCCAAAACATATTACAGCTTTTTAAAATTTTTTTTTGCAGAACACCCTACCCCACCCTAAGATGCTGTAATACCAATTATTGTGCTGTATTGTACAGTGGTATTTCTAGCAAAAAATACCTCTTAATCATTGCAACAATGTAGGGAAATGTAATATACACCAAAGCCGTGATTTAAAACGTTAATCTATACTGGAAAAAGTCCAAAATTTTGGATGCTAAAAGCCCATTTCCCATTATTTAAAATAGGTAAAATAATAATGCATTATCAGCGTATCTATGCACCTCACCAATGTCACACGCGGCATCCATGGTGCCCCATTCCCCTGAAAAACACCAGCTCATGCCTGGTCTCCTCAAGGTCTTGACAAACCCCCATTGCATCCAGTTTCCCTAACACCCATACTGAAACAACCCGTCTGTTCACAGTAGCGTGATCAGACCTGTTCAGAAATGTGAGCGAGAGACAAAGAGGGATGAGGTTTTCCAGAGTCTGAGACACCTCCTACAGTTCAGACTCACATCTCCTTCAGTTTAAAAATAAACAAGAGCAAAATCCTGCACCTGTGTCTCCTTGCCCCACGAACCACCACAACCGTAATAGTCATTACTAGGCAGTATGTTTCAGAAACAAATTGCTTTCCTTATATCCAGTACATAACAATGTACACTTGCCAATGAAATAGTTTTATTTAAAAAAATGGAAAACAGTTTACATTTAAAATAGACTATTTAAAACAAATAAATTCAATTTACAGTAATGAACACAATCACTTCAAACATTTCCATCTTCACTTCTGTTGTGCGCACTCATGGCACGTCTTCCTTTTCTTTTTTCCACAGGCTTTTCTACCTTTTTTGGCCTATTTTGCTGGATTACACTGTATTTAAGAGGTTAAAATGGAGACACTACAAAAATGTGTAGAAGCAAAGTGAACATGAGACGGGAAACCAACAAAAAACAGCAGAAGGTGGACAGTGCAAAAGTGCACCTCTGCTCAAATGCTTAATTTTAACATTTTTAAAAAAAATTTACTCTGGATAAATTTTGTTACAGTGAGTTTTAAGTTTGGATACCAAAAGCCATTTTGCTGTTATAGCAAAATTCATCCTAAAATGTTTGTATATCAAGGAATTAGTGTGTAGTGTTCATGCCTGACACTGCAATTAGAATTTATAACATTAGAACTATTATTTCACACATTTCTTTTTTAATACATTGTGAATACCACTGAAATTCTTAAATAGCAGCAACGGGTGAAAAAAGAAACTGAACATAGCTTCATTTCACAGGTTTGAAGAATGTTCAGCCCTATGGTCAGTCTGTATAGCTAATAAATGTATTCGTGGTTTTTTCCTTTGAAATGTTATGTCTCACTAGATATAGATGCTTTTTTACTGACAGAAGAAGCTGTGTCCACATAAATAGGTAACATACACGTGGACCTAGGACACAAGCCAAAGAATCATCATCGCTCAAATAAAGCAATGTCTACCTTTTATTAAGTCATTTTTTCCCTTCAGCCAGCGAGGTGAAATTTCAAACTGCCACCAGACAGGAAATTTAGAAGAGAGATGCTGATATCTCCTGGAGCACAGCCTCAGCTTCTCTCCTGCTTTCCCTCTCTCACCTTCTCGGTTTCCCTCTAATTATGAAGCATCCAGTAATCAGATTCAGTAACACAGACAGGAGTGAACGTTGGATCATACAACATGAATGTAAGCCATCTTAACAAATCATAATAAACATAATATACATAAATAATACAATAATGGAACTTATTTTTACATGAACACAAAAAGCACTCAGAAACAGAATAAACGTAAACATGTCAAGTTCTGACACTAGCACTGGGTTACTAAAAAAATCACAGCTGCCCCTCTCTGTTTGTTTTCTGCTGATTAAATATCAACAGATTTTTTTTTTTCCGGAAATGTATTCTTCACCCACATTTGTGAATAATAAATATGACACGTTTTGTTCGGTTGATGGCACGGGGGCTCAAAGGGAAGCGCTGCCACCTCACAGTGTCTGGGCTGGGTGGCTGTTAGTTCCGGTCCAGTTCAGTTTGTGTGGCGTTTACATGTAGTCCCCATGTCCGTGTGGCTTTGCTCCAGGTGCTCCCGTTTCCTCCCAGCCCAAAGATGTGTTTCAGGTTAATCCGTGTCTAAACTGCCCATAGTGTGTGAATGGGTGAATATGTGTGGTTCCCCCTGTAATGGACTTGTGTCCCATCCAGGGGCACTTTCACAGCCTAGTGCCTTTTGCTTCTTGGATAGCCTGCGGACTGCTGTGACCCTACTCAGGGAAAGCGGTAATAACAATGTATGGATGGATGTTTCTCTGGACTCGTGGTTCAGAATGCTAAATTAAAAGTTCAGGAATTCAGGCACTTGATGTCAGATGGGGACATTTTGATTACTTCCTTCTGAGTGGAGACCGCAGATGGTCTTTATTGCAACCGGCAATGTAGCAGCAAATGAGCTTGACTTGTGAACAAAATGTTGCACTTTCAAGCCCCAAGGGACGGCCTAGCTATAGAACCCATGGCTGAGGTGCTTTGTGCGTACTGTGAGGAGCTTTGATTTATAAAATATCCATATATATTAGGTACATCTGTAAGCTGAGTAGATCTGAGTACTGACTCGTCAATCAAATAATATGGACCTTCACACACTTATTTATAATGGCCAAAGTGCTGAGGCAAAGGGAAACTCCACAGCTGCAGTCTTCTCACTCTGTAAATCCCACCATGTCCAGTTCCCCCTCCTCTGCTCTTCAAGGACTCCAGAACTCAACGATTCCAAACTGAGAAGCTGGAGGGAGGAGCAGGCCGAAGGCCCGAGTCCTTGCTGGCTTGCAGAGCGAAGCAGCAGGAGCAGAAGAAAAGGAGGGAAAGAAGCAAGAAGGAATGTGGTAACGATCCGACTCGTTTTCATTCTCTCTCATCAATTACTCCATTAAGAAATCAATAAAGCAAACATAAAAGAGGCTACAGGCTGAGCAGGAGACACCATCTGTTTCTCTGGGATACGGAGGTCTGCCTCCTTCCAGCGCTTTCTTTACGATTCATAAAGAGGCTCCTCCGCCACACTGCATGAGTTATTGTGATGGGGCAATGACGTTGTCAAAAACAGGCCTGTCCCATCCTCTCACGAACGTGCTTTAACTGCCCCATAAATCACCGCATGGACTGTTAATGGCTTTTACTGGAACATAAAAACAAAAAAAAGGGGGGACCTTAATTGATGACCATGATATTATGGGTTATGTCTAAAATGTGCAGGTTTAGCCATATGACTCACATTTCGTGGAAAATAAAGTGTAATGGAGTAGCTGAAATTCATTACTGTTTTCTTCCCCTTGCAGTGCCTTCAGAAAGGATTCATCCTCTTGAATTTCTTTGCATTTGGTTCCCGTTACACCCCAAAATTTTAGCAAGCTGAAATGTTTTCTCTATTCACCAACATGTGATGTGAATTCATCACATTTATTAATCGAAAATATTTTTAAATCAAGACCATTCATTCATCCACTTTGAAAGGCTTACATTACTCATTAATATAAGTATTACCCCCCCCCCCCGAATCAGCACTTTGTAAATAGACCTTTAGCAGCAATTACAGCCGTGAAACTTCTTGGATATCTCTAAAAAAAAAAACAATTTTCAATTGGCTTCAAGTGTGGTCCATTCCAGAATGCTAACATTCTTTTTAAAACCATTCCTTTGTAGTTTTTGCCATGTGCTTTGGGTCATTGTCCTGCTGGAAAATTAATTTTTTTTTCTAAACACAGCTCTCTGGCTGACTGAAAGAGGTTCTCTTCAATGATTTGCATGTCTTTATCTCCATCCATGCTGTCCTTGATCATGACAACCATGTCGATGCTCATTTTTACAAAAAATGAACCCCAGACGATGGTGCTGTCACCATCGCACTTGACAGTAGGGATGGTGGTATCTGGGTGTCGGGCTGTAGTTTGCACCAAACCCAAACATAGCTTCACCTTTCAGTCAAATACCAAAAAAAAAAAAAAAAAAAAATCTTCCAGAAGGTTTCAGGGTATCACATGGCTTCTAGCAAACTCCTGACTTAATATTGGCCTTTCTCAGAAGTTACTTCCTTCGAGCCACTCTCTAGAAGAGGCAGAATTTCTGAAGAGATTGTTGATGTCGGGACACTTTCTCCCATTTCATCTAAAGAGCTCAGCAACTCTGTTGTAGCTGGCATCTCGGTCACTTCTTTGGCAAATACCCTTCTTGTCTGGTTGCTCAATTTGGAAGAATGGCCAAAGTGTCACCTTTCTGTAGCCTTCAGCAGCTCTACTTTCCCTCCTAAAAGCTTTGTCTTGAAATTTCACAGGCTGCTGCTTGGTCTTCATGAACACAGGATTACTCATGTGCTGTTTTAGTTGTCAGACCTTACAAAGTCAGTAATATTCATTGTACAATCAAACAACTGCACGCAGATGGATTTGAAAAGAACGCAGGTGCACCTTGTTATGTTTTTAGTGCAATGTCTCAACATAATCGAATACCTCTCCCAGTTTAGGTTTCTGAGCTGGTGGGAGATACTACCATGGCAAAAACAGCTTAGTAAGCCGCTAGGTGCAGCTTTTTGAAGGAAATAGACACATATTTAAGGTTGGTCTGCGAACACAGGACTGGAGAAAACATGTGATGGGGGGCAAACTGCTAAGCAGGCCTTGTTTTGGGTGCTTTGAGCTTGGTTTATGTTATTAAAGCCCTTTTTCGTAGTGCCTCCTGCTGTCTGGCACTTTTGTCCTGCCTGTGTGGCTGCCTTTGCCTCATGACAGACCACCGGTTGTTACAACACAGGGGGTGAATACTTATTGGTTAAGTAAGTTCCAGATTTTTACTTTTGATATAATTCTGAAGACATTAACAACATTTCATTTTAACATCATACAGAATTACTTTTATGGAAGTGGGAGATGAAAATCCAATTTAAATATGTTCTAATTTGACTATGCAACACAGCAGAACAAGAAACAATCAATGGGGGGGGCTGCTTTCTGAAAGCACCATACCCATTATAAATTTAAACTAAAAATTCATGGAAGCCGCTCAACCACAAATGTTCTAATTGTGTAGCTTTGCTCATAACCACTGCAGGGGAGGATTTTTCACAGTAAAGCCTTACTAACCTGGTGAGTGTGGCCAGTCTGGCCTCTGAACACCGGACAACCGGTGTTTGGGGTAAATGTCTGGGGACGGGGTTCTGCTGCTGGTATTATGGCATCGATGTTCACAGGAGCACTATAATTCGAACCATGTTCTCACAGCAAGTCTGAACCAGACCAAAGTGCTGTCCTGCGCTGTGAAAATAAATAGAATGAATAAAACTTTGCATGCATCCAGAGAAAACGCCCGCTAGTAAAACTCAGCAAATTATACAGTGCCTTGCAAAAGTATTCACACCCTTGACAAAATTACAAAATGGTTAACAAAATGCGGTTTTAACATTTTTTCCTCCCCATATGATATTTAAATTCAAAATAATAACACTAAAATAAATTTTTACACGTCAACATGAGTTTTGGCAAAATATTTTTGAAAGGATAAGAAGTGAAATAAATGGGTTCTACAGGTATGTGTGAGTGTAAACACTGTGAACCCTAGCGACGGGATTCTGTTTTTCTGAGACGTGCACAGTGAGGAATGGCTGTCCTTACACCAGTGGTGCACTAAAGACGGAAGGTGTATTGCATTACATATATATTATTTTTGTGCACGTGCATATCTCTGTATCTATAAAGATGCAGCTCTGTCTCTTTATATGTTTGTCCTTTATGCACAGCTTTGTTTTTCAAGCCACAGACTTGAATTTGAAATTTGCTTCAATGATTCTTCTCACTCTAAGTGGCAGTTACCACACATGCTGACATACGAGATGCTGATGGATTGTCTTGTTACACACACACACACACACACACACACACACACACACACAAGCACAGCTGCTTTACAAAAACACCCTCAGGTATTTTTTCATGCAAACACACACAGATAGGAAGGTAAAAAAAGTTTGGTGATGTGTAATTTCTATTACTGTCCACACATCAGTCTGTGCACATCATACACATTGTACATACACACACTTACAAACATATAAACACAAATGTACTAAATGAAACAAGTTTAAAGGTAATAAAGTTTGTGATATATAACTTATTATTGCGTGCATGCCACTATGTCTGGGCCGCTTTGCCATCAGTGCCACCTGCATGTTCGACCACAGGAGCCAGTAGCTATTATACAAGCAAATGAAAATGTAAAAATGAATGACAAATTATACATGACACACACATGGCACTGCGCACTTTAGTAACAAAAGACTAATAAAATTTGGTGAAACATTTTTTGATTTTTTTTTTTTCCTTTCCACTTCATTATGACCAGTGCATGGTTCTATCTCTGTGGCACTGGCCAGTCTGAAAGCACTAACAGTACTTATATCCTTAGTGCTATAATGGAAAACACTTTGGTGATTATATCATGTTTTTACTTTTTACCTTTCCACCACTACGCTTTTTTAGATACCACCGTTTGACTTAGCTTGTGTAACAGAAAGGTGACAACTCCAACAGGCGGTCAATTTTGTTGTTTTTTTCAACACTCCTACTATTTTCTTATTGCCTCCATCATCAGGATGATGAACAGAAGAGTCGAGAGACGGACTACGGGAACTTTTTGTCGGACGATCTGCGCGCTTGCACTAATAGACGATCCTGACACCCACTAAAGCTCCTGAACTCATTGAACACTTTGAGGGTCCTCTGTCCCCTTGTAACTGCCCACAGTGGGTAGCCACCTCACTGTTTAAACATATGCAGCATGACTTTCCTATAATACACAGCTGCTACAGTACTGTGCAAAAGTCTTAAGCATGCAACTTCAATGTCTGTTGAGAAGTACAGGTAGATTCTTATCTACCATCAGGGAGGTTTCTCATTGGTCCCAACTTCATTCTGTAGCCTCAGAATGACCTCAAACACCCAATCTCAGTGATACAGTACTATCTTGAGCAAAAAGAAGGAATCCTACAACAGATGGTTGGTCCCCACACATTCCTGATCTCAACATGATCAAGTCAGTCTGGGAGTACATGCAGAGACAGTCAAAAGCCTGCAGAAGGACTGGTTCCAGTTCTTCAAAATGTTTGGAAGAACCTACCAACCTCTACCTTAAACTGCATGCAAGTTTGCCTAAGAGAATTGATGGTGTTTTAAAGGCAAAGGGTGGTCCCACCAAATATTGATCTGATTGAGGTTTTTTGTCTACTGCACTTTTTAGAAGGTTTATTGACTAATAAGTATTCATGGCATTATTTTTGGAACCATCCGCACTTTATAGCATTTTTCCCACAGGTGCCAAAGACTTTTGCACAGTACTGTATATATCTGTAAATAGTTGTGTTTAACCACTGTGGGTATTATAGATTGACTAGCTGAGTTATCTGGCACTGCCACTTCAAAATGCCATATCAGTTTAAAGGGTACAAGTAACAAGACATTATATTATTAACAGTGCTTTATCATTGAAGTGGTTGTATTTAGTACAGTCCTAGTGAAGTAGAAAGGGGGGGAAAAACAAATGTGTGTGTTCATTTTGTTGGTGCTTTGTACCATAGTGACATACAATGAGAAATTTTTTTTAATTCTAAGCTGCTTACATTTATTTACCCATTTATACACTTGAGTAACTTTTACTCTGCTTACATTTATTTACTCATTTATACACTTGAGTAACTTTTACTGGAGCAGTTTAGGGGAAGTAGCTGTAAGTGTGCTACAGCAGGTGGTGGGATTCAAACCTTGCTCTTTCAAACGCAAAGAAAGAGTTCTAACCACCAGGGAACCTTCTGCCACTTGAAGTACTTGGAAACATCACTTTAGACATGACAAACAGATACAGTAAATGTGAGTCTGACTGGCTTTGGCCAGAGGTTAACTTCAGCACTACAGTGGTTTAGGAAGTGAACTTACAAAAAAGCTACGTTGATATCCCACAAGAGGAATTTCTTTGTGCGCTCTTGAGGAACTGCAGTTTCGCCTCGGTGTATAATTTGATAAATACCAACCTGTTACTATGAAATAAATTGTAAAAACACTCAAGAGTCAACCAAGCAAATAAGTAATAATACAAAATTGGTGATGGATATCACTGAGCAGAAATCCATGCCCTGAGGGGGTAAGTTTATGTCAGCAGGAAGTTTGGGTAGAATAAACACATTTCATTGTGTAAATGAAATATAAATCTAGAGACCCCACCATCTTGGATCACTGGTTTAAATAGGTCTCGGTAATTCACAATGTTTCACTTGTGACTGAGTGAATAAATATTTATTCTAGTAATCAAACCTCTTTAGTGACTTTTTAAATTTCATAATGTATGTCATCGAGTCTTGTTCCAGTGCAATGGCTTGTGGGTGCAGATGAGGACTGAAGGCGCAATCTGACAGGTAACACAAAATACATTCTAATAGTCAGGTAAATCTCTCCTTCTACACAGCAACCTTATTTTGTTACCATTTCGCAGCAGTAGTAATGTTTCCAGTGACAAATGAAACACAAGACTGGGCTACTAATATAACTAGAAACTGAACTGAGCAGAAGGCCAATAGATGAAAAAAGGTGAACCTGAAACTGAAATGTCCAAAATTTACCTCGGCATATAAACTTATCTAGTTTGGCTCATTGCTGCTGGTTGCTCTTGTATTTTCACTGAGGCACTGATGTTGTAGTCTGGTGGTCCATGAGCCACCTTGCTATGCTTCTGAGTGCTTTAATTCTTGGAAGCGCTGCTCTGGACCACAGACAACTGACCCGAGCCTGACTTATTAATGCGTTCAGAAGTCAAAAATGAGAAGGAGAATATCTGAATGGCAAACAGTCATTCTCGTCTTTATTTAGTTTAGGCGATTGTGGTCCTGGTTGAAAAGCAGGAACGTGGCAGCCCTTCTCGATGCAGCAGTGACTAAAGACAATCTCTTGTGTTCTTCACATGAGTGGTTCGGTCTTAAAAGGTACACTACTTTAGCATACTTAAGCAATGAACCCAAATCACGTTTCACTAAGAAAATAAGGACCTGTACAACTAGGCAAAAACTCCACGTCTCCACGCATTAAAGCAAGAACAACATCACAGCAGCAGAAGTGGCTGTGGAAGGTTGCGCTGGCGCTGTGTAATAAAGACGTGCTTCAGCCTGGTTGCCACAAGGGCAGCCAAGGCTCTTGGACATGCTTGTTACCTTCTTGCTAAGCTTTTACTATACCGTTCCTCAGCACTCACGACTGGCCCCTTGTCTCATCTCATAATCCTCCATCCACGCTCCGTAATACCAGAAATCATTTGTACAGATGTCTGTTATTTGCTCTGTGCAAGTGTGCGTGTGTATCGTTTTCTTCACAGTATTTCTGTTTCTCATTATACATCTAGAAATGTTTTCTTTTTCCGAATAAAACTGTAATTTTCCCAATCGACAACGCTACAGGCTGGGGAGCAAGATTAGCCGCTGAGGTGAGCTTTGTCCGAAATTTTGCACGCTGTCTGAAGGTTATCCTGGTCAGAGAAATAGCAAACAGTGTGACAGATTGCCAAACCCCCAGTACCACTGAACCCCAAGATCTGCCTAGTTTTTTCAGTCCTTTAATGACTAATTTTACATCCCAAACTCACTTTTCTGATAAGAATTCAAAAGTTAAGCAGTGATTTATTTTAGTAACTGCAGTGCAATGCCATTGCATTTCCATATGCTCCTTTGTTCTTGTATCCAAATCATTTAATTGCATTTAGATAAATGCACTTTGTTTCCATTTAACATTGTCATTTCAGTTTAATGGCACGAGCACTAAATGGATTCGAAGCGCTGGCAGTCACTGTTTTGATGACTTCGGTAAGAAGGGTGTTTAATTCTTTCATTAAATCCGGCTTTCTGTATCCGTGAGTTATATGGTGGTGCAGATGTGTGTACACCCCCCTTCTACATTAGTGTCCATTCAGACTCCATTACATGAAGGAAAATTACATTTACATGTATAAAAAAGACATGACTACGTAGTTGTGTAACAGTATGTGTTGGTAAAACCTAGTTCTGACATAATAATTGATATCCGGTTTCCCACAGTTCACCTCAGCAGCAGTACTGTGAGAAGGTTGTAAATCCCCATTAATAGTTAAACCCATTAACTCCACACCTACAGCAAAGCACGATGGGAGTCACAACTCCACCTGCCATTACAGTATTGAATTCCTGCAAGTTAAAGGCTGCGTAGGAGGTGCAGTATGACTAAACTGTCAGAAAACATTAGAGAAAATCTTTTAATGGTGGCCATATATAAGCCTTTGGATGTTCTTATTATAAAGCAATGATAAAACGTCCTGCATTATATTCACATGTATTTATTTACTTATTTAAAGTACCAGCTAAGCAGTCATCCAGTCAGTCAAATTGTATTTGATGCAGTTGTTTAGCATTCAGCAGCTGTGCAGAAGTGTCTTCTGATCAAAAAGAAATGCTAAAACGGGGCTGAGACAGACGCAGCTTTCTTCTCAGTTTGCAATGCAGAGAGCAAAAGTGAAGAGACTGCTATTGTACCGTTGAGTTCACTAATGTTCATTACAGTGATGAAAGCCAGAATTGCAAGGTGCCTCACCTTGGTCAATCTTTTTTTTTATTTTTCATGGTTACAATATAGTACCTGAGCCTTTTATGCGGTTTGAGCCACTGTACATACTTTCCGACGCGGATGCTTTAGTGAAACGGGTTGAGGTTAAGTGCCGCCGCTCAAGCGTTGGGTCTGAAAACTGGTACAACCTGGCACAGGTGCAGAAGACAGATGAAGACCCGACAAGCAGAACTGACAGGTGCGGTGGGACCTGACCCAGAGCTGCCTGCACCCTTTGTAGCTCCGGGGCAAGAGCAGCTTGTTCTACTTCCTTGTGCAGTTGGAAACAGGAGATGGATTGCTAAGCAATAATGGCACCCTCGGAGCATCAGGGGCTGCCGTCTTGCCGCAGAGTGACCGACGGCCTGCTATTCCCACCATCTGCCCCACGGAAGGGCTGTTGAGCACAGTCATGTCAGCATACCGGTCTACTCCACACCCTCGCCCCCTTTCTTTATGCACCAACTGGCCTAGCAGGAAAGCGATATGTGAACAAAGCCTAGGCAGGGAGTGCTGTGGAGTGGGGCCTTAAGTGGGGAGGTGGCAAAGGCTGGTTCTATGTGTCTGAGAACACTTTCCACTGTACATTAGTCTACCAACCTTTGTTACCATGGTCACACGGTCACAACAAATCTGCCGTGTGCCTGAGGATGAGCTTCCGAATTACCTACGTATGTGCTGTAAAGGTCAAAGCCACAAACGCCGAAGTTCACAAAGGACGACAAAATTCTGAAAACTCTGATAAAATACGAAATGACTGCGAGTGTCAGACTTTACTGAACAACATTTTTCTCAAAAGGTTTAATTAGTCGTGCAATCTTGACTAATTTATGATGTTGTTTTTCACGTTAATACATTGAATTGGAGTTAACCAGATTCCTACACTTCACTTAGGAGAGGTATCTAGTGTTTAACTTGTACTGTAAGGGGCACAAATGTAATGTCTTAATCCCAGGTTTGTAGGTCACTTCGGGTAACAGCAACAGAAAAGTATATATTAGAAATAGTAACATTATAGACATTGCATTGAATCTGATTGATGAACTCATATCATCAATAATGATCACTGTGATTCATTCGACGATGTGCCATTTGTCAAAAACATTCCCCCACTATTTTTTTTGTCAGTTTTTTCTTCCCCTGGGGAAGGAATATCACTTTTTTTTGTGAAGGACATGCTCTTCCTTCTCGAAGATCTGAGAAGGGTGAAGAATGTGATTTTTCAGGGCTGGACCCAGTGTGAAATGCTCTGTTTTAAGTTAGCGCTGATGGGCTCGCTGTTAGTGGAGAACAATTTTTTCCACTCCCGCTCGCTTCGGAAGATACGTGCAGAGGTAATTTAGTGCCCCATTTATTTTACGGGGCGGAAGCTGCAAAGCTGGATACCAGGGCCCCTGGAGATGAAGCAGTTATGGAGCACAGTCCTGGGTGGATGTGACAGCTCATGACCGCCACAGAGTTGTCCTCCAACTTGGCTCTGCTGCTCGCTGACCTTGGTGCAGATGAGGCACCCCGTGGCCTCCGGCGGAGAGCCCGCATGCAGCGCCGGGCCCCCTGCAGGCTGGTAGCCTACCTGCCAACAAGGGTGGTGTTTCTGCTGTTGATATATTACTGCTGTTCTGTGTTAATTGAGCTGTTTCAGCACTTCATAACACCTCACCTCAGAACACCTAGGGGCTACTCCATGAATTAAACCACTGAAGGATAATGGTGGACCGAGGAATGTAGCTAGACGACACGCTCTCAGGCAAAATTAATATGATACTATATTACATTTTATCTAGCAGCTATTGTCTTCAGAATTATTTTTTTTTTTACCTTTGATATCACTGCCAAAATATTCAGGCTTGAAGAACCACTTGGAACAAAAAAAAAAAAGTCTGAATGATGAAACCTTGTTTAAAACATTTAATTTTTTATTTACTTAGCTGACACCTTTTCCCCAGGTTCAGGTGTTTGTGCAGCTATTATGCTGGATCAAGTCACATTAAGAACCATGTATAAAATTACATCTTTAGACCTCTTGTGATATAAACTGGGAACCTTTAAGGGTCAAAGCTGTCACCTTAGCTAGGACCCGAGCCGCCGACAACGACACTTGACTCTACAAATGACAGTGGCTGATAACCCGGGTGTATCAGTAACCCTTTACATACTGTACATATCTTCAGTCCTACATCAGTAACTTGCAATTTGTTCATATCGCAGGGTGCGATGGTGAGCCCACCACCATCCGTATAATATGCAACAGTTTCACCTGGATTGCTAACCGATGGCTGTGGACGGGTTTATTTGATGGTAAATACATCGTGTTTACTTTCCAAAGTTTCCTTTTGTGTTCCGACCCGAGACAGACGGCACTGTATCTGAATGGCCATTGCATTCTTCTCGGTCATGTAATAACAGTGCAGTCAAGCAGCACGAGTGCATCCACAATTCAATCTCCTCGGTGGCACAGGACAGGAAGTCCCCCTATGGGTGGTGGGGGGGGGCGGCTAGCATGACACACACTGCTACTGTGACGCTGTCAGCTGGGACAACAGCATGGCATAGGTGGTGGCCAGATTGCTCTCCTGACAGGCATACCGTCCCCTCAGCCTGGTTGAAAGACGCAGGGAGAGACACGGAGGGGATGCCGGAGAAGGGGGAACAGGGTGGAGAACAGCAGATGGAAAGCGAGCGCTCGGTTTCATCTCATTGACGGCAGTGAATCTGCATCCACGCTGATGCCACCAATATCGGAACTGGCGGATGGCAGCACTTTTCATTAGAGGCCTTACATGGCGGGGAACCATCCCTTTAATTACTTATTTCGATAAATACGGTGGCTGTTGAAATTCTTAACAGCACTGCAGCACATTAGCAGGTTTCATTACGGCTAAATTGTCTTCTCCTATGCTTTTGGCCCCACGCTGGAATTCGGGGGAGAAACGTCTCCGGCAGCTACGGCTATCATCACACTTAATAAACCGGTTGCACAGCACCACGTTTGCGCAGTGGCCCGAGATCCAGCTAAGTGTGCCCCCAGTTTCCATTTGCTGTTATTTGTGGACTCTTTCCTGGACTTAGGGTTACTCTCTCTATCTTTTATTTTGTGAACTATAAATGACTTGTTTTCACACAGGGAGTAGGGTGCTGAAGGGTATTTCAGTCCAAAGTAACATGACTTCCCTTCTGTACTACTACTTTGGGATACAATTGCAATGTGTGTGTGTGTGTGTGTGTGTGTGTGTGTGTGTTTGCATGATGTACTGATCCAGAATACCAATTGTGCAGTTCTAAGTGTGTGTTTCTTTGGCCATTATCCATATTTGCTCTGAAATGAAGGATCCATTATGTGGACTAAGTGCCTTGTCAAAATGTCACTGGTTATTCTGTAACAGTATAATAGTAGTTTATAATCAGAATTATTAATATGGGCAGCAAGTGGCATAGCAGTTAAGTGAATGGCTGTCTAACCTGAAGTCTGCTGGTTCAAGTCCCCGTTGTAATACTATTCAAATAAGGCAAAGCAGCAGCTCCAATAAGATATAATAGCTTATAATTTTTGCCCATTTTAGGTACAAGCATTAACTACACAAGAAAATAAACACACCTCTAGTATCTATAAATAATTAAAAAAAAATCATGACTGATTTTAGCAACACTATCAGATGCAGGAAGAACTGGTATACCTGAGGAAAGGTACTTCACTTGAAGAGGAACAAAAAAAATACCTTGAACTGACCTGCCAGACCCATGCTTGTTTTGATGAAAACAATGTCCAACGCTACTTGATATGAACATTTCTACACCTCTGGTTTGTATACCCAAAATCCCCCACAGAGGAGTTTGACCGACTGTCTTGCAACCACCATCAGCCACTTGTTCTTAAAAAGTCTAATTCCGTTAAGAAAGAAGTGCACGAAAGACGTTAACATCACTATTGTCATATTTTGATCATTCCTCTTCATTAATGGTATTAACGTTATTTAGTATGTTTATATCTTCTCTGTTGCTCAGATGCCACGGCACACTGTTCTGTATGGTCGTGCAACGGGGGCAAAGCCATTATCCACTGATACGCACAACCTTAACAGTCAACAAGGACACGATGTAAATGTTGTGTCAACGTAGCGCAGTCATTTTTGTTTACCCCCAAAATCACCTTTGCACATCGCGGTAGAGCCTCACTGCTTGTGCAAGGCAAACAGCAATGGAAAATGCTAATGCGTACTTTAATGTATTCCCCGCAGTCAAGACAAGTGGAAGCTGTGAATCCAGCGCTGTCTAACTTCATTCCCTTCCTGCGCCCCATAAATCCCTAACCCACCAATCCCAGTCTTCCTCTAAGAGGTTGTTTGCTGCTCTTTCCACCACCAGCTGTGACCAAAGTGCTATTCAGAACTATAGATGTTTGACGGAGACACTAATGGCAGCACTTCATAAGAGCTTGACATATCAGAGATCTCCATCAAAATGGAGGTTATCCTAGAAGTCCACTAATCACCTGTTCTCCCATTCATAACCGGTCCGATTGAGCAACACAGCAGTTACCTCCAGGTGCTAGAAAACACGCAGAGACTTCACCTGCTTAACTCCTTTCCAAAGTCTTGTTTTTCCCCTCCAGAGTACAAGTGCATAAATGTGGTCTTCCTTACATTATGAGTCTTGCAAAAGTCCCGTGTGGAACAATGATGCAGAGTGATTGGAAGCTTTAAAAGGCTGAACAACCCAGGAGATAAAAGACAGAAGTTTAACTTCTTAGAGGGAAATAAGTAGGATTAGACATCCAGTTTTTTAGCTCTGATATTTACAGCTAGAGAGATGACCTGGCACTTCCTGCCGCTTTGGGTCCTGTGATGTTTTATCTCCAGGTCACAGTCATGTCACCAAAAAGCCAAGTAGATACTTCTCCTGGGGCGGGGTTTACACCACTGTCCTGGCAGGGTGTTGCAGTGGAAACGAAGGGTTACAAGCGGCCATCTCCACCATAAGGGGGTAACAGCGGATGCACTGCAAACCCCCTACAGCCCTCAGCAGCCAGGCCCCTGGTGTGGTCCTCAGGGACAAGGCAGAAAACACCAACACATGCTGCTGTACAGTACAATGATGGCAAACACACATAGAGGCACAGTGTAAATTACATAAATAATCATTCAGGCCTTGTGGGAGAGCTATTTGGTTAAGCAAAGCTTTCTTTTCAAAATATAATATTCTTTTAATTTTCAGTCGTTTAATTATTTATTTGACTTATTAAATCAACATCTCCTTCACTTCCTGCAAATTTCAGTGAATTTTTCAGAGCACCCCGTACTTTCAAGTCTGCACAGAACCGTCAGATAAAACTTATCAAATGGGTCTTTTGCAGAAATCCCTGAAGGATGAGACTTTGCCCCAGTAGAAATTTTGAGTTAAAAGTGAAACATTTTGCACTGCTGGGAAACTGGTTAGCTTAAAAAAATATATATATGCGTGCGTGTGTGTGTGTGTGTGTGTGTGTGTGTGTGTGTGTGTGTGTGTGTGTGTGTGTTTACCCTACAGTCTAGAACTAGCAGTCACAAGGCTTGGGGTTTCTACTCTCCTGAAAAAACTGCAGGCTGTGGGATTTGCATCAGCTGCTGGCCATTAGGGAGCTACCTGATCAGCTCAGGTGAGAACATATGCAGTTGAGGTGGCTGGCTCTCTCATTGGCTGACCACCTGAGCATGGTTATACACCTATCCATTTGACTACCAGCTGTGACTGTTTAAAAAAGCAACAGCAGCACATATGGCAGTATCCCCCCAGTGCAGAATGAACTGCTGGAATGGAATGTGACTGGTTTGGGTGGTACTGGAAATGCTAAAGCTATAGAGATCCAAGCTCTGGGTGGTAAAAATTACATGATCAATGGTTTGAATCAGATGGTCATTTGGACCCCCTATTTTAATTCAGGGTGACTACTTTGAAGGTAATATGGCAGGAGTTGGGTTTGAATCCAAAACCTTTAGATTACAAGGTCTCTGTGTTACCTGTTGCTGTAGTATAGCGGCAGTTAAACACTGGCAGAAGCAGGCAGATATACAGCATGGTACAGTTTCACTAGGGGTGTGTTAAAGAAAAACAGTGGGTCATATGTTTAGATTTTAGTTAGGGCCCATATAACTGAAGGTTTTACCACCAGTAGTTGATTTATTTATCCTGGGACTTACAAGATAACCTGTTCCCTGTGATCGAAAAGTGCATTTCGACGTGTACATACTAATGAGTTCTGATAAATGTCGGGAATAAAGCCTTCAGGGGATTGTAAGTAAGCAATACGATTTTAAAGCCTGTCTTGAACCTTATTGAGAGCCAATGCAGGTCACTGAGATCTAGTGCTGAGCAGGGTAATACAAACCTACTTTCTGCTTCGTGTGGTTCTTGTCGCCACATTCTGAGTTTGTTGTAAAATGGAGGAAGTATAATGACAGCAAGGCATTAGAGGAGGGTACTCTCCTGTAGACAAATACAGCACGTGCCAGTTTTCCTGTATGTCGAACGGAACAAAATTGCCTCATTTTTGCAATACACTGCACTTCAGTTGCAGGAAACGTATCTAAGAGATTCTGCGTGAGGACTGAAAGTCAGATCCCAGTAAAGCAAGCATAAATTCTTACCTCATTTTGCACATATGAAGCTGAAACTCATACTAATTGCTGGTAAAATTGCTATTTACCTTATTTCTTCCAAGCGATATGGCTTACTTATGAGTTTAGAGTTTTTACTTTTCATTACTCAGTTATGTTCATAATGAGAAACCAATCTGACGTGGTGGACGGTATCATTTGTCATCAGAGGGAAAATTACATGTGCAGTATTTTTGACACAGGAATAAAAGTTATGCCTCCCTACAAGCCTTCTTAGCATTAGTAGATTGGTCTTAAGACTGGAATTGGGGACACATACCGACGTTTGCACAGACTGAAAACTATGCTATTTGTCATGGTTCTGGTAGGCAAACTCCAGACGGGAATTTTGAAATTATCATACATATCTAGTTACAGTAGTTTTAAGGCTAAACTACTTTTTCATGAGTTTTTAGCAAAAAGGGAACATCTGAGAGAGGGGTGTAATTGTTGAATGCATTACAATGCAGTGATTTACTAGGGCTGGGTATAGTGGACAGGTAGAGGGCTTAGTTTTGCCCATTAATTTAGTCACCTTTCATTTGTTTTCTGTTAGAATTGCTCACACGTGCTCCGATAATGCAGGAACTCTCAAGATAGCGGGTCACTACTCAATCTAAGCATCTAAGCTCTAATATTAACTTTGCTGTTAGATCCTATCGGAGTCACTGGCCCCAGAAAGCATTTTCTTGAAACTGCTGAAACATGCGAATTAGGGATTCTAGCGTTCTTATTGATTTGCAAATAATGAACAGCTTATCTTGCATGCTGCGTACTGAAAAACTTGCTCCTGATTTTGAATTGGAGACCACTGTGCAGAGGAGCTAATCTTGGATTAGTCAAACCGCACTTGGAGGAGTCTCTCTGGGAGGAATTAAGTGGTACTGGTGCAGGCTTCTCGGTGTGGACAGCATGGTCAGTATGACTAGCTGCCACCTCAGAGAGGACTGAGTTACATAAGGGGACCGAGTCGAACAAATTTCTGAAGTCCAGCTTCAGCTGATCTCAGACAAAGTTTTAATGTACTCGTGCATTTTGCCCTCCAACTGCACATTTATTAGACTGAACTTCATCCAGTGGAAATAAAGTTAGAACTGTAGGTAGGGCAGTCTAAGCTGTAGCCACTCCTGGAGACACAGAACAAATGCAGACTCTCCACAGAAGACATTATCCTGATAGTGGACCCATCATACAGCCTTAGATACATATGCCCGGGGTCAGCTTCGCTCTCTGATGTTACAATTACGCCCCTGAAATGCTGGTTCTCCTTCTGCGAGTTTGTGATTTGCCTTTTTACGACTCTACTAGAGTAAAATTTACATACTGTCTTACTCTTTCAGCAAATCACTGTAATTTAATGCGAAACTGCTGCAAATGATACTTTTTATACGTCATTGCAACGGGCATTTATTCCAGAAAACACCGTGAACATCTTGGGGTCGTGATCGGAAGTCAAGTCATATTTTGTGTTTTAAAAAATAAATAAGTAAAATGCACAGATGTACTTCTCACGTCAGTGCTTTTCAAGCTCTGTAATTCTGTTCCCTCAGGGATGCACAGCACCTTCAGATTTCGGTGGAGTAATTGCAGGGTCGGCACTTTAATTTCCTTGCCGATGCGTCCATCGTAAGGCTGTCTGGCTGGCGAGCGCAGGAGAGGAGATGCTCAAAGTGCTCGATGGGATTTGCATTCAATTCATATCCGCGTGGACGAAATACCGTGAGGAAGAGCGAAAGGGGCTCTTGGTTAAAACTTGGTCCAAACCCAATGCAACCATAGAGGAATCTAGGATAATAAACCTAGCCCAGAACCAGAACAAAGCCAATGTGAACCCAACACAGTGCATTGTTAGCTGAAAACAAAGGGACTTATTTGGACACACAGTGGGACTCCCTGTTGATTTCCTATCTCTGGCACACACCAGTATTTGTGTGACTTTTCAAACACAATACCATATAGTCTTCAAACTAAAAATGTCATCTGAATGTGTTGACCTTTAAGTTGTCTGCTTTGACCTTTCCAGTTTAAAAAATACCTGTAAGGTAACATATAGGGAATAGTTTAGCTTTGTAAAAACTAATTTCTTAAATGTTCTACACAGTATAGCCTCAAAATAGTTGAATCGGTTGAACATGAGGAAATATTAGTTCTAAATTCTGTATTTATGGATTAGTCAGTAGATTTTGTGTCTTAGGCCTGCTTTAAGAAAACAGCCACTTTTGTCCTTTTCTTTCTTCTCCAGGTCTTCAGATGAAAGGGTGAAAAGCAATGTGAGGTGGAGAGAATCGCCCGTCATACTCTATTATACTGAGCACATATTAAACTGTTTAAATGGCTCCTTTCAAACTCCCCCTAATTTGATTTCTGCCTATGTCTTTTTTATAGGTTATTTGCAGGGAGCACTTTTGCCTTTGTGCTTTGCATCCTTGCACCTGTCTTTTACTGTCACCTCTGCCGTTGGTGATGTGGATTTTATGTCCGTGTCACAGAGGGGTAGCGACACTGGCCCCGCGTCTGATTCTCGGTGTGTAAATCCAGTCACAGCGGTGAAGAGCAACCCCTGCTGAATGAGTGACACGGGGAGGAATGGGATGACGGGATGTCTCTGTATGTGTCTATCCTCAGCTCCCTGCTGAAGCATTCAGGTTTCTCATTTATGTGTATCTCTAAAGACACACACACTGAGCCCCCCCCCCCCCCCCCCCCNCAGCTCCCTGCTGAAGCATTCAGGTTTCTCATTTATGTGTATCTCTAAAGACACACACACTGAGCCCCCCCCCCCCCCCCCGGGCTGGAAGCAAGCCCTGGCACACAGCAGGGGGTAAATCTAGATCAGGGCTTTGTCACTTTTGGATCCTACAGAGAAGAGCTTCAAAACATGGTGCCCCCTTAAAGAGGAACTGTACCAGCAGCACTCGGAAAAGCTGGCCCTTCAGTGTCCCCTGGCCCCTCGATCCACTATTGAGGCACAGTGATATCCGTGCACTCCGGCAGCTCTGGATGCAGGGGGATGGTGTCTTAACCGCTAGACATGAGAACCCACAATGCAACAGGACTGCTGTCCTCATGTTGAAGGCATAAAAAGCACGGTACTAATGTGTTTAAAAACAGCCAGCTTTTGGTTTCTATCGCATTAAGCTGTCGCACTTGCAGAAATGGTATTGTATGTATGCTATTACATTATTAATTTACCTAGAGAAGGCTTTTATCCAAACCATCTTACATGGCTTACAATTTTATACCTGTATGCACTTATAAAGCTTCTTATTTTCTCTGAAGCATTTCAAGATAAGTACCTTTGCTCAAGGGTACAGAACAAGGTGGGCATGAGCACAGTGAATCTACAACATCATGGCCACAGTTTGAGCTTCTTAACTTGTATAAAACTGTCACGCCAATAAAGTACGTTGTGATTAAAAAAGGACCGGATACTATCCTAAATTTGTTACTTAGTACCGAAGTATCATATAAACAGGCCGTCCAAACCAATTTGTAAAGTGTCACAGTCTTTCTTAATGTTACAAAAACTCAATATATTGCATGTTCACAAGTTTTTAATAATATGTATTCTTTGGAGAGAAGGATTAGATATATAATAGATATATAAAGTGGCTTGTCAAGCAGGTATATCTGAAGCATTGATGCAGTTAACAGCGTTTGAAAAAGGCCACCGAGCGAAAGTCTGCAATGCTGATGCACAGGTTATAAAATCTGAAAAAAAGGAGAAAGCATCACATCATAACAGCAATAGACTCAAAGGACTGGGGGCTTGTTTTCAAAGAATAGTCTAATATCCTTCTACACACAGTTCAACACTTATATTACAGCATTTTAATCAAACTTTTTACCCTTAAGTGTCATATACAATTTTCTATTCATTTTTATATTTTCACTTTCTTTGGGTTGTACAAATTATTTTTATTTGCACACGTATTAAAGCTGCAGGTTAATTTTGGTGCTCAGCATAGTGGTGATGGTAATAATGACTGTGTTTTTTCATCTCTGAAGCACACCTATCCCCTCCCCTCCCACTCACCAGTCCAGCACACCTATCCCCTCCCCTCCCTCTCACCTGTCCAGCACACGTATCCCCTCCCCTCCCTCTCACCAGTCCAGCACACGTATCCCCTCCCCTCCCTCTCACCAGTCCAGCACACCTATCCCCTCCCCTCCTTCTCACCAGTCCAGCACACCTATCCCCTCCCCTCCCTCTCACCAGTCCAGCACACCTATCCCCTCCCCTCCTTCTCACCAGTCCAGCACATGTATCCCTTCCTTCTCACCAGTCCAGCACACCTATCCCCTCCCCTCCCTCTCACCAGTCCAGCACACATATCCCCTCCCCTCCCTCTCACTGGTTCTGCTCTTTATTCCAAGCATTTACAACCATCACTCTGATGTACATGTCATGTTTGGTGCATAGTTACATAGATAGTAATAAGTTATTTTTCAACAAACTTCATCACTTTCAAGCTTGCTGCATCTAGCATATTTGTGCATGTGTTTGAGTAAGAAAGTGGATGTGATGGCTGTGCTCCTGCATGCATGCATGTGTGTGTGTGTGTGTGTGTAGATTTTACAGCATTCATGTCCATGGTTTGCAAAACAAAGCTGTGCATAAAGAAACAAGATACAAGGTAGAGAATCATAGTGTACAATACTGAACATATCTATTTTTATACAAGCTGCATTTATTTTATCTGTCATTTTTCCTGCTCTGTTGTACCATTACATTTAAATCATTGAACTTTAAGAGTTTGTTGCTGCAGTCAATAGTATACCTGTTAATGACAAATACATTTAAAGAATGTGTCTTTAAATGAAGTACTTATCGGCCGATGGGCTCAGTAAACAGCAAGTAAAGAGGGACATTTTAAAAACGTGCAGGTGTCCGGTGTGGTTGTTATCATGCAGTTTACACCGTGTTATGTCCACCAAGTACTGCTACTGAGGACTGAATCTACTCTGTGGTGAAGGAGGTTATCAGCAGCACAGAAGCATAAAATATTAGCAAACATTGCTGAGACATACTGTGCTGCGGTTCCTCACTATGCTCCACTAAAATAAAATAAACAATAACATGAAATGTAATAATTTAAAGCACATACCAGAATAATTATTTTTGTCCACAAACGTTTGAGAATATCTTCAAAGCTCACTTTCCGTCCGTCCGTTTGTTTATTTCTTCTTTATGGCCAGCTTTGTTTGTCAAGCCAGACTTGAAATTTGGGCAAACAAGTACTTTAGTAGTCAAGTCACAGGCAACACGTTGTAACATCACACAGAGAGCGTGTGTGCGTTACACTGACAATTTTCTTTTTCCACACACACACACACACACACACACACACACACACACACACACACACACACACTTGTACGAGATGCTGACAAAATTTCTAACCCCCAACACACAAACGTACACTTTTAGCCAAATGCTATAACAGTTTGGAGACAATACGCTGTGTTCTTACTTTTGTCCTTTCCACTGCTACACCTTTTTCACCCAGGCAACACCAAGTACCGTAGCTAGTAAATTCTAAGTTTGTCTTGAAATCTTAAAAAAAATTACATATTTATTGTCATTCACTGCTGGAAGCCACTTGTTCAGCTCAGGGTCACTGTATTCCAGAGCTTCTCACAGAGACACCATGTGTGATGCAAGGTAGACCACAGATGGGATGCCAGTCCATTGCAGGAAAACAAAAATTACACAAAAATAAGTAAGTACATGAAAATAAAAGCCTCTTACAATGTACAGTCACTCAAACCCTTGTTTCTTGACACTCATCATGAAAATACATCGCTAAACCTGTTTGGAAGTATAACAGTAATTGTTTCCACTGCTGTGTGGTGTAACTGCACCTGGCGGTCATTTATAGCAACTGGATATTAATCTGCACTTTAATATCTAATATTTAGAACAATAGAGTGGAATTTTGTAAAGATCATGCAGCATCAGGCTGGCATTTCCCTAGTACTCCCTAGGCTAATATATGCATTTTATGTTTGGATTGGATGTACTTTTGTACACTGACTTAGCTGGAGTATTTAATGTAGCACTTGTGAACTTGATGAAGCCTCATGTAAATATCTCATGGAAGAAAAAGTCTGGGGAATCCCTGGCAAAGTCAACATTTCTGCACTGGCTGGAAGCCATAGACATGAATATGTATTTTTATGGCCAGTGTGCCACAAAAAACCTGTTTACTTCTCCGATCTTGTTAGTGTACCTGGTTCTGAGTCATACTTTCCAACAGAGAGGCTTCTCCTTGAGCAGTATGATGATGTGTTTCTCGATCCATCTAAACTTTGTTTATTTCAATCTCCAGTTTATCTCCATTTTCCATGTACATCCAACACACAGGACTGTAGAGAAGACCAAAGCAGTATAAACACCGCATGCCTGAAATGCATTTTCTCACTGCTGAAGACCCTGGATACTTAACTATCTGGGGATAGAACATTGTAACAGACTATTATATATATTGAGAAACATAACAGCTGCAGTTTTCTTCTCTGCAAGTCTAGGACAATGTGACACCTCCACATTGTAGAGAGGTGGTTGAACAATGTGAAATGGTAAAAACTTCAACAGGCAATATGAATCCACTAGGTTTTTGTATTTTGACTCTTTTAGGATGTGGTTATGGTTAGGAAAGGAGAAAAAAATGTTTTTATGAAGAGATTTCCGGAAGGAGGCGTATTCACACATTCACCGCCTTCTAACTCGGATCGCATTTTCTTAAAAGCCAGTTGCAGAGTTTCGTCAACTTTTCAGCACATACTGCTTTGGACACCGATTTATTGGTCCCTTTTCTGACACGCAACTTATAGCAGCTATGTTCTTATGGGCACATTGTAATGATGCCACGGGGAATTTGGCAGGTAATGAAGACGGTGTGGATGGGCTCATTTAGCAACGTGGCATCTGTCCAGCACGAAAAACCCGTCACTCCTGCTCCTGAGAGCGTGGCAAGTAAGTGATTTGCTTGTCCAACAGATTAGTCTTCTGTCATAGAAATCAATTTCAATTTTGGGCAACCCCTCTGTTCAGGTTTGTAACTGAGAGCTACATTATCTTGGGACACATCTTTATCTTGAGAGACTCACAAGATAGGTATGTAACAATGCCATAAGAGTCATCTCTGGATTCCATCAAAGCCAGTTTAATTTCATTAAGCTCATCTTACCAAACAATGCTTGTCTGTATAAACACAGCCAGTCTCATTGCTTGTTGTAGAAAACTGGGGTTTAGAATTGAGTATGTATTCCTAGATTAACGGTACAAGGCTAAGAGAATGATTTTTTTGACTGGAGAGGAGTAGGCAGGAGGCTGTGCTAACACCTGCCGTCATCCCTTAAAAAGAGACATAGTCATTTGTTAGTTTTAAAGCCAGTTCCCTGCCATGGCTTCATCTTTCCATCAGCTGCACTGGAAGTCCTGCCCTTCTGCTTCCAAACTCCCACCAGCAGAAGCAGACAGGAAGCAAATTGCTTGGTGGCACCCAACAATCTCAAACGGCAAGTTCTGTCCTTTTCATTTCTGTGGTTTATTCTCCTTATCTATGAGCCACTAGCTCTTTGCATGGCTTGTGCCTTGAGGCGGGAACTGAATTCCAAGTGCCATGTGGCAAGGATTGAATCGTCACTGGAGGTATCTTTTTGATCGAGACCCTATGCTGTTTTTCAGTCTAAAAAGACACATCTCATTGACTCATGCTATGAAAGCATCTGTTGTTACATTTCATTTGCTCATTCATGAGGTAACAGGTAGTTATGTGACTCAGAAAAGGAGGTCCTGGCCAAGTTAAAATAAATAATTGTTATTATTATTTCATTGACTCATTCATGCTCTATTCAAAGCCAATTATAATTTCATTTATTTATATGCTCAGCATTTCTCTGAACAATTTAAGTTAGTACCTTGCTATACGGCAGGGTCTCAGGATGTGAAAAAGCAGCATTCAGGTCTATAAAACATGTATGCTGACGTAAATGTCATTCCTATAGAAGACCACGATCTATTTGTCCATTCTCATTAACTGCTTTACTTTTGTCAGGAGTCCATCCAGGAATCACTGGGCATTATGCTAGGATGGGATGCTAGTCTATTACAAGGTGCCCCCCACACATGGGGGGTAATTCACAGGAACGAATTTACCTGAAATGCATTTTTGGACTAATGGAGGAACCTGGAGTATCCAGATAGAACCCACACAGAGAACATGCAGACTCTACAGGGACTGAGCTGGATTTGAACCGACTTCTGAACAATACAGGCACTGCGAGGTGGCAGAGCTATTAACACTATGTTTCCCAGCACAAAGGTACAGATGCGCTCTGAGCTGTTTCAAAAGAATATAATGGAAGAGAATTTCAATGTTAAAGAGGTCATTCCTGAGACTTTGTGCCATCAGAACTGGAGAGATTTCTGGTCTTCTACCAATGTCTATTACTCGACCTACAAATCTACTAGCAAGAAAATACAACAAATAATATTATTTATTAATTTAGCTGATAACTTTTCTCCAAAGCAGCATCCGATGTGAGGCTGAGATGCTAAGCTGGTGGAAAGGAACCAGCAGACATTAGGCCCTCCTGAGTGTGTCCACAGAGCAGTTAGTAATAGTGAAGACACCGGCATCAATTGGTTCGCAAGGTTACAGGTTTGAGGTCAGAAGGGCAAAAGCACCGAAGAAGAAACTGAAAACTGGAACTTAATTGTCGCTACATCCTTTTTGTAACAATACTATTGCACCTGTACAGTCTTCTTAATTTATTTCAGGCAAAAATATTGATGTGGAAATATGATATATATATATATATATATATATATATATATATATATATATATATATCCCCCCCATAGGTGCTTTTGTGCCATTTATAGCTTGATTGATTATTTAATTCAGAACAAACATACTGATTTGTTTTGGACTGAACTTTGGCATAAACCACGGTAAGTGGGTGACCAGAGGGATATGAGAACCAACAAATCCAACAACAATCTGTTTCCATGGCAATGGAGAAGCACAGGTCTCCGCCATGTGCCTTCAACATTTTACTCCAAACGTTTTATCCTTTTACTGTGAGAGGAACCTGGGAAAGATGACAACATTTACACTGTGTCAGTGTCAAGCCGCGCTACCCTTATTACCCACTTACATAGCTGTATGTCCCCTTTAAATTCATTACCCAACTTTCCTCCATATTTAGCAGCTATTTGTGTATTGTGTTGGACTATTTTTCCAAGTAACTCAGAATTCAATAACATGGAGGCAGGTGAGAACTACAAAGGGGGAGGGGGGGCACTGGAAATGACAAATTATGGGCAGTGGCTAAAAAACTGGATTTATGAACAAAAGTCTTTAGGTTCAGATCCAGAATGCTCCCCACATCTGTACCGTTCAGTAAAATGTCCAAATCCACAGTTGTAGTTGCACTTCTTCCTGCCATTCTGTCTCAACCTGGTCTGCCTTAAAACCTGGATGGAGGTGGGATTTTCCACATAGTCCTCCGTGTTTTCTCAGGCTGAATTATTAAGGTGTTCTATAAAGGATACGGCACTTGGTTCGTTGACGCTATCCTCGCACAGCCACAGAGATAGAGGGATTCAGGCAAGGTGGAATCCATTGAGGATGCTCAGCTGTCAGTCAAAGTAAATGATGGGGAGGAGGCACTTTCTTCATAGCTACAGCAAGGACATTTTCAGAACAATCACCCCGAACCAGAACATTCAGCAATGTTCAATAACTGGGCATAATGATTAGGACAACAGAACAGTTTTGATGGAAAAGATGCTCCTTTTAGTTTGATGAACTTGAGTCCTGTGATAAATCCAGTTCAGTTATGATTCAACACTGTTTTTGTTACTAAAACACTGAATGTCAAATGCATTCTGCTTTTACTCACGTAAGAAATCTATCACTGCAGCTACAGATGGATATGTTCCTTATGTCTAGAATTATTTATTTACATAAACTTGGACGAATAAACAGTGAAATATATAGCCTTGGGAGACTCGGATCTAATTTCATTCAACTCCAGTGTAAGCACACTCAGAGATAATAACCCTCATCCATTTCGGGTAAAAGCTATGTGGTTCAGACCAGGAGATCCAGATACCGGCTTTAATATTTCCCATCCACATCTCATATTTTCTGTTTCTGCAGTGCAATAATCCTGTATTTTCCATCTCACACATCATATGACAACGTACAACGTGGGTTTCCTCACAATGACTTTACGCCAAACAGACACATGTATTTCAATCCGAGGGCACTTATTTAATATACTGTACAACAAGCACAAAACAAAGACGTGTTTGTTTTCACTAAATGCGCGATGAGCTTTCAGTGAAATTGAATGATCATATGTTTATAACCCTCGAGAAATTTGGATTTGGAAATTAGTTTATAAAATAGATTGAAATTATATGGTATATACCCACCCTCAGGCAGCAATTATAATAACTGAGGAAATATCAGGATCTTTCACGTGTGCTGTGGCACATGCCAGGGTGGCCCTTTGTCCCTGTTTTTATTTGCGATAGAAATGGAACCGCTCACCTCAAGACCCGCCAACCTCCTGCCGTAGTAAACATACATCACTTTACACTGGTAACATCCTTCTGTACCTCGCAGAACGGGGATGCTCTGCTCCATCACCGCCACATCTGCTTGAAACGTTTGCTCTTTTGCTGGATTTACAGCGAACCGGGAGGAAAAGGAGTCGATGCCTTTTTCATCTGACATCGATGCATTAAGTTTGCAGAGTAATCAGTTCAAAATTTTTAGGTATTATTATGACAAGGAAAGCAGAAGTTATACTGAAACTAAACTGGCAAAAGAAAATGGGGCAACAAACAAAATACTGAATTTTTGAGGATTTTGCCATAGCAGGTAGGATTAATGGAGCCAAAATGATGCTCCTCCACAGATTTTTATATTTGCTTTAATGTGTTACAATCTTTATGTCGCAAAAATATTTATAAGAAATTAGACTCTAATTTCATTTGTAATTCCTAAGGCAGTTGCAATATCAAAAAAATATATTTCTGCAAATCAAAGACAGTAGGGGGGTTTGATCTGCCTAACTTTAAATGTTATTACTGGGCAGTTATTCTGAACATCTTTTCTAGGTGGAATGTGAATTTTTTTCCAGTAATTCTGATGACAACCCTGAGTAGATTCGCTGTGAAAAAAGCCTCTAGTGGGAAAACGTCACCGGTGACCTTACTTAACAGTCCAACAAAGTTTGACGCAGTATTACACACAATAGTAATATAGTCGTGCAAAATGCACCAAAAAGAAGCAGATTAAAACCTATTTAAAGGTCTCAGATGTGATTTTGGTTGTGTGGCTATATTCCTTGTGTACTATCTATACAAGCTTTGCCACCAAATTTTTGATCGGTTTAAACTGACATCTACAAAGTGTAATACTTGTGGTAAACAGTGACACCTAAGAGTGTAAAATGTTAGAAACATAGACTTGTTTTAAACATTTTTTTCTGTTTATTTAAACATATTATTTTAACTCATATGAACTGGTTGTGCTTAGTTTTTTCAATTAGCTTTATATACACACATACAGTGTATACTTTATAACATTATGTATATTTCTAAGTCCTTCATACGAACATTTAAATAAACAGCGTTTAAAAAAGAGGGCACATATTTCATATGACGTCCAACGAGCACACGGATAGGTACCTCAACCGACGTGACTAAACAAAAGGACTTTGACTGCTGTGACTCCTCCGAGGGTTGTTTGGAGCACTGTGGCCTGTTACGTGAACATCATGAAAAGCCCAACAGGTGCTCTGACTCCTGACGTGGCTGATCAAAGGCGCTAGCGCTGCTTTGACTCCCGGTGTGACTCTGATGAACAGCAGCGCCGCTCCTGCGACGGCGCACTACTCGTACCGCATTAGACCGAACTGACATCAGCCCATTAGCTAAAGACGTACTTTCCTTTGATGTTGAAAAATACGGAAAATGAAAAGATCATAGAGAATGGATCTCTGAGAGGGGGCCTGTAATCTCCTCAGCCCCCAGCTCCATGCGCCTTAATTGGATGGAACGGAAATGGAAAAATTAAAATCTTCAGAACAAAACACATGGCAGCTGCAGGTGAAATGAGGGGAGGAAAAGAGATGGGCGGTGGGGTGGGGTGGGATGGGGTGGGTCTTCCGTTTTGCTTTCATAGAAATTACTGTCTCTCATGCGGGCCTGTGAAGTGATATTGGCTTTTATGACAGGATATGTGTAAAGGGGTATTGCTGCTGGAGTCAGGGACATTGTTGAAAATAATATAATGGTCGCTGCTGCTTCAGTTACAGGTGCCCTGTAATCAAATTGGACAGATCCCCCTATTATGTTTCATAAAAAGGCTAAATTACAAACTTGATGTGAATAGATGCTTTTATGTTCTCTTCTCCTAATGTAAATGTGCAAAGGAACAAAAAATTTGCTGCATCTAGATGGTAGTTGTAAGAGGCTGATCTCTTTGCAGCAATGCAGTCAACATGGAAACATCAAGAAGTGAGACTGGAGGACAGCAGAGAGGAATGTGTCTGCGGGGAGAGGCGACATCGACCAAAAACACAAGCTTGTCGCTGGCATGTAACTCAAAAGGGGCCTAGGAGCCAAGTGACTGTGGAAATGGCCAAACTGGTGGTTTAGAAAGGTGACATCAACCCTCGGGAACGAATAGCACGACGGCTGCCATCATCAAGGTAGGGTGCAAAATTGTAAAAGGTTAAAGGAACAACTCAAAATCCAGCTGGTTACTTTGATGCTGGCTGTGATTCATCCCAGAACAGCAGTGCAAAAAAACACCCGGTAAACAACTGTCCAAACTTGAATTCGTCTTCACTGAAATTGCTGATTTAATAATTTTACACAAAGACAAAAAAAAAAACCTTATTCTGCTCTCTGACCTCTGCTGACCTTGTTATTTTGAATACGGACTTTCTGAAGCACAGCTTGAGGCTGTTTTCTGAAGAGCAATTTCTTTTCTCTTCAAATTGTCAGATGGTTGAATGAATGGAAGAAAAAATTGCAGAAACAGTCGACCAATTTGTACTCTTTTTTTGCTTAAGCAAAATCAAACGTCGATCATCTTGTTCTGCAAATATGAACAGGTTATACAGTTAAAATATAACAGTCGCACGGAGCTTCAGTGTTCTATACAGTATTAACAGCCATAATACAATGTTCTGAAGTAGATTATAACCATTGGAAAGATATTCTTGAGGTGCTACTCTAATGGTTACACAGCTTGGCATCACACCAGGAAAGAGAGTAATAATTCACTTACTGGACCACAGAATCTGCAAAATAGCCAATGTTATACCCTGAAGTAGCCTGAATAACTAGTGCGAGTGCTCAGTTGTTCAGAACTTGCACGTTTATAAATAGAGTCCCAATTTTTTTTCCCATTTTACTTTGGATTTTTTTTTTTTTGCCAATAAGCATCTAATTCACTTCCTTGATTTGAACAAACGGAATGGTCACGGTGTCAAATGAAGCAGACATCGATCAAACACGGGAATAATGACCTACCTTCTCAGACTTCAGGCGAGAGCTGTCACTGTCAACATCCCCCTTGGACAGTAGTGCTCTGAGTGGTGGGTGGGTCTTTCGGACCACTTTCGCACCCGGTCTGTCTGCAGGGGACACTTCAGATGCACCTTTGTTTATCCTATCACCTCACATTGTCTTGACAGGTGTGATTTTTTTTGTGCTTTTCCATTTTTTGTTGCTTTTTTTTTGCCTCTTTTTTGTGCTCCAAAAATAAATTTTCCTGCAGAAGGTGGTCACAGGAGGTTTTCAGACATGTTGCACGTATGTTTCACACATTTAATTAGGATACTAACGTTTCCATTTGAGTGTATCGAAAGAATACCTTAAGCAAATAAACCTGGGTACAGTCACACCGAAGCCTGAATTAAATCAGTTAACTAATTTATTTAATAAGTTACGGATGAAAAACTATCCCTGCTACTGAATTTGGCAGACAAGGCGAGGATGTTCCATGCGGATCCTTGTTGATGTAAGTGTTCCACTAAATGGCGGCGAAATATTCACGTCTGTGATTTGAAACGCTCAGGAGAAATTTCATTCGAGTTCAGACTGTTTCATTTATTTGTTTGTTCGCTTGATAAAGAAGTTGAACTTCAAAGCTGTCATTACTATAATTAAAATGATCAGAACAAGACTCAATGGAATACTGTACAGTCAGCGGCGCTGATGCCTTTAAATAGCTCAGAAGTGTGGTTACAGACTACTGGGCACTAGTTTCTTGGCAGTATTCATGACAAGTTTTAAAAATATTTTTCTCCGATATACTTGTTTTACTGAACACGTGGAATAGGCCTACAGTATGTGGATGTCTATGACACGTGCCATGGGTGGTATGGTGGCTCCAGCTGCATCCTGGAAGTTCAAGGACCTGAGCTTAATTCCCAGCTACTGCTGTACTACCCTCCACGTTGAAATTATAAGTGGGTGAATGATGGCACAAAGCATAGTATTCGAACCGAACATTGTAAACTACGAGGAGAGGTTTCGTTCAGCCGTCTGTTTTTGTCAACCACTTCATCCTGCACAGGGTCACGATAGTCTGGAGACTCTCCCAGAATCATAGGGTGCGAGGCTATGAAACTACCTCTGGATGAGATACCGGTCTTTCACAGGGGTGGCCACACACCCACGCATATCCTCACACGCTCAGTCACACACGCACACATGCTCTATGGCCAGTTTTAGAGTGACCGGTTAACCTGAAATGCATGTCTTTGGACTGTGGGACGAAACTGGAGTTCCTGATGGAACAGGAGACAGGTTGCTTTGAAGAAAAGCTTCGACTAAATGCACGTAAGTAAGAACAACTGTTTAATACCGTGTGGAAGCGAAAACCTTCAGGTTTTCTGACACAGATGGCCTGGCAAATGCCAAAAGTCTCCTGGCCTTCATAGCCTTCCTCTGTGGTTTAGTGTAAAGTGTGAACCTGGTTAGCAGGGGGCCTGGGAAACAGATTTGAATACCAGCAGGATATCTCAGGTGTATGTGCTTTCAGCGGTTTGTTAGTAGTCAGGGAGTCTCAGGAACTGCTGAGCATGTTAACACGGCCAGGGTGTTGAGGGCAGGATGGATGGTGGATAAATAAAGGTGAATGAATGTTGTCTGATAGTTTTTGTGTCCATGTTGGGGGAGGATTGAGTGTAAGGGAATGTCTTGTGTTATTTTATGGATATGAAAGGATTGTGGAATTGTATATGCATTTGTTTATTGGTTTATATATATTATAATTTGTATAGGTGTATGTATAAACGTGGAATTGATAAATTGTGTATTATTGGGTAATAATTGTGAGACTGACGCCAGTGTTGTTTGGTGAGTGTGAGTGAACCGAGAAAAATTGATTTTTTGTTTTTGTTGATGTATGAGTATTGATAGTTCTCCTTAAGTATGTTTTAACATTGATTTTGGGTGACTTTGCTGTATGTCGGAGGTGTATGATGCACTTAACCTGATGAGACACTGTCTGATGTAGAGATTTTGTGTAACTGTAGTTTGGAGATGTGAATTCAATGAATCGGTGGAGAGTGTCTGTCAGATGTCCTTTGTATGAAGTATTTTATAAACTTTACGTTTTGTATTTTTTTGTGAATTTTGTACATGTGTTTTTTTTTTTAGAAATATTGTCTTGTTGTTTTATTGGAGTATTTATTTTCTGTAGTTTAATCAAAAAAGTTAACAAAGCCAGGACTACCGGGTGATTCTGTTTAACTGTGCTGAGACAGATGGGTTGAGTCCTAATAGAAGGTTACCTGAACATGTCTGCAATGTGAGACCTTTTCAGAATTGTTCCAAGTCTCATCCATTGCAATTGCTTAGGCCTCGCTGCTTTCATGTGTTTCCATGACAAGCTTTTATTTTGATTATGCTGCTTGAAAAGATAATTCAGATCGTGGTTAGAAAGGTTAGAATTGTCTCTATTGATGGCATAGCCTATTGTTTCTGTGCCCCTTTTTTAAAAATAGAGACATTGTATTTTTACTCTGTACAAGGCATAGAGAATAGTACACTTATTAACTTATTTTAGAAAGACCATTCAGTGTCTTGCAAACGTATTCAAACCCCTTTGAAGTTATCAACATGGCCTGGATTACAAATTATACTTGCATATATTTTTCAGATTATGTGTTCTAACACTGGCCTGTCAGAGCCAGAATAAGTTCTTTGCATATATTTTTAAGAAAATGAAAAACTGAAACATGCTGCTAGGATAAGTGTTCAAACCCCACACATTAATATTTGATGGCTTTAAGTCATCTGGGGTGAGTATGTACCTCCTCAACACACCTTTCAGGAGTTATTTTTTTCCCCATTCATCTTGGCAAACTTGGAGCAGGTTGTTCAGGTTGGTTGGATGATGCTTGTGGGCTGCAGTTTTGAATATTGCCACAGATTCTCAATTAGACTGAGGTCAGGACTTTGACCGGGCCACTGTAGGACATTCACTTTTTTGTTTCTGACCCACTCCAGCATTGCTTTTACCTTGTGTTTGGGATCATCGTCCTGCTCAAAGCTCAAAGTGAAACTTTCTCCCATCTTCAGTTTCTCAACAGACCGAAGCAGGTTCTCTTCCAGTATTTCTTAGCTGGAACGTTGACATGCTTTCTGTCAAACTCCAGGCGTGCTTTGACAGGATTCTTTTTTGAGTAATGGCTTCTTTCTTGCCACCCTCCCATACAAGCCATTTTTATGAAGTGCTCTTGATATTGTTGCCTGACCCCCCCACTTTCAGCCACTGACCTTAGAAAAAATGTATATGTATCATTTGTAATCCAGTCAATGTTCATAACTTTCAAGGGGTTTGAATACTTGTGCAAGGCACTGGATAAGCATGTCCGTTCAGAATGATTTCATATTCATAGACTAGGACCTCTGTTGTTAGTTAGGTCATTGATAGGTAAGTTAATTTTGTCTCAGTCATACTGGAAGTTTGTGTTTCACAAAGAATTAAATGAGATTGGTGCACAGTTGCCGTGATAGGAGAAAGTGTAAACACACAGCTAAGGAAAAATGGAATAAAGCCCTAGTTTGAATCCCCTCTCCTAGTACCTTTGATGAATGTACTTACTGTGAACTGGCACAATAAAAATGTCCTAACTCTATACATTACATTACATTACAATATAATTATCAAAAAGCTGGTAGGTGTGCAAATCCTAAGTTAACTTGTACAAAAGTGTCAGCTAAATAACTGTAATAATATACCAGATGCTGCACTGCAAAGCTGCCCTGCGGTCTCAAATTTAGAGATGCAGATTCACATTCAAATTTGTTTTAAAAGGGATATGTACAGCATCTCACCTTAGGCTCTTTCATCAACTACACAGCAGCTGTTCCCCTTCTGGGAGTTGAACCAGCACCTTTATTTGGTCAAAAGTCCTGTTCCGAAATCACCGCAGCACCTGCTGTTCCCATTTATCTCAGGTATTTCTGTATTCTTGAATAAGGCTGACAGCTGCCAGACAGACAACTGGCCAGGTGACCTCTGCCCACTTCCACGCAGTGCTTGTACGGTGGCTGGAGAGCACACAAAAATGAGAGACCAAGATACAAGGAGTGAGGAGCCATGTGGAGTCATTGTGATGAACTAAGGAAGGTTCCCAGTCCACCTCCCTTTGTGTTATTATCCACAAAACTATTTTGACAGTCCGCCCTAGGGCGAGGTGGGGTGTTTCATGTGGGGCTCTACTGATGTTGCCTGACACTTTCTTCTTTCTCAACAGCTGAAATCTAATTAATATTTGTTGAAAGAGTGCCTGGGAAATGGTGCATGTAAATGATGCTTTTCTAGTTATCTGCAGTGCCTACTTGCCCCACTTTGGGTCCTGACACACAAATTAGTTCTCTTTTTACCACTTTCCCTCTTAAACCCCTTCTCCAAGCTCACTCTTCTGTCCCCCTTGTCTTCCAGGAGTCAGGTGCTAATCATCCTCAAACCATGTACACAGAAGGAATAGCGATAAAAAAAAGAAGTCTTTATGTGCCTTTCCCTTTTGAATAACTGCATTGTCCTTAAGCTTTAGAAAAACCAGGCACTAAGGCTATGGCCGCTACACTGGCTTCTTAGTTCTCAAACACAAATCGGACCTGAATCCTATTCGTGGTTTGATTTTTTTGTAAAACTAAGCACAAAAACAAAAGCGTAACGATACAATTGTCACTCGATTTACGTACGGTTTACCGTTTGAACTGTTTGGGAGTGTTTTATTAGCAGTTTATGGCTGGGTGTGGAAATGTGGATGGCTTTCCCTTATGCAGGGAATATGCGGAAATTTTGCAAGGCATACGTGACAATTTCTGGTTTGGAGAAATAGAGGAGACAGTATGCAGGATGTCATTCTGTCCAATGCTTTATTCGAACATTAGGAAACTCTTCAAGGAGACGGACCTCTGAACTGGAGACCAGGTGTGAGCCCATGTTTTCTCTGGGACCTGAATCACGGGGTCCCTGGTGTTCTTTGTCTTGCTTTTTCAGAACAGGTCACTGACAAATCTATTGTACACAGTGAGGGAGAAGGTTTTAAGTAGGGTGTCTGGGCAACTGGACACTAAGGGGTGGACCATGAGGTGTGTCTTGGAAACCGGGTACAATAGAATGCATATTTGTGGGCCATGGAGTGCACAGTGGGAGTGTGTGGGCATCGGTAGGTAGTGTTGTGTTTTGTGTGCTGGGTTGGTGGGTGGCGTTGTGCTGTATATGCTGCGAGGGCTGTCCAAACCACCGTACATACAGGGAAAAGATGCAATTAAAGATAAATGAGAAAATGTTGATGTCTTGAAAAATGTGTAACATTTTATTTGTGAAAGCCTATTGTAATAGTTATTCACGTTCTTATTCTGTCTCACTGAAAGAGTTATTTTGACTAAATCAAGTATACGTACCTTATTTAAAGTATCACTTCTTAGAACAGCACAAGTGGACCCATTTGTTACTGAAGGTGCTCCTATGTTTTGCTGTGGTTACATGCAGAGGGTGAGAGATATCATCCATCATGGGTATCAGTTTGTTTTGAAACTTTTTGTCATCCACTTCGCCCAGAGTCCAGCCTGACTCTCAGGCCTCGGCCAGCCTGCTCGCTGGGAAAGAATTTACTAACCTTGATATGTAGAGGTGGGTAGTAACAACTAACATTTACTCTGTTCATTGCACACAAGTAAATTTCATTTCTCGCTTTTTGAGGTAGGGGAAGAAGGAGATCTTCCAGTGGATTGCGTCTATCGGTCAATGTTTTATCACCAGTTACGTATGATGCACCTTCTGTACCTCAGTAAGCAGATGGGGGACAAATTTGGCTGCCACTTACCTCATGGCAAAATTTTCAGTTTGGATTGTGTGAACTGATCTAACAGAAACTCCCAAATTCAGTTGACAGTTCCTTTACTGTTCTGCGATGAGCTCATACTGCTTCACACACTCTGTTGTCATTTTTGACAATCCTTTGAACCATAAAAACAACTGGAAAACTTGGGTAGGCCTCGCTGGCTCCTACCTGTGCAATGTTTTAATCATATGTTGCAGAAGATGAATCACTAAGTTTTGTCAAAACTTGATGCAAATACGTTGCTCTCATTTTTTGGTCACGGTAAACCTGATTCGCAACAACAAGTGACGCAGACTGTAATTTTTCCTGACCAAATGTGACAAGAGGTCACAAAGTGGAGCCCCATCTAGTGGCAAACTTATCACTTTGGATGCTTTTTGAACAGACCTTCTGCTTATCTTTGGGTATTGAACATCTTGGCTTACTGGCCTTTGTCTTTTATTAGTTTTTCGGGTAAAGTTGCTTTGTGTCTGTTTTCTTATAGGACCCTCAGTAGTGGAGCAGTCTGAGATAAAGACTGTGCTTTAGTAAACTTCAGCAAGGTACTTACCTTGAATTGATACTGGGAAAAAAAAATAAAAAACTGGAAGTTGCTTAGTCCCCACAGATTTTTAGATCAATGCTTTTTCTTCAGTTAACAGTACTTTTACTTGAGTACTACAGTACTGTGCAAAAGTGTTAGGCGTGCAACTTCAATGTCTGTTGAGAAGTACAGGTAGATGCTTATTTACCATCAGGGATGTTTTTCTGGTCGGTCCCAAATTCATTCTGCAGCCTGAGAATGACCTCAAACACCCAATCTCAGTCATACACAACTATCTTCAGCAAAAGATGGTCCGGTCCCCACAGAGCCCTGATCTCAACATGATCAAGTCGGTCTGGGAGGACATGCAGAGACAGTCAAAGCCTGCAGAAGAACTGTGGCCGGTTCCTCAAAATGTTTGGAAGAACCTACCAACCTCTACCTTAAACTGCATGCAAGTTTGCATAAGAGAATTGATGGTGTTTTAAAGGCAAAGGGTGGTCCCACCAAATATTGATCTGATTGAGGTTTTTTTTGTCTACTGTACTTTTTAGAAGGTTTATTGACGAATAAGTATTCATTGCATTATTTTTGGAACCATCTTCACTTTATAGCATTTTTCCCACAGGTGCCTAAGACTTTTGCACAGTACTGCATATGTGGCTACTCAGCCCACCTCTGCTGAGTGAAACAGTAAGAATGCCCTGCTATATAAAAGTTGTAAAGGTGCAAACTAAAGATACTTAACCGCTTGAAGTTCCAAGTTGCCTTGGGCGAAGAAATTGGCTAAATAAAGGTTAATAATAATAGAAATATCCAGGGCTGTAATGTTGTCTCTGGCCTTTGTTTCCCGGAATATAACCGAATACCTTTGTCATCATTCTGACTACATGTGTGAAATCGATTGTTGCATGTTGACTCTTGAGGATGCCTGTTATGGTTGTGGGTGGTTTCGAAGGCATCTGTCATCTCTCTCTTATAACTCGGTTGTTTGTAGAGTTGTTCTCATAGAGCTCCAGGGCATGGACAAAACTGCAGGAATGGACACACAAAAACAATTTGTTTGAGTCCCAGTGCGGTTCTGTGGTTTCTTATTCAACATGCTTCCAGACTATGTGAAGCAAAAGTCCTTGGAAGGTGGGGGCAGAAGGAGGGGCCGGAGGGGGCTCCTGCATTGCAGCCCTGGGGAGGGAGCTGGTAGCAGAATCATTTGTATGCCTTTCAGTGCCACAAATGGATTGGGTATTTCATCTATATAGTGGCATTATACAGTTGATGCAATGCAGCGCAACTCTAAATGGAGTTTACTTTCTGGATGGCGTGATCCATTTAAATAGAAATCTATCAGCGCTAACATATCAAGTGCTTGTTTCCCATTTAGTTACTTTACCTTTTGTATTGAATGATGCCCCTGTGGCATTTTGGAAGCACACCAGTGCCAAAGGTTTTGTTTCTGTTAAGGAATGAGTTTTGTCGCCAGACAAGGGTGCAGCTTAAAACCCCAATAGTTTCCTAGTGCTGTGTCTTTGTGCGAGATATGTAGTATGAATTGTATCGGTAAATGCACGTCTGTATAAATGGTTAAAATTGTATGTTGCATAACTGACTTATTAATATTTGTGCAACTTATTCTTCCACACGAAAGCAGAATTCGTGCATTTATGTTGCCATACAACCAAAGCTCCTGGTTGACTTCAGCCTGTGTGTCTTGTCTGGCCATTTTGGTCCTTTTTTGGCTAATACCCTTGACAGTATCGCTATTTAATAATGGGTAATGGTATAGGGTGTGAAGAAATGGCTTGCAATGCTTCTTTGAAGCTCCCTTGTGCTAAGGGATATGACCAAATAAAACTTGAGAGGGAAGATAGAGAATAAAATATCATGACTGGTTCATTACCACGATTTTCAGAGGTATTTGTTATTTTTCTTGTCTTCGTGTGCCTTCAGGTGCAGTGAACTGACCTCCAGTGAGTTGTATTCTTTCAGTTGTAGCGCTTTCTACATATGCATAAGAATATCAAGTGCACAATATTTCTAAAATTTTGCTGGCAGCAGTTGAGATTACTTGTTTTATATGTGCAGCTTCGTCACGTTATTTCCATGCAGATGTTGCAGGTGCTGGAGCCTGGAACCTTTTTGGTTCTACTGCACAGTAGCTGGTGTTTACCTTCAAAGGCAGACCGTTATTTAATTCATGGCATTTTGCGGAACTTGGCTGCTTAAGGAGACGTGCAGAGAAGAAGTTAAAGCACCAGGCTTTGCAGCACGGCGTAATGGTTGCTGTGAGGTGTACAGCTTCATGTGCCTGTATAAACAAACAGAATGTGAGACTGCAAAACCCAGTGACCTGCTTACAAACCTCATGCAGAAACAATATATTTTAAGTGGTCTTTAGAAAAAAAAAGTCCACAGAGATTTTCACAGAAAGGAAATTTACTTTGCCTTTTAAAAATCATAAAACAGGCACAGTGCTTATTTCAGCCTTTGACCGAGCCAGGACACCCAGGTTAACATTGATGAGAAGATGAAAGTAGATACTACCAATACTGCTGTTCCTGCCACTGATACTCACACAACAAAATATTAACTTATTGCCAGAATGTGAATGTGAGGCTTTCAGACTCTGGTACTTTGTGATACAGAGATGATGGTGCCAGACGGACACAAAGCTTTCAGTACCAAACTGTAAGAGAGATCTTTGGCAGAACTTTAGACGACTGTGCGGCTGAGACAGAGGAACTTAAGAATGAATCATTGGTAATATTAGTGTTTTGTGATACACTGTATTGCACAATAAATGGCACGGTGCACATTTATTGTTCATGCCTAATGGGTAAATACAAATCAAGTATATCCTGACATTTATTTGTTGTCAAAAGCAACAGTGTTTTGTAATGTGTTAATATTTAAACTGGGGAAGCTTCAAATCCAAATGTGTTTTTTATGCTCCACAACCTGCATGCAAATCCAAAATGCATTTGACTGTTTGGCAGAACGAATTGTTGTGTAAAATACTGTAAATGCGCCTCAATATTACAGCAGACAAGCAGTCGTAGGCATTATAAAAACATACAGACATTTACAGCCTTTAACGTGAATCTAAGTGTTATGTACAGTACTGTGCAAATGTTTTAACTGAGTATTTGCAAATCTGCCATTTTCATTTCAATAAAGAATAGCACAGTGGCACCAGAGATAACCTCAGTGCCTCATATGTGGTGAACTGCCTGACCAGCTGGGGTGTGTGAAGTTTTAATGCTCTCTGTGTTTGTTATCCAATGACAATTGTTCAATACATTAAGCGTTAAAAAACAGTCTGTATTTCCTATCAGTTATACAGGACTGCGCAAAAGTCTTAGGCACCTGTGGGAAAAATGCTATAAAGCGAGGATGGTTCCAAAAATAATGCCATGAATACTTATTAGTCAATAAACCTTCTAAAAAGTGCAGTAAACAAAAAACCTCAATCAGATCAATATTTGGTGGGACCACCCTTTGCCTTTAAAACACCATCAATTCCCTTATGCAAACTTGCATGCAGTTTAAGGTAGAGGTTGGTAGGTTCTTCCAAACATTTTGAGGAACTGGCCATAGTTCTTCTGCAGGCTTTGACTGTCTCTGCATGTCCTCCCAGACTGACCTGATCATGTTGAGATCAGGGCTCTGTGGGGACCGGACCATCTTTTGCTGGAGATAGTTGTGTATGACTGAGATTGGGTGTTTGAGGTCATTCTCAGGCTGCAGAATGAATCTGGGACCAACCAGAAACCTCCCTGATGGTAGGTAAGAATCTACCTGTACTTCTCAGCATGCATTGAAGTTGCATGCCTAAGACTTTTGCACAGTACTGTATATCTAGAATAGCTTAAAACGTTTTAATAGATAGATGTTACGGTGAACACAATGATACTCATATATTTGAATATTGCATTTTAGTAGATATTTAAGAAAGCAATTTAGGTTATCTACCTTGTCCAAGGTTACCGTATTGGTGTCACTGATGGGTATTGACTATCCAAGTTCACAACGGCATCTGCTGCCCTCTGCACTGAAGGCGTCAAGACAAAAAATGCAGCACGTAAAGCAAAGAAGTGTTGCATTAATTACACGCAACGTTATTAACATATAACAGCGATCAAATGAAGGGGTAAAAGGGAGAGCACTTTGAAAGCAAGTACCGATAAATTTTTGCCACCGCAGTGACTTTATTTCTGCATTTACTGTGACACAAAGCTGCGCTCAGCTTTAAATGTACTCAGGAAAATACGCAAGTGTCACAAACAATATAACAAAAAAAAAAAAGCAAGAGTTAAAAATTTGAATCTACTCACGGTGGTTTTGCATTTACAAAATATGACATTATGCGTCAGGCAGAATCAAAAGAAGGTATCAAGGGACAGAATTTCAATGTGCCTCTCTAGCATTTCTTTGCCGCACCATTCAGCCTTGCCTCTGCATTTAAAACAAACTGAAGACGTATCTGTTTGCTCCCACCCAAAAATATTTCAGGCAAATGAAAAAAGGGTGAATTTAAGATGCATTCTCTACACCCCCCCCCCCCACCACCCCTAGGCCTCAAGGGGGTCTCAGCAGATAACATAACAGACCAGGATGATGAGTGAGGCAATGAGAAGCAGAGCATTTTATGACCAAACTCACCCTTATGCCTGCCTTCACCAGGAATGATATCGGCAATCTCCGGAACAAACCCCGCTCTTAAACCGTCCTGACAGTTCAACCTAAATAGAGAAAGCCACGCTCTTCTCTCATTAAGGTAACACGCCATTTATTTAATAGACTTCACGGATCCGAAACGTTTGAAACGGAATTTAATAAGGCGTGTGAATGTTAATTACTACGAGTCTTCGTCTCCACTCGGCTTTGATGGGGGGAAAGAGCTGTGTTTATTTTTACAAAGCACAAAAGAACAAATTCCAGGTTGTGTTTTCTTTTAAGGCCTCGTGCCTCCAAAACACGTACTTATACTGTGTAGTTGCAAGTCATATTTGTAGTGCAAATCAGTCTCGTGTTTTCAATAACAACAACAGGAATTTTTTGAAAAAAGAAACCTTTTAAACACTGTCAATTATTAATCCCGTTGTTATCTTTTGGAATTTCCTGAAAAGTATCTTTTCCACATTTAAACTTTGGAAAGTAATTCATTTCTTTGTCGAATTAACTTCTGAAAATGACTTTTGAGCTTTGTTTAAACGTACACGCTCTCGTTCTGTTACATTAGGGGCTGGACGGGGGGTTGGGAAAGACAGCAGGCTGGGGTCTTGAACGGGACTGAGTTGAAGATGTGGGGACGGTGTGAATAAGGATGAAGGGATTCCAGGCTAAGGTGGCAGGAGATTATAAGTAGGAGTTAGGGAGCTGAGATAAAGCAGGGTGCGTAAAGAGGGGTATAACAAGAACGAGAGGTGTGGGGATAAGGAGGAAGTGAAACAGAGGGCAAACAGAGGGTGGGGTTAAAGACGGTGGAGGGCATCATTTATTTAGCTGACTCGTTCCTCCAAAGTGGCTTCCGGTATCACGTTTTCAGACTAGGCTGCTTTCAGGCATTTGCCCTTTTATTCAGCTGGTTGATTTTTAGTGGAGGGAATCAAGATGAATAATTTGAACTAGAGTCCTTCAACTGGGGCTGTATTTGAACCTGAGTCCTTTTAATGCGCACTATACCGTTATCCAGCATAACCAAGACTGACAGCGAGGGCGGTAAGGAAGCTGGAGAGTATGGATGAGAACAAGAAGGTCGGGTAACAAAGGTGGAGGATATATTAGTCGTCCCCCGATTTTGGTGTTTACAGCACAGCAAGCATGCAAGCTGCCTATTGTTGTTAAGTCAGACGTGCCACTATAAAGCCTGTTACTTTGATTAATAGATAACTTTGATTCATCGCTGCCATAAAGTGTGATTACTCGCTTTTTGGCTCAGTCGCCGCTACATCAGGTGCCTTTCAGGAATGCACATTATGCCGCAGTAATGGCACTTAGCTCCACAGGATAAAATGGAAGGGGATAAAGTAGTGTTTTTATCGATTACTTCTGCGCACCAGCAGCGTCTGTGTAATGCTTCTCGTGGATGTAAGTTGACTTTTTATCGTTCAGACCATATGTCAGTGTTTTGGATAAGGGTCTCCTTCAGAGAAGCTTAGTTCGGGTCCGTCGGCACACTTCAAGTATGTTTTTGTGGTAAAACCGTTTGAATTTGAAACAACTGGGACTCAAAATAAGTACAGCACTTGCACAGAGGAGTGTACATCTACAGTGTACTTTTTAGAGGCGAAACATCACGCTGCTGTCGAGGGCTTCTAAACGTTGCTGGGGTTTTACGTGCCATGAGATAAATGGATTGAAGAAGCTTATGGAAGGAAAGTGGTGAGAACTAGTGGAGCAAGGCCTCTCAAATGGCTGGAGGGCAAGGTGTATATCTGCAGGAGTGGGCTGCAGGAGTGCATCCGGAAAGTCTTTCTGTGAATGATGGGTATCACTGACAGTCAGATGAGAAAACGTAGGGCAGTTGTTAGTGAAGCTGCAGAGAGGGCATCTAGATGGCTGTGGGTTCAGTGTAGTGCTAACTGGACACAGACCATGACCTGATCGACCGTGGTCAGATCACCTGTGTGTGAGTGTCTGATGCTGAAAAACCCAAAACAGGTTTTGGGTTTTTCAGGTTACATCACTGATAATGTATCTAGGTACACTGCAACATGGGTGATAAAAAATAAATCTACGAACAAGCGCAGTCACAGGAAATGCTGGAACACTTGTAAATTTTTGTCAAAGTTTATGCAAAATGTTGTTGTCTGTTTGATAACAAAAACACTGTGGAGGCACCTCCAAGCCATGACCTCCAAAGAGGAAGGCCTAGGACACATGAGGGAGACATTGTGTTGCAGGGAATGTTCTTTTTGTTTTAGGTTCTGTTCATTGGATTCAACTGTGTTCTGTTGAACTGTCTTTACACCATTTTATTTTCCTGTCACCCGAGGCACGGAACCAAAAATCTACAACATAAATGGGGAAAAAAAATCAGGGTTTTCATCCAACCCTGCTCCTACTCCTGATTCTGCCTTTCCCTAGTCGCATGACTTTGCAACATAAGCCCATTAAGGCGAGATACATCACCAGGATTGGCAATGCGGTGCTACTGGCGTGACGCGACATTGCGACTTTGTGGCACAGAGGAGGATACGGTCGTTTGGCTGTTGTCAGCTCAGCTGAAGAGACATGGATGACGCTGTTCCTGCGGGTGGCTGTGGCATTCTCAAGGGCGCCCCCGGGGGAGCTCCGGCCAAACGCAAAGCGAAACTGACTGACTGTGATGAATCTTCCTCCCTTTCATCTCGTGCCTCAGACTACGGCTCTGTTGGATCATTTTGATGAACGAGGATGCGGTCGCGACACAGCAAGGATGTGTAAAGGCCCGAGGCATCGAGGAGGATGGCAGGAACACCTCTCCCTGGTTATCAGCAGGGGTCTTGTGACGAATGGGCAGGAACAAGAAAAGTACATGGTTTGAAGGGGCAGAGCTTTAAGACACTGCTACTGGGGTATGTTGAAGTACTTTGTATTAAAGGCTTGGAATGCAAAAGCCTTTACAAGAGCAGACTTGTTGTCAGTATCTGGTTAAGTATAAAGCCTTTTAAGTTAACATCCACCTGTGTCACATGTACGGTGAATCAACAGTTTGCCTAAAGACTTGGATCACAGAGGCGGCCCAAATGTTGCTTACTGACCAATGAGATTAAAAAAAATAGTCATTATTTTGCACTGTGTTTTTTTCTGTGTTCCTGGTCCTAGAGCGAGAAAGCAATGGGGAACATAATGGAAATCAGTAGAGAGCAAAGGAAAGTGCCGATTCAGAAATAAAGTTTTAATTTGCATGTACATATATGTATTTAAACATGGATTTATAGTTTTTTTTATCAATACACTGATTATTTTCTGTATTGTTTTATTGCTTTACATTTGCTTTATGTGATGTATTGTTTTCCAATTTAGTTTTTCTTTTTCAATTTGTTTAATTGACGAATGGATTACTCTATTGTTTTTTTAAGGGGCTCCCTAAAGAACCATAACATCTATGAAAAAGTTATAAGCAAAGTAAATATGCATGCAGGATTTACTGGTTTTAGCTACCTCTCCCCAACATAATGTGAGGCAACACCCAAGTATTTATTATACATTGTTGCGGAAATGATTATCTGACAAGCAGTGATTTTTACACTGTAACAGGGTGTATTTCCATTTGGGACAGCAAACAGTAACCTATCTACACGATACGTATATTGGTAAAGATGCACCAGTTCTCCTGCTGCCGTGTTAAAAAAAAACTGGAGCATTGCAACCCCTCACTGTACATGACGAGTGAGCTGTTTATTTCTTGCTACCACCAGGTCACAATGTCTCCATAATGAGGCTTTCTGATTCATCTGGCATTTTGAGTACATCTCCCTTTGTGTGTTTTTGTTTTTTTTCCTCCTGTGAACAGTGACAAACAAGAGCGAGGGCGTGCATTTGAAATCAGTTACTAATTGAATAAAATAATGTATAAATAATATTTTAACTATTCATTTTTTACTAAAAAAAAAAACAACCAAATCGGTCACAAGCCCGAAGTTGAACGTGGAAAAAACAACCCAAACCTGTGCCAAAACCCAATACTTTGTCGCGTCCTGATGGGCTCCGGTGTGTGACCTTATTGTCGGGCTCTTTATGCCCTTATACCTCTTGCTGGGAGATGCTGTTAGCACAATTTTTACAACTTTCCTCTAACGTATAACACATAACTTTAACAGACTCATAGATTCAGCCTTTAGTGAAGTAAGTGATCTTAAACTGTCGTGGTAGTTATAGAAACGAACTTGTGCTCTTGAAAGACTCCTGCTGCAGAACAGTACTTAACCGTCAAGGCGGCTTTTCAAAGTTGTGTTGGTTAATTTCAGACAAAGGTACGGAAAATATTACAGTAAAGAGCCTCTGAAGAATAATGAAAAAACCAAACTCTCTACTGCCATTAGATCACTCATTTATGCAGCTTAAAGCTTAATAATTCCATAGTATTTTCACAGGTATTTCATAGGCATGTATTAGCATGCATGGTTCGGTTGGAAAGCCAGCAACCGTGGAACAAATATTGTATTTCTGGTGTTCATATTAAAAACAGATGAAAAGTAATATGTAAAATACAGGATATTTTTAACTCACTTTGTCTGTTGCAACCCGGATAATTGCTATTTATTGCTTATTTCCAGGAACTCATTTTAAAAGGCAAATTATTTACTGGGATAGCAGATAATTATTTCCAAGTAATATATACAGCTCATAATTTAATGACAAATTTAATCTTCCTGAGGGATTTGAAACCGTGGGTCAGAGAAGTTGGATTTGGACACAGTTTCCCGTTACTGTCGCTTGTAATCCAGGAGGAAAGGTCCACTGTCACAGGCTTACCACACTACAAAGGTCTAATAAGCAGCAGGCTTTACACCTACACACTGTGTGCTATACATACAGCCTGGCCCATTACCGAAAAAGCAGTCAGACCCCGTGGTGCTGCAGTGCAGTTGCTACACATTCATTTAGTCGTTCACTGGAACGCATGAAATTTTAAATAAAACTATTAGCACCATCACTGTGGATACGATAAGCTGAAAATCAGCAATACTGACCTGCCAATAAAACAGCATCCATGACGGTGCTGTGGGTATTAAGCCGCGCAAGAGGGGCTTGGAAGGAAGGTGGGAGTTATGGAATTTAGAATATAGGGTTAGGATCTTAAAGTGGTGCCCTGGCTCAGATGGGGAAACCCTGTGGGCAGAGCTGTTTATATTTTAATGGGGTGGGGGTTTAGATGGCGACGGTGATCAAATAGCCAGGGGTAGCTCAGCCAATGGGCTCGACTGGTTCTAGTTAAATAAGAAAACGTAAGGAAATGTACCTGCGTTTGCACCCGAGATGAATGACAGCTGTGTGGCTCTGTTTATGGGCTTGCACTGATTCATGTTCAGTTCAGCATCTGTCAGTCTTTAAGTGCCACCGATGACAGAAAGAAATATTACTGGATGATCACGCGGCAGCGCTTTCACGCCCTGTACACCGGTGGGTACACAATCATTCACTGCGGCAGTCTCTTCGGCAAATTTATTTCACATCAAATAGGAAAACGGGAGATGGTACAGGGGACTGAATGGGATGCCAGAAAATCTGTCCCTGATGTCAAATTTTGGGTCAAATAAATGTGAAGCCGTGAAAGATACGGGGCTGTAAATTGTTCATTTCTGGCAACAAAAGAAGCAGACTTTTTTATCGTAAGCGGTGGCCTTTGTTGGAAAACAGTATAATAAAGGAAAATACACACCAAACCACAAACAATAAATTTAATGTATCTGTTTTAAATGAATCTATCTATTCAAGATTGACTAGGACTGTTCATCTTCTGCATCATTTATCAATTTGTTGCGACACAATGTTTGCTGATTTAGAGCCGCACACAGGAAAAATGGATTTTTCTGCAAAAATGGTATGATTATTTTAGTTTGGGACTGAGGAGAATGAATGACTCCCCAGTTCTGACGGCACAGTCTATCCTCAGTTTTTCACACTACATGAGGGGAGGAAGAGTCTGCATACGGCAGAAATCCAGAAAACCGAAAGTATAGCTTAAGCATATTTTTCACTGTGACGCTATATACTGCATTATGTGCTACAGTAATAAATAAGTGTATGTAATGTGTAAGGAACACGTAATGTGCCTAATAAAATAAAGTCAGCACTGTATTTGAAACATACAAACAGTATAGTGAATCATATCCATAAAACACTGAACAAAGCGCCCTCTCTTCAGTATCGCTCGATCAAAACAGCACTGTATTTTGACTATATCGTGACTTTTTTGAGACATAACATTTAAACATTTAAAACATTATGTGTATCAGTTAATTTTTTTATTGCATTTTTTTTAAAAAGGTAAAAAAACAAGCATTCATATTTTCCTCTTACGCTTAAAGAAAGCGCCTGCACCACTTTGAAAAAAGTTGTTTTTTTTTCAATATTTATGATTTTTCTACTATCTCCTATGTTTTGGTGTGGGTCCATAAAACCTGAAATCCACTGTTGAGGTCCACTAGACGAAGAATGGACTGTAGTTGTCACCTCACTCCATCACTGAAGCAACAGAGCGGACGAGAAATAAGCTTTGAAAGGCCTGCGCACAGGAAAAGGATTCCTTTAAGATGCTCAGGGAGTTGAGGACCTGCAGCTGTAAATTCCGAGAAAGGCTTTGTTGCACTTTTTAAAGATCTGGGGAACCTGAATTGTTTCAGTGTTCGATATCTGACTGCATAAATTCAGGGCAGAGTACTGTAAAGCATGGAAATTATTCTGGGGTCTTGCTAAGCATACGATGAATAATAATAATCCATTACGCAATTACAGGGACTCAACTCCTCTGCGCCTCGCCCAATTTTTTCATTATTGCTTTCTTCAACTGCCTTTTTTGCTCTTGTTTATTTAAGTTGGATTCCACCACCTGCACTACCCGCATCTGCATATTTTCTCAACACATTTTATCCAATGGGACTTTTTTTTTGCTGACTAATTTGTATAGCAGATGCTTTTTTCTGATGCAACTGGCATAACTTAAGGAAATACACGCCACGCGCGTGATGGACCTGTATGATTAGGTAAGTGATGGTTATTTCAAAAGGTGGTTTTTTTTCTTTGAGCTTTAAGCTCAATTACCTCTCCTAGCATTTATAGTGTGAACCCTTGTTCACAACTAAAGTTTTGAACAAAGATTTAAATGCAGTAACAGATCCTATACTACCAGTCAAATCAAAGTTAGTTCATTCTTAAAGCTTAAAAGGTCCTTTTTGGTCTCATATCCCTTGTTCATGACCTCCGCCCATTATTCATCTCAGGCTGAATATATGATGTCATAATGAGCCAGTATAGACAAATACTTGTCCAGAAGGCTAAACGTAACCTCACCATTGGCCTGAAAGCCACAGACCATTTACACTCCAAGCAGCTCACCAACTAATTCTATCATCAATTTCTTGGCTAATGCACGTTTCAAATGAACTTACATCCATTTATATGATGTGACATTTTTACCAGACCGTTTCAGGATAAATACCTTGATCAAAGGAATGGGAGTGATGGGAGGGGATTTGAGTCAGTAACCTTCAGGCTTCAAGCCAGATTCCTGAAACACCACAACACAATGGTTTAAAGCATTAATCTTATCCATAGCACTTTCTGGTTCCTCTATGAAGCAGCTGCCTGTCAGGAGAAAGTTGTTAGACTCAGATGTACTAAGGACACCATGCAGTGGGACACTAACCAGCAGCCTGTGGTTTCTGTGTGCAGAACCACAACCAGTGGCCGCAGTCAGAGCCCTTAGACTCAGCCCATGACCTCACACTCGGGCACATGACCACAGCCAACAGACACGATGAGAGTATTCAGCCACAGCACACAGCCTCGCTTTGAACATGAATCACAGCCAGTGGTTACAGTCAGAGCATCCAAACACAGCTCATGACCTCACACTCAACAGGCAACTGTAGTTGACGGCGCCAATCAGAATTTTTCATTTTTTAAAAGCTTATCGTGTTACATTTACATTCATTATGCTTTTATCCAAAGTGTTGGTGAAAACTTAGAGCAAACAAAGCAAATTTCACATCCAGGAGAGATGTAGATGCAGACTTGCAGTCCTCAAAGTACAGTCATTTGGTCCGGTACCCCTGTTTTTGGCAGCTTGCACTATCCCTGCAGTTGAATATAGAACTGAATGGGACTACTGAATAATGTAGTGCAATTTTAAATAGCGAATAGGAGATCGGGAGACAAGTGGATTCAAAAGAGATTTTCTGAGGCCCTTCTTGAATACTAAAAGGGATTCAGCCATTCTGAGGGAGCTAAAGTTCAATGAACCACAATAGAGCTAACACCGAGCACTTCCAGGCTTTTGATTTTGGACATCTTGTCCATTGGAGCACCAAGCAGCCAAAGTTTGAGGAGCATAGCCAGCTAGCTGGAATAGAGCAGTTGGTCAGTTTGGACTAAATGTCAGACCACAGTCAAGGGTCACAACCATGTCGCATTTTAACTAAAGCCGTAAGTGGAGCAGGAAGAAAGGTTTTCAGAAAACAATGTTCAGATCACCCTGGGATCAGAGCATAGGTAAGGGGTATGAGAATGAATATGTAGAACCAGGGATATGTTGGTAATGAGACTAAGGTTAGACACGGACTTAAAGCTCCTTTCCTCATAGTTTTGAAGATTTTTTTCAAGAGGACTGAAGAGAACAGGGTGATTAAACATCTGCCCTCATCATTCACATGGACATCAAGTGGCGATCAGGAGGCTTCATTGTGGCTCTACCACATGAACGTGGCCCAGCAAAGTAGTGCATATTGCGGCGGGCCAGTTTTTCAAATGCAGGTTATGCATGGTGTTATTAAGACGCTGCAGCAGTCGGACCCAGCAAGGGAGCTGGCGTGAGTGGGGGTTCACGTGTGTGACTGTGTGAACATGGTGGGGAGTAGGGGTGTGTGTGGTGTTGGCACAGCATTTCTCACCCATTGTCCCCCCTCCTCCCAAAACACCACGTGACACCTCATCTGGCTGCCTTCACTCTGAGCAGCACACCACTGCTGTTTCTCTGTCTGCTCTTTTGTTACCCAAAATCCTCTGTCGGGGGGCCTGTAAGCTTTGCTACTGGGTTGGCCACACTGCAAGCCCACCTGTAGGGGAGCAGGTGCGACCGCCCTGGGAACACAGGCAAGGACAGAGATGTGGGCAACCACTCCTACCCTCTGGTGGCTAGTAAAATGAAGAAGGGGTGGCATCGGAGTTCTCAGGGGAACGGGTGCCAGCGCACCTGTCCATGCCAGTGGGAGTAATAACACGGTTTTATTTACAAAATCTTTTTACTCAGGCACCACCCTGCATCAACAAATCCCGCTTGAACTATTAATATTTTTGTTATCATCTTGGCATGTTAATGTGATGACCACTGGATAAAGAATATCCACTGAATGTGCATATCATTCAACCCATTTGTCCTGATTACTTAAATTAAGAACTTGCCGTGACAAACGCTCACATCTTCTCCTGCAATTAATTCACATCACAGTTTTCAGATTAACATCCATTACTTTCTGAATAAGAAACATTACGCCTTTATTAAAGGGAAAGAGACAGGGTTGATCTATTGCCTATTAATGTATAACTTTGACACTGATGAATATAAAATATGGCCACGGAAGCTTTGCCTTTATGTAAAATTCAGCAGTCTCAATTCAGAAGTGTGTTCCTCTCCTGCTGCTGTGGGACTCTGACTAATAGACTCCCACTGTAATGTGACTCTTGTCACTAGTGTTCTGCTATCGGGCCACTGGGGGAGAAGCACGAGCAATTCCAGTGCCAATGGCCTCATGTGGGCTGACAGCAGAGCATTGTGGGTAGTATTCACACTTGTTCAAGCCACCAGAAGGGGGACTCGAGCAGCAGCCGATTCCCTTAGGGGAGCCAAGCCAACCCTCCTTGGGGCAACTGTGTCAGAGGCACAAGGATGAGAGGACTAACTAGGCTTGTCCATGAAGGCTGGCTCCTTCATCTCTCCACCAAAGGAAGCAAAGGTAGAATGAAGCAACACAGAGGACCTTCAGGCAACTAAAAAGGAATACATTTCAACTCCTTGTTAAATTAACGGTGTCACTTATCCCCCCGAAAATGAAACTCTTGGTTCAGCCATGGGCACCAGTGGTGCTGAGAAAACAGATTGCTCACCTCATTTGTCACACGCCAAAACGACAAGAAGACACAGCAAGGACCACAAACCGGGGAATGTTACTGAAAAAAGCGAGGACAACAGTGAAGGCTCTTTGCTCTTATATTCCCCCACAAATAAACACAGTTGCCATGGACTTCAGCTTAGTCAACTTCAGGATGAATAGGTGGGGGGAAAAAAACAACCATGAAGGTCGCAAGCGAGATGGCTGACATTACGTGAACCTAAAACTTAGCAGTTCAATTTCCATAACCACATCTAATTCAGTAAACTATTTTAACTTTAGGTGCTTTATAACTTTATCAATTACCTTAGGGGAAAATGTCTGTTTAGCAACTAAACCATGTTCAGAAAGTAAGCATTAATGAGCTTCTAAGACAAGCTAGACTGTATATGTTACTGCTGGTTTGAGAATGAATCTGACAGGAATGTAGGGAAAGTGCAGTTAAAACTACCCTAAAGATTGTGAGCACCAGTGGCAGATAAGATCTTATGGAATTTCTAAACAGGTCGGAAGCCGTAAATAAGAAGTTTTGGAGCAACCTTGACTAGAGTCAACTTGAAGCACCTTGTGAACAGGTAGCAAACTCACTCTTGTGAGAAGTACTTTTTGGGCAGTTTAACAGGGGAGCGGGCGCACATTTTAACTTCAAACAGGTTGGGGTGATCCTTTTTTTTTTTTATTTTTGGGGGGTATTCAACTGAATGTTTCAATTTCAAAAAATGCCAAATTTTGACACAGCAATTTATATTTTTCACCCCTCTGGAGTAATAACTTGTTTTTGCACACTTACTTTAGCACAGAGCAAAGCCCTTCACAAGTGACAAGTTATTAGGACGAGACATGGATGCGGGAAGAAGGGAGCGATGGGGAAAAAAAATCCATATTTCCCCTGGCAGCGCATACACAGATGGAGGATTCATTCTGACCATATTGTCTGCAATAAAACCTTCCCTAAAGCCATTAACTATCATAATTATAGCACCCAGGTAATTTATTTCTTGACAAACTCCTTGGCCTCAGCTGTCACTATCTGCTGCACGGCTGGACTCAAACGTAGCCTAAAAGGTATTGACCCTGACCTAGAAAAGACAACCGACACACAGATGTGTGCACATGTACACACTGCCATCAGACACTGACAGCAAACGCTGGCAAGGTTACCCCAAACTCCAGCTGCAGATGTGCACAGCTGCAGAGCACAGAAATGTAGGTCAGGTTTCAGGTAAACTAATATACATTTCAGGACGGTCAGCACCTTGTGTTGATATTTAAATTAGGCAAAGTACATAAAAAGAAACGTTTTGACAGAATTGGGATTTTGATCCCAGGTAGGTGGAATCCTTCCAGCATGATCTCTGCCATTTGATATGAAGAGGCCTATAATAAAGCAGACCAAAGGACAAAAAGCCAGGTGAGCTTTCATCCCAGCTGTGTGGTGCAACACTTGGCTATTTGTCCAGGTAGCAGCATTTATCTTTTATCTGGGGGGGCAGGGTTGTCCTCAAGTTGTGAACCAGGATTTTATTGTCCCTGTTCTCCTTACTTCTCTGGAGTGTAACACTAACCTTATTAGCAGTCAAGCTGGACCACATGCAACACTGAAGCTGAAGCATTCAGGCGTACTGTAAGCTCTACAGTAATGTTTTTCGCTTGCGTAGCACAATCCCATCCTCCACACCTCACTTCTAAAACACTGGGAGGAGCATATTTCCAACAAAAACAATTCCTACCTGAAACAATGGTTGGGGGAATGAAATAAAATCAGATAAAGGCAACATCCATCATATTTAACACCTCTGTGTTACAGCAATGTATCTACAGTATGTAGCAAATGTAAAAGATTGCATCTTGGGGCAAATAATAAAAAACCAGCGTCTCCAGTCCATCTGTTAGCAGACTTTGCAGGTCTTATTCAATTTTTTTTGCAACAAATATTGTACTGGTTAAGGTGCTGCTCTCATCAGTCACAGAAATGTATTCATGCCTATTAAAAGAAGTCAGATGTCAGAGTGGATGGAAACTGGATCGTCCAACATTGGCATTGCTTGCTTCGAGATAAGGCCACGGTATAAGGGAGATGGATTTCCACGTTACTGTAACGCTGTCTGTCTTTCAGTCATGACACGTTGCTTCATGCTAATCTCAATTAGCACTCCATGCACTTTGGCGGAGTCAGTTCTGTATCATGGCATGATGAATGCCTGTCTATTTATTCTATAAATAGGCTTCAATTTGTAATAATTTCCTCCTGCCTCCTTAGGACATCCTTCACTGTCACAGCCCTTCTGTCTGTGACAAAAATAATCAGAAAAGATTCCCTCCGTTTCCATTGCCGATGCTGCGCTGTGTGACTTTTCACGTTTTTGCCACCACATGCAAGTTCTTTGGTGCTTCTGTGAACTACATTAGAACAATAGCACACTGTATTTCTTACTGGTGTTTGTCCTTTATATAAAAACATTTTGTGTATATGCTCTCTTCACATCTTTCATTCATGTGCCAAGGAATGAAATGCAGCGATAACGTTATAGTTTTACAGTTCTTGGTCTATTCTCTGCTCCATGGTACCCTACTGTTCCTTTGCAGTTACTGGTTTCCCCTTCTTACAAGCACAACGCATTCCTTGAAATCAGCTCCTAAGGTGAAACCTCCTTAGACACAGATCTAATTACCATTATGGCACAAATCTAGAAAATTCCCCCAAGTTCAGATCTTGTTAAGTACAAACAATCAGCCTGGTGTTTTACTGTAACTCGGAAAAGGCTATTAAACATTTCAGTCATGTACGTGAAAACTCGTAACTCAAAGATTCGTATCTTGAAGGGCACCTGTGCTATATTTGCACGCTATTAACTTCTAAGCAGCTTGGGGTAAATTTCTGTGCTCAAGAAATGAGTGCAAATTAATTCAATCTTTCTGATGGATTTTTAACAACCTTCACCTGAGACACGTTCATCAATTGAGCAAGCCGTTGCACCTGAGGGTGAGCCGGTTAGTCCAGCCATATGTGGGACAGGGCCACGGATTTCTTAGCATTGCCTTGGTCACAGAGAGGAGTCTGGGAATGTATCAGGAGAGCTTTGTGTTATCAAAGTCCTGGCGGTGGTGGTGGTGGTGTTGTTGTTGTTGTTTCTGCGTTTGGTTATTTCCGCTGTAAAATGGTTAACAGATGGCCCAGAAATTACCCATGTCCAAACACACCTGAGTCTGCTGGCTTCTGTATGCCACGAAGCTCTGAGGGATTACTCTTCTTCTTCTTCTTCTTCAAAAGCAAAATACTACATAAATACATCACGACTGGTTCCTTTTTGTCCGTGGCTCGTTTCTGCTCGGATTAGGTTAATAATCCCCACTAAGAGCTAAGGAACATTGTCCTGTGTGACCAGAAAATGACTCATGAGCCTATACAGATGGACACCGGCAGTTACATTATATTCCCACAGTACAAATCTATGACCAGAGGTAACAGTAACAAAGATCTTGAGATCTAGAAAGAAGAGAAAAGAGATTCAGAGTCTGGGGAAAAAGGAGCCCGGAAAGTTGTGACTGTGTGGCGTTTACGTCGGACTTATTTGGGCTTTTTTACTTAACTGAATCTTAGATGACAGATTGGAATTGGAATCAGTCACACTGATGGTTTCAACATGATCAATTAAAGTCAGTTTATCTTATTAAAAAGACATGGAATCAAAGCATAAAGAATTGCTGGGCCTTTGTAACGTTTCAGAATGTTAATATTTAAAATGATTTCTAAAATTAGCTTGGGAAATTTACCAATGACTACCCGTGAAGAAGTAATGCTTTGTATTTTCTGATACTCGCTTGTCAGGTTTCTAGTTTCTCTTACTGCACGTTGCCTTAATGCACCCAGACTTTAAGCTCATTCCACTGTTTAACGGAAACAAAGCGATAAAAGGCCTCCAAGCGGGATTATATGTACTGAGGTGCTGAAATAAGAAACCATGCCTGGCAGACAACATTACAGGTGAATGACATGAAAATATGCCCAAAGGTTAACTTGGACATGCCTTCAAAAATTTTGCTGTGAAATCTCCAAAGAAAAAAAGCTGGCATTTGTTTAATTACTTTGATGCATATTTTAAAAATACTCGTCGCTCTATCGCAAAAATGAGGCTTGGAACTACAGCTAGTTGACCAAAAACTTTGCGAGAGCAACACGCCAGATAAGAGGGGGGGACGTGTGCTTGTTTGAACTGCACATTTTGCCTTTTCCCCAAAGGCCGCACGGTGCTTGGACTGCAGGAGAAAGTGTTCAAGCATTTTATTTGAAAATACCGGGCGCTAATAATTGTTTTTAAGCCATCTTTCTGGCAATTCCATTCTGGCTGATGATACTGTTAGCCACTGATTTATAAACCTACTACTTTGCTTTAACGTTTCTAGCCTGCAAACAAATGAATGTTTGTACATAACCACTACTTTCTGAAAAACACCTATTCATAGACCTCGAGACCGAACTCCACCGGTTATGTGACAATTACGGCTGTGTCTTGGGGTGGTTTCGCGTTATTTACAAGCTATAAAAACTCTCCAGCAACTTTTAAGTGGGCCACATATGGTCGACTTTGTTTCTCCTGCTTCTGTCGAACAGCACACAGCAGAATTTCTCAAGTGCTCTCGAAAGCACGTACATTTATTAACAAAAGTTTTAATTTCTCTGTCTCTTCGGACACATTTTGAAATAACATCATAATGATATTAAATAAGTAATGGGAAACAGAATTATGGTGTGAGCAGGGAGGCTGAAGAGGCTGTAAATGTTTGAGTTTTTTTGTTGTTGTTTTATATTACTAAGGTGAGAACATAATCTCTTTTTCCAGATTATTAAAACAGTGGCCTTCTGGGTAAAAGTTTGCGCGAAACGGCGAGTCCTGTTCTACAGCAGTCCCTTTAGTCTGCACCACTGTGTTATTGAAACACTCTGTAATATACGAGTGCATTTCTTACACTCTGTTCTCCGGCGTCGCTCAGGAGCTGTTTTATACACCAAAGCAGTTTTTTTTTTCTCTTGGACCATCATTGCCCACGAGCCACTGCATCTCACTGACAGAGAAGCTTCTAATCACAGCTCACCACGCTCAGCAGGGCAGCGGCACCTTTGGGCCTCTTTCTAATCCTCCTCAGAACCCCCCCCAAAAACAACGCTGAGTTTACCGCCACCTGCAGATGTGTGTGTTTTTTTTCGGCAAACGGAGACACGTTCACCGCGGTAAACCGGTACGCAGATTTACATTATTGACCGATGTAATTAATTAGCTAGAAGAAGCAGAAAACTGAGAAAATGTGTTTAAACGTGTCTGTCAGTTAGTTCTCCTGGACAAAGTCTTTGGGGAGAAGAGAGAGAGAAAAGGGGAGAGACAGGTTTTAGATGTTTCAAAGCCCATCAGTTAGTGCTGTTGGATGCAGCCATCAGGGAGAAAGTGAGAGATAATCAGTATCCGAGCTGTGTGAAGTCTACAACTTTTGTGCAGTCCTCTGATACTCTGTCGAACCTGATAACATTCCGGGCTTCCTGCACATAAATTCGTCATATTGCAACATTTTTTTTTTCCCCATTGCAAGGCCTAGAGAGCGTATCCTTGATCGGCTCCGTCGCCATGCTGTATCGCAAGGCTGTCTGCATTTTTTATGTTCTTGCACAAAAGACTTCTTAACTCCAGAGAAGCAGTGTCCTGTCTGTGGTTAAACATTCTCCCTAAATCGGGCTCCTAATGAGAGCTTTTAGCTTGCGTACCCCTCTGCGAAACTTGACATTGAGCAGTTCTGTCATCTCTGGAAAAATGTGGCCTAACGTCAGTCAGTCAAAGGGCAGGTGCACGTCCGTTTGTGTGTCAAGTTTAAAAAAGGGTTTAACCACCATTAACTGGCTGGGACTGGGCCGGTCCAGGTAACATCTAAACATGGTTAGGGGTACCAGCTACTGGAGAGTTTAAGGACGTCTGGCCAAGTTTGGGAATTGCAATAACACTTGTCATTTGGTGACATGTCACGAGGAAAGAAGAGGAGAGAAACAGACAGAATGAGCACGGGAATAGGAGCAGAACAGGACCCACAGCTAAAGTCGAGGACATTTATAAAAGAAGGAGAGACTGTTAACAAGTCATTAAAAAGTGTAGCTGCTCAGCGAAAAATATGTTTTGTGGTTATATTTCTTGCAGGTATTTTGGCCTAAAGTGTAAATAATTAATTTCCCCATTTAAAGGCTGCCATGTTTGATTTATAATGCTGAAAAGGCTGTAAGGTCACCGGATGTGGGGATGGCTCGTTTTCAAAGGCAAGAACAATCGGAGAATTTTTATTTATCACTCGGTTTATTTATTTATTTCAAGTCAATGTCAAGCTTGCGTTATTCGGAATTCCTTCAAACCCCGAGTGTTTATCACGACCGGACAACAGAGCGGAGAAAATGGGTCGAGGAAATCCGACTGAGAGCGCAACCGTTTGTTTTTGAACCTGACATCCGCGTGAAGATCATCAGCTCTCCACACCTTCTAGCAAACTCCTCATACCCCATGAAATGGCTGTCAGGCTACCTGTAAGGAGCCTTGCCTCAGGGAAGACGTATGCAAATGGGATGTTATCACCGTGTTTTAACTCTTACCCAACAAGACGGCGCCGTTCAGGAAAAATAATTTAATCAGGCTGACATTAGTCCTTCAATTGTGCTGCTAATGAATAGTAATAGTGTTTTCTAATCAGCAAAGGCAAATGGGGAAAATTATGTTTTTGCCAATTAATTTGCAATTACATGTAAAAAACCTTCAATTATGTTTTAAGGTTAATTTTCCTCAGTTGTTCTAGGAATCAGTATCCTGCCTTGCCTCGCTGTTGTCAGCACAGGGTTGTGTCACTTGACATCTAATGTGACAGGACCTCATGGTGGGATTAAGACAAAGGATGGGCTACACGTATAAATACTCTGCCTGGGTTATAGGTCAAGGGTACCAAACGCGTGTCGCAGTTTGTCGAGCGATTAGCATCGGATACCCGTGGGCCGAAAGCGCACAACAACCGGCCTGGCCACAGCTCTCAGACAGAAATATGAGGCACATGTCACATGAACAGAGAGAGCAAGGAGCTAAATTGTCAGGAAGACAGAGCGCCCTTTACTTCAGCCTTCAGACGCAGAAAGACATCAATCTTGGTAATTACCTCTTTGCGTTATTGTCCTATGCGGCACACTGGGGAGGGAGCCCTGCCACCGCCTTCGAGTGTCAAAGTTGAGGGCTGATTTCTCCTCCTCGTGCTTTCTAATGAGAACAGTAGACCACACGGAGGTGTGGTGAAGGAGAGCAGGCCACTCGGTGCGATGAAACTCGACGCACCTCTGCAATAGAGTGCAGTCTCGAAGGACTGCGGGGCCAAAGCAAGGAAATATAGAATATTCCGCTCGGTCAGTTTTGTTCATTCATTTTTTAAAAAAATTAAACTAGTTCCAGTGAATCATGCCTTGTTATCCCATTTTTGTGTGGAAACGAATGAAATGTCCTCGCTACCTGTTCGGCAAATGAGAGACGATCTGTCTGCATCAAATGACTCAAAGGAATATGGTGAAAGGTTGAGTTTGTGGTAAAATTGCAAGACAGGCTGTATTGTGACAAATGCATCATGCAAACGGACAGTACAGGTGTATTATTAGCTTACTATGCAATGTGATATTTGTGGACAGTACAAATCCGGGCTCGGATTTTTTCAGCTGTTCTGCAAAAATATGAAAGGTTCCTCGTTGAAAACTCAGGCAACCTCTGTGAACATGCGAACCGAACCAGGGGTTTTAAATAAGGATTATTTTGAAATTCTTATATAAGAAAGGACATGAGGGCAAGCCTCAGCTCAAAACAAACCTTTCTGTCTTTGTTTCCTAATACTCAGATGTCAAATGAATGTTGTGACAACAATGGTGCTATTTTGATATTACACATGTGCTCCGTTTGCATTTTGTGAGTACAGCTGTCAGGTGTAAAGTGATGCAGAGTAGTGGGAAGCTGTGCAGCTCAGGGCGTCCCACAGTAGATGACCTCCACCCCCACAACAGAAGGCACTAGGGTTTCCTTCAAGCGTTGGCTAAGCACTAGCTACCTTTAGGTGTTTGGTTAGCTGCTTGTCTCTCTCCCCTTAGACAGTCTCAGCAGAGATTTTGTACAGATCCAAGGCTTCCAAAAACAGTTTTTTGGATGAACTTCAAGGGCTCCACGAAACACGTGCTTCATTTTTGCAATCAAAATGTCTAACTAAACAGAAATTAAACATGAAAAAATTACTAATAAATTCATATATATGAGATAAACCTACGAGGAGGTATTCAACCTGTATTGCGATGGATTCCGTGCAATATTTTCTAAGAGCACATCCTTAACTTTTTTCAGCTTTTCGAAGGGTCAATAGCCTAGAAAAGGTTAAGAACCCGGCAGCTGGACACCTCACCTGCCAAACACGGGGAGTACGTCAACGCCGTGCTGCCATCTCTCCCCACGGTCATCAATAGGCAGGGGCTTGAGAGCCAAGCCAGAGAAACTGGTCTGGAACAATATTGCTGAACAAAGAAAGCTGAAAAGATGTGCTAATATGGTGCCGTAGCAGAGACGCGAAAAGTTCGGAATTCTTGTTTCCCATTGATCTAAGGCAGCTTGGCTTCGCAATACTCAGGCAGCACTTCGTGACGTGACTTCGGCTTGTTTACATCTTGTTTAGGGTGTGATTAAGATTCACAAACCTACGGGATGATAATCATGTTAATCGCATGATTAAGCTTTGGAAAAATTAAGCGATGATCACCATGTTAACGCCGTGATTAGACTTTGTTAGCATAAGGGTACGATAATCCCGTTTAAGTCATCATTAAGCTCCGTGCTCAAAGCGTTAAGACTGACCTAGCTATTATATGGCAGGTATGTGCTGTAGCAGACGGGATGCTGCAGTACCTTCGGAGACTACTGGCATCATGACTACGCTCTCCCACCTTGAAATGTTAGTTTCTATTTCTATTCTGTGTTATCAGGGTAAAAAGACTGTAATTCCCCCCGAATATTTAATTTGACTGGAAACAAAGGTCCAGTTCTTGCCTGGCTGTGTTCTTCTGCATTCTTATCTCAGTGTTTGCATGCCTATCTCTGTCTTTGTGTCTCCATTTTTGTGTTGTGCATCCAGGTGTGTGTGTGTGTGTGTGTGTGTGTGTGTGTGTTTTGTTCGAGGTCTCCAATGTTGCTACAGGCCCTCCCAGAAGCCCTCTCCACCCCGGATTAATCAGGCCATATTCTTCTAACCCACATTCATAATTCACAGCTGTCCATTTGACCCAGATCTTCTTTCACATTCAGCTCTCCCAGAAGTTGCTGGGCCCAGTTTCTGTGATCTCCCACTGAAGACACAAAGTGTGTACGTCTTACAATGAGCTGCTGCAACCTGAAACCTCCTGGAAAATCTTTTCCCTCCGCAGAATTTTAATTTCAAAATGATTTTCTGAACGAGCGCTTTTACCTTGCGTGCAGTTTGTGAATCCAACACGTGTCACATGCCGAACGTTCCTTCAGAAGTGTCGTTTCCCTTTAAACAGAAAGAACTGAAGATGAAAAATATGACAGCAGGCAAAAAATACAGCATTCGTGAGTAGAAGGAAGGGATCACTGACAGCTCCAATGACAAGGACAGAGAGGCCGCGCCATTTCCTAACTCAGACTGATGACCGCCGAGGCCGGCAGGCCGCAGGACTGATGACATCACCAGTTAAATGACTGGCTCGCAAAAGAACAGAAACCTTCTGAAACAGGAGCTGAGCGAGTGGAAGGCAACAGACTGAGGAATTAAAAGGTTGTGGCTCGTCTTATTTCCGTTTTCAGGAAAAGAGCTGGCAGGGTTGGGGAGCCCCACTCCCCCCCACACAACACACGCACCCGCTTATCTGCAGCAGTGCAGGCATTCCGGGGTGCCCGGGGAGAAGCGCCGACAGGCCTCCTTTCCCCCTGGCTCTGACCCTGCGGGGAGATGATGGGACAGATAGAGCCTCCTCCTAACCCAAGCAGGGCTGCTGACAAGTCAGTCACAGTCACTGCCGACAGCTACAACTACTGTTGAAGGTTAACTGTGTTTCTGGGGGTGCCGAGTGGGGAGCCAGGAGTTGCTGCTTCGGTCCTGAGCTAGTGGAAAACATGGAGGTTCTGAAGGATGGGGCGATAGGTCACAGCTGAGCCTACAGACACACATGCTGTGTGTGAAACAGCGGATCCAGTAATGGCCAGGAGCAGATCCCAACTTGTCTGACACCCATCAAAGCAGAGGTGCTGGTCCCAGAGAGCAAACAATAAGGAGACAGCAAACCAAACAATGTGGCAGATCATTAACAGAACACAATGTTTCTCAGTGGTGCCAAAACATTTTTTTAAGTACAGTAACATGTCCTGCCGCATCTTGAAACACGTCTCAGCAATGGACACGCTCGAAAAAAGTGTCAGTCTAATAGGTTTTAAAAATGAACGCCCAACTCATTTTCCATCAATGGTGCTACCTTTCAGATCAGTATAGATTGTGAAGTTGTCGTGTGTCACCATGAAACACTGTTTGCATTAGCTGACTGGACTGTGGCGATCCCTGAAGAATGTTTTTAAGTTCTGGATGCAAAGATGTTAACAAGTTGGCCAAAAAAAAACTTCCCTCGACACATGTCCTCTTGCTTACATGACACATGACTGTCTTCCTCTGATTTGCACAGGAAAAGATGAGCCCAAGTCTTTACTCCAGGGCCTTTTGTTAGTCAGTGGACCTGGTTTATTTAGTATCATACAGTTTTACAACCAGGATTTCACAAAGCTTCTCTGGTGCAAGGAATCAATGAACAGAACAGCACAATTTGCCAGCATATGAAAGGGATGAAAAAATGATTCCTTGACACAATTTAAGGAAGGTGGTTGAGAGTTTAAGCACTTTCAAGTTACAAGTTCCAAGGCAAATTCATGCTTCTTCTAACCAGTTATGCTCTGGGACAACTGTGTTGAGAAGTGTGGCACATAAATAGTAAATACACCTGAACTGAATTCATAAAGGGACAGTGAACATACAGCTACACCCATATGATCTACAAACTTACCTTAGCTGGCTTGTGGCAGCAGCAAGAAAAGGCTATTGAAATGCATATTCTTTGACAGTTCAGTTCCTTGGAAGATTTATTCTTCATGGCAGAGCACCTGAATTTGTTGGACTCCTTGTATGGCATTGTGAGACATCTTGCAAAATGTGAAACAGCCTGAAATAACCGAGCTCCTCATTCAAATGTCGGCTTGAGGAAAGACAATAATGCTGTTTTATTTAAAAATTATGTCCTGCAAGAACATAGGTCCTTGTGAGCTGGCACAAGGGCAGCAACCACCTTGACTTACTGCTCTTTTTTTTCCCCTCTGTGTTGCTGTCCTTGGACTTTGAGGAAAAATACAGACATTGATTTGTTTTGCTCCTAAAATGCAGCAAACTTTTTTTTTTTACATTTTAGAGAAAAATCATTCTCATCTGGTCCCCCACTCCAAAGATACTGAATGTTGAGCTCAACATACACTGGCAAAACTATATTTTACAGTGTATTTAAGCCACTCTTTATAGCAAGACCTCAACTTTGTAACTTTGGTTAGAAAATTATCTAGCTTGGTTTTAGGTATTAGTCATCAAGTCCTATAACTCCTTATGACTCCATAAACATTGCTAAACCTGACTGGTATAATATAACTTGAAGTTTTGTTCATGGTGTGTGGGGTGATGAAAAGTGGCAAAAAATCGATTGGCTCAGATCATACCAGCTGCTTACCCTACATGGACCCCTGGGGCTTCTTAAGTATAGTATTTCCAGCAGACCTACCCGTAAGCTGTATATCATCCAGACATGGCATTCTACCGGTGCTCCGGTATGTGTATCAGTCCCTCAATGCAGCTTGGGGACATTTACAGTGCATTTGCAGCTTAGGCCTTAGCTAAAGCAGAGCTGTCAAGGTGACAGTCAAGACATCATTGTTTACCATTCACCAGTTGGATACACATCTTCTTGGGTAACTGTTTGGAGTTTGTTCTTTGGGTTGGCGCCTGCTGGATGGATGGCAACTTGATGACCAGATGAAGATGTTACACAACCATATAAGACATTGTGAAAGAAAATGGGAGCCATAGTGGAGAAGGGATGCTTTCAGTCACATACGTGAAACTGAAGATTAATTGACTGAAGATTAACTTTAGGCTAAAACACTTGGCTCATTTTGACATTTTAGCTTAGGCAAAGACCAAGCTGTATCAGAAACCAGACAGACCAGACAGAAACCATCAGTCCATCAGTATCAATAGATGCTTTCAAAGGATAGGGTTGTGGTGGTCCAGAGACAAACCAAACAGTATAGGGCACAAGGTAGTGTATAACATGGACAGGATGCCAGTCCATCGCAGGACAATCACGCACATTCAGTCATTCAAACATACTCACACTAAGGGCAAGTTAGAATCACCATTTCACCAGAAACGTGTATAGATTGTAGGAGAAAAATCAACTACTCAGAGAAAACCAATGCAAACCTGGGGAGAACACGCAGAGTCTACAGAAGGGCTTGGAATGAAACACAGACCTGAAGCCAGAGCCCAGGAGCTGTGAGGCACCAACATTACCTGCTGCACCACCCTGCCATCCCTCTATCAGAAACCATGGTTTGTATCCATTCTTCATCCATCCAGTATTGTTAACTGTTTAATCCTGAGCAGAGTCACGGTGGTCCACATCCTCTTCCAGAATCAGTGGACACTAGGCCATGGCTTCTCAACGGATTACAAAACCTAGTACATGATTTTCCTCCGTCAGTGATTTCCCCCTCTGAAGATAATAAGAAATGGCAGATGGCAAGTTATATAGACAAATAGGAATTATTGTAATGTATAGTAAGTCTACCTTTATGACACCATCTTGCCCAAGTTTAACATGACATGCTTGACTAGGCACAGGATTCCTCTGATAAACATCTTTTCACTGAAATATGAATAACAAATGAGTTTTTGATGTGGTGTAATTTTTTTATTGCTGGACACTAATTCATTTTATAAACCACCTGTACACACTCACAGCAACGTGATCTGAAGGAAGGAACTGCAGTGGGTGAGTCAGGCTACACTTTGGATGAGGCATTCACTTCCACTCACACAAACACAGTACGTTCAATTCATATTCAGCACTTCACCTAAAACGGCGTACCTCTGGGAGGAGTGTGAAAACTGGACGACCAGGAGGAAATATAGAGAACAACTAAAGTCCTCAAGTGCAGAACCGATCAAGATTCGAACCTGTAACCCTGGAGCTCTGGTCCAATAAGCACCGTGATAGTAACATTGTCTATTATAGCACACAAACTCTGTGTTGAACAAGGTGATTGAATTAAACAGTAACATCATAGAATATTTCAATCAAATTAATCTCCAATAAAGATTTATACCACGCTTCTGTATATTCTCCTGGAAATGTATTGTATCATGTAATTTCAGTTTCTAATTTTACCTCAATGCTGTAGCAGCAAGTGTTCATAGTAATTACTTTCCTTAATAAAATGAAACAATGCTGCAACACAAAAATACCAGAGTACACTGGAAATTCACTATCAGTCAAAGTGCTTTTCAAATAAATTATGGATTAATAAATAATAATTTTTAAGTATTTGTCAAGAGTTGGAATAGTCAGTGCAGTGCAACGCAAGAATTTGTTTCCAAAAAATGAAATCAGTGGTTGATTTGAATACTATGGTATGGCTCAAAGCAATGGGATGAGAAATAATCTGGCCAACGTGAGATAAGTGTCTGAAATTCAACAAGGCTACTTGAGAGGAATGTATGGGCAATGAACTCAGGCATTGCTGTTCCCTCAACGATTTACACTTGATGATGCTTTACACTTAAAGTTGCAAACACAAATGATCATTCCAGAAGATAAAACCTTCTGAAGACACAGTTTCCTAGGCCTGTGGTAACATGACTCTGCGATCAGCTGCTGGGTGCAAACAGGAACGTTATCTTTGTCTACCACTTGGTGGGTTCACACCTGTATGGCAACATGAGGGAGTAAGGTGCCAGCGCTCCCTCCAATCTGTCTCCACGAACAGGGAGAAGAGGAGGAAATGAAGTGGAGTTGGGAAGCTGTGAACCTCTGGAAAATCCAGAGATGTTCAGGGGCATTTTATACTGAAAGTGGTGTAATTAATTTAGTTAGCAAGATGATATCCCTCTTCGTGTTTGTTTTAAAACATTAGCAAGAGCTTCCAAAGGCTGGATCTGCTATGTAGTACCTTACTGTCCTGTTGTTGTATTATCAACTAGCATAGGTTTGGAGAGCAAGGCCTAGTGTGGCGTTTTGCTGTCATTTATGCCAAGTGCCTATGGTTGCACGCAAAAAAAACAAAAACTAATTTTTACCTACATTTATGTCTTTTCACAAGATTTTTTTAACTGCATACAGTATCAAAGAAAGATTAATGTTTACAGTCTGTGTCATTGACTTCAAGTACTCTATTTGGATCCACGTTTCGAGTATTTAAAAGATGCAGAGTAGGTGAGCACACGGGTTGTAATGTTATGCATGGAAGACACAGTGTTATGGTCTGGGGTTGCTTTGGTGGTCTTAGAACTGATAAACTTTGCCAAGTCCATGTCAGTCTCAATCAGAATAGCTAGCAAATTATACCCTTGAGCCAATCCATCAGATTTATTTTAACTGAGAAGTCCTTCATTCTTCAGCAAGTTGACAACCTGAAACACACCTCAAACTTGTGCAACAGCTATCTGATAAAGACGGAAAGTAAATAGCACGAAATGTTGCGCGAAACAGAAAAGGTAGCTTGGACATACCCTGAAAAGCACAGAGGATGTCACAGTACAATTTGTACTGATAATATCTTTAGTGCTTTAAGACTACAGCAAAACAGACACAGTGAAATCATGTTGTTTCTTCACATCTGAAGATTGATTGGATTTAACAGAATTGTACAGAAGCCCTAAGGACCTTGGTCGTCCCTGAGGTTTTCACTCAGCTCTTTTAAACTACTGAAAAACTACACAGAGACTTTGCAGGTACAGAATATTGTTTTGGATTGTTCGGAAATAGTTCCAAATTCTTTGATTTGTCATAAATGAATACGTTTCTTACATGTTGCATTCCTATGGACATGTATCTTTTACTACTGTGCTATATATGTGCATGAAGCGATTACCTGAGTCATGGCATAGTTTACCGAGCAGTGAAAGGCAGTTAGAAATTTAACCAAACCTTTGAAAGAATAAAGTTTTAATGTAATGTTTTCCCATCATACTTGAGGAAACTTCTGGTATGCTGATTAGCATTAGCTGATCTGTTCTTTCTCATGTTCCTTCTCAAACAGAGCAATGAATAAATGCAGAGTTAAGCTGGGACATTTCATTTCAGCAGAGATACAGCACTGTAAGCTGGGCGTCCAGTGTCAAGTCTTTCTTTGTTTCACAGAAAAAAATAAGGACAAATTAGTAATGAAAAAGGGAAAAAGAATGTTCACATACCTGGGGTGCTAGAGTTGGACCTGGGTCCGAATCTGACTCATCAATCTATACAAAATGTGCACTTTTTCTTTGTCTTCACATGTGACCTTCAGGTGATCTGCTTTCTAAACACACAAACATGTGGTTAAGGTGAAATGTTGAAAGTAGTGTTTGCCAGTGCCCTGTGATGTCTGTTCTTGTTTTGTTACACAGCGTTTGTCATCTGTGGATGTTAATTTGCATGCGGGGAATCATCTTTACATGTGAGCTGTTGATATCAATACTGATACCGATACCAATTTAAATGAACGTGCTGTACAAACTGTATTCTTGTGAGGAAATTATAATGCATTCAGTCCAACCCAAAAACCCAAACAATTTCCTAAAATTTCAGTAGAACACTGAAAAAAGCTTATATAAGTAAGAAAACAACACTGTGTGCACAGTGTTCTGGTAGTGTTGAAAAGGATTTGCCACTGCAATGTAAATGAAACAAAATAAAACACAGTTTTATTTACAACCACACATACACACAGTTTTCTTGCACAAATGAAAACCCTAGTACTCTATAGGCACAAGCAGTGGTAACTTACATTTTTGCCATATTCACCTATGTAGAATAGCACTAAATACTACCATATTCACCCATGTAGAATAACACTAAATATTATCGTATTCACTTATGTAGAATAGCACTAAATGTTACTATATTCCGCAGTGAAGCACAGAACCTAAATACCAGAACATACAGGAGGCAAGTGGATTTTTTTACTGTTTTTTGTACACTATGTCCAACAGAACAGTATGCAAACTGAGAAATGGTATTAAAAACAAATGGCATTCTAGCAGAAACGCGTTGTGCGGGAACACATACATTGCGGGATGACTGCATATTGTGTTGATAAATGTGTGTATTTTTAGGCATAAAACATTACAGCATCACTTTGTATGGAACGTAAGTTAACATTAATAATACTATTACCAACACTAGTATTAGCACAGTGCTAAATTTACTCTGGGACAAATTATATGGTTATTATTACTACATATCCAGAATGAATTTGCTTATGCTAGATTCAGTACATACAGTAGCTGGGAAATTGAACAAAACTTATCCATTCATACAGCAGAATTATTTGGCTGGAGCAATTCAGGTTAAGTACCTTGCTCAAAGGTACTACAGCAGGACACCTTAGAGAAATTTGAACCTGTAACCTTCAGAATACAAGTTTGTAACATTAACTGTTAATCTAGCAGCTGCTGGTTTGGACTAAATGTGGTGACAGCAGTTCAACATTCCACCACTCAGGAGTAAAAGGCAGTGTGATTCATTTCAGGAACATTATGCAATATATTTCATTTAGTTCCATTACCGTATTATACACTGGCTGAGACATTCACATTTCTCACAAAACAGACAATCCGCTAATATTTCTGTCGGTTCAATGATGTGAATATTTCATGACCCGCAGAAGTTTATGAAAAGTAGTGAATGTGCACTGCAGTTGTCCTTAAGTCTAAACAACAGCACATGTTGGAACATCTAAAACAAAATAGTACAAGAGTATATTAAAATGGACAGCATACCCGTTCACAGAAATGGAAATGAACTCAGACTCTGGGGTGTTCCTGTAAAAGAAATGTACTAGACTCAGAGGTGTAACCATAATATTTAACGCCTAGGGCAGACGTCCTTTTGGGGAAAACTGCAGGCTCCTCCTAAAACACTCGCCGATTTGTCCACAACTAAACCATCAAACACTTTAAACAATAAGGGTCAAAAATCCCTCTAAAACACCCCACAGTGGTTAAACACAACTATTTACAGAGATACAGCAACAATGTATAGTGACCACCTGCTGCATGTGTGTAAATAGTTAGGTGTGTAACAGTAGTGGAGAGTTGCAGGGGGGTTGTGGGCGGAGCTTCAGCGGGCGTGTCAGTGTGCTCTATGAGTGTGGTTGTGCTGCTATTGTGACGAAAGTAAACATGGCTTCCCGTATTCTGGTTTATTCATAACCCCAGTGACAGAGGTGGCTTGTTTATTTATCTTTATTCTATATGCACATCAACAAAGCAATATCTACAAAACATAAAACAGCTTCCTTCCAGACTACATTTAACAGCAGTCAATGGTCACCCTTTACAAACAAGAGCTTGAGGAGGAAAACACTGGATAATTATTTTAGTCACTGTCAACTCTTTTAGTCACCCCAGAATTCCACTTTTTTTTAAATTCTCTGCAGTCAATAATTTCTTTACAGCCCTGGTTCTCCTTTTCTGTAACTGCGAAGGACCCCCTTAGTAAACCACTGCTTACACTGCTGGACCCCTGGAGTTCCTACTGCTGAACACCATGATGGTCACATTAAGAGTATTATAGATTTTTAGTTAAATTCAAAATGAAAAAAGTGGAAAATATTTTAAAAAAAAAAACAAAAACAAATGTGCTGAGGCCCATGGATACCAGAACGATTTCCCACAAGCCACTGCAGGTTTGTTTAACCGAGGTAAATTGCTGTAGAAAAGTCCAGAACAGCATCCTACCACTCACAGGGGAACAATGGTTCATGTGTAGCACCACTGGCTGAGTGATGCCAGTCCAGAGAAGTCCATTACGGACCCCCCACCAGTCACAAACAAAGCTTAGTTCATCTTCAACACGATTGGCTGAATGTCACCACCATGGAGAGATCCATTACAAAGAGCGCAACACTCGCAGTGGAATCTCAATTAAACACCCAGCAGTTTACTGGTCCCAGATCGAGAGCCATTTCCTGCTGAGCCAAGAAATGAAAGCAAATTAAAAACAAGCGCAAATTATAAATGTGTGTCGGTGTTTAAAACTGCTATTGAGAGGTGCAAGTAGAGGTTCACGCAGAGTTCTGGCCAGACTCTCCGAGGACCTGCGTTCAGAAACAGCTTAGAGGTCTGTAGAAGGAGTAGAAGTACAGCAAACTCAGCAAACCCTCTGGACACCAGGCAAACAGAGAAACTTGTTTTCAACCATATACTGTATTGTCTCCACTCCGAAGGAGTTGAAATTTTTGTTTCATGTGATCAGTGTACAGTGTGCTGCAGAATAGGGAAAAATGATTGTGATGGCTGCGAGGTTAGGAAATCTGAGGATGCAGGGTTATGTTCACCTGTCGACAGAGCTGCCCCCACCTGTCCTGTGATACACAGCGGCTTCAAACGGTGAGTTAGTATCATGCGAGGAAACGCACTCTCCGACACTACCACACACAAACACACCAATATATGCTGCCTAGACGACATCCTAAGAAGCCGAGCTAAATGATAATTTTAGACTTTACACTGTGTTTCATCGAAAGATGTACTATTGCAGAATTCTAAGTACAGCATTTGTGGCTTTTGTAAAACTCAGCATTATTAATAAATATGTCTGTCGTCCTTAATAGGAAAGTATGGCTCAGGACCAGATGATAGTGATGACACAATCCATTGTAGACAAATCATGTCCGTGTCGACTGTTCACCGTGCGCCAATCGTGGTGAGCTGGCGGACCTTCGGTTCATCTGCATGCCGTACTGCAGATGTGCAGATGCTTTTTCTCACTCATACACTCCCTCCCTTCTTCTCCTCTTCTGCTCGGTCTCTCTGGTGCGAGTCGATCGCTTGGTATCCAGCACCAGCAGCCCCCTCCCTGCCAAACAAAATGGCACCACCGACATCCAGGTCTCAGTATGAGATCAGACGCCGGCGGCTCAGACTCACTGCCCTCGAGAGCAGCGATGCAGAGAGGAACACCTACAGCCAAGTTGTGTAACTCCGTTTCCATCTTCATTATATTTCATATTCATTTCAATGCGACAGTGAGGAGTCTAATTAAATGACTTACAACCAAATGTATTTAACACTCCGGAACAGCAGCACTCCCACATTAACCACAGAAAATAATTCATAACCAGTGCAACACAACATGAGCCTCGAGTTACATGCATCAGTTTGATTTGTGTGTACGGCTAGATAACATGCTCACTGGTGGATATAGCAGCTGTGTTATTACTTCTAAGAAGCTTGGCCAAATGATAATTTTAGATTTTACACTGTATTTAATCAAAAGATGTAATAATGCAGAAGTCTAATTACAGCATCGTCAGCTTTTCTAAAACTCAGGATTATTACTAAACTTGCCTGCCGTCCTTAATAAGAAAGTATGGCTCTATGCAGTCCAAGAAGAAGACTGCTGTTGTACCCATAGGCAAGGTGCTTAACTTGTGTTGTCTCAGTAAATATCCAAATAGATAAATGGGTAAAACCGTAAGCAATAAAAAATCCCTTTGAAGAAGAAAGAAAACACGTGATATAAAAGAATAATGTAGAAAAGTCAGCTTTAATGATTTTATTAGCTGGGAAGTTGAGTGGTTCCACTTGAAGCCCGGATTCTTTCTTTGTTGGTGGAGAGGACTGGGGGGTGCTACGCTCATCTTGGGAGTGCTGAAGTGGGCTTTTTCAAACGCTCATGTCAAGCCGGAGTCCGGACCCCGTAACGATTAGCGTGTCTGGTGCTGCAGAAAAGGTCGGTGGCTCAGCAGGAATTGAAGTGTCTCTGCAGAGAGAGACATGATGTAGGCTGTAGATCCTGAGGAACACAGTCGCATGTCAACACGCATATAGACTCGTGGCTTCTTGTTTAGGTGGAACTTTATTTTTCTTTTGTTCTGCTGCTCTGAGAACTGGAGAAGTGCTATTTATCGTTTTGGGCTAAGAGGTGTCTGCCTCACTAAATGCTGCCCAGTGAACCTCTTAAGGGCCTCAGTTAATCACCTTTGTGTGTTTTAAATGCTCTTAGTGCCTCCATTGACACTGAGTAGCTGAGCAGCAGCAATTCCCTAAATCTCTGATCTCCAGGGAAACCGGGCATTCTGGGAATTGCTGAGGAGGAAAGGTCCTCAACTGTGATGCTACAGGCAACAGCCGCCACAGAACCAGGCTGTAACTTCAATAACACACTCAGTACAACACCCATGGCCACTCTTTACAGCATATCCACATCAAGCAGCTGGCCCAGTGCTAAGTCCATACGAACAAAACCACTCCTCATCACCTTCAACACTGCTATCCCAACACCTCCCCCTTGGCCTCCTACCTTATCATGTTCTGCCTGTGGGTTCTGTATCAGCAGTGTGTCTTCCTGGAGTGACAACTAAGTGTTCTGCCTAAGAAATTCGGCAGTCTTTTTAAAGAACTGTTATTCAATCCGAGATCTACAGAGCATTTAGTGTTTTGCGAAGGGGCGGCAGGTGAAGTATCAGTTAGTGCCTCCTTTGGACTCAGGAGACCCAAGTCTGAACCCCACTTCCTACTGCTGTACCCTTGATCAAGGAACTTATCTGTAAAAATTTCCTAGCTGTATAATGCATACATAACCTGTCAACATTATGTCACTTTGAAGAAAAATGTGAGCCAAATAAATTACTGTAAATGTCTTTTTAAAATGTTCTTCCAGTCCTCCATAATTTTTTTCCCATTTTTGTGTGACGTGTGTCTGTCTGCAGTTTCCACCACACTAAAGATAAGGTGCAGCATATTCCTTTATTATTCCTATACTCTGTCTATCTTCCTCTATTATTTTTATATTATCCTATCTTACTGCCTTTTCTTAGAAACTTAACATTGAAGCAGTTGAAGGTATGATAGTGTCTAACCCCTCTATTTTCTGAGGTAGGTTTAAGTTCCTGCTGGGATTCTCTCCCCAAGGAGAAAAATGATGCCGATTATGCTTCACCACCGCAGGACTTGCCATCACAATTGGATCACATAGGTTAGAGAGGAACCGTGGCCTGAGCTGTAGGGCTGAGCTCAGGAAATCCCACCTTTCACACAAAAAAACTGTCTGATGGAGGCCAACTCCAGCGTCCAAAGCAGCAAGATGGCAGTAAGCCCGTGGCACGTGCTCGCAAAGCCACCACACACCCACCACCTGTGGCCGGCAGGGGCTGCATGGCGCTTAGCATCGGAGCTGCCACCATCCTTGTGGATCTAGCCAGCTGAGCGCCCCATTATGCTGATCCGGCCCAGGGTCCTGATCAGCTTTGGGTTACAAAGCTGGTTAGTGGATTGTCCTGCAGGCCATGGCCTGGACTGTATAGGACTTTTGTGAAGGAATGGAGGTGGAGCGGAGGAACATCAAACAAGATTACTGTTACTAGTTGTTACATAACTAACCGATTGCGATACTATTAATAGGCATTAGAAGAAAAAAATTAGCAACATCTCAGTCATAAATGACTTCAGACTTCGGTCGATCATTTTAACAAGTGGGTGGGGCTCTTCTTCCAATTTACAGGGAGGATCCTTCCATAGTCCTAAAACTTCTAGGAACTTTTTTTTTGCCAGTTCAATTCTCTACAGAAATATTCAGTAGAAAAGTATGAGCCTTGTACAGCATTAGCTATTGGTACATTCTTTAGCAAACTTTTCACAATTTATCCCTAAACACATTTAACTCGGATACATTTATCCTGTCCAGTTTCTTCTGCCATCATAATTCAGCCGAATTCAATTCAGTCTTATTTAGAAGCTTCCTAACATGGTTGCCTAGGAGCACTTTACTAGCGATCCATCAAGAATGAACAGAAGAACAAGGACACATGAAACAAGCACTATAAAGGGATTGGCTTGACACACTATTTGTATGTGGAGCAACTGGCTTTGCCCAGTGCTCAGAATGTCACAGGATGCTGAGTCACCTTGAAATGACCTTTCCATGGAGACAAAGAACAGCTTTGCTGCTGCAGCTCCTTCGCATTGGCAAGAGGCTCTGCAAGAAATCACCATGGTGATGTGGGAAATGGGGAGCGCTTTTTCTCCTTCCAGGCGCAGAACTCGCAGCCCTGCAGTGGGGCCAGCCAGAGCCAGATATGAGCCCTTTGTATCACTGTCATTTCTGCCTTTTCTTCCTTGTGTTTAATTACCGGCGCCAGTGAAGGACCCGTCCTGGCAGTGCTTGTGACAATGAACAGGCGGACAATCTCTCCCCAACCAATTACTGGCCGGCGTGGTGACGCACGTTCACTACAATGGGGGAAGAGGCTCAGGCCGCGGGCGAGCGGAAAACAGGCATCGGGACGCAATGCGGAGGTGCACCGGGTTGGGGGTGTGGCGGAGAGGAGATGAGAGCAGTACCGTTGGACTATAAATGTGTCCAAACCCAGCCCTCTGCCCCACAACAAACTCTGTGAGTGTGTGTGTAGTATATGTGTGTAAGCTTTAAGGGGTGCCTTCATTTCCCTTGACAGTATGACTCACACTGAAACCCGAACGCTTTACGTTTTTGTCATTTTTCTTACAAAACAGTTTAGGCTTCACTTTTGAGTCTTTTGGGCACCGCGAAGGCAGGTACTGCTGGTGCCTCACAGCTTCTCTAAAATTGCTCATTGCGTGTGTGAGCTGATGAGTGTGTGTGACTGTCTTGCGGAGGGGTGTACCCTGCCTCATTCCCTGTTCTGGTGGGACGTGGGACAGGCTCTGCACCAGCACAACCCTGTCAGAGGTTAACTGAGAAAAATAATCCAGGGTCAGTCGCTGATACAATTACATTCAGCACTTCCAGGCCTGGCGGTCTACCCAGCTGCCCAGTATATTTATCCATGTACTAATGTCCTTTTTATCTTGGACAATATGTTATTTGATAATTTGACCAACAGCAGCTGCAGGAAATTTAAGCAGCAAGCAGAATTTGTCTATAAATTAGCTTAACATTTCCCTAACTGCTTTAGCATGGCAGCCAAGCCACAGTTGCCAGAATATTCAGATTTTTTGAATAGCACCTATAAATATCTCCAGGAGACAGGGCACTGTTTGTAAGCGGAGGACTGTTTTTTTTTTTTTTGTTTAAAAAAAGGAAAATAACACGCATTGTTTAGTGAAGGAATGCATCCGCACCATCGTCCCACTGTTGACAGGTCTCTAGACGTGCTGATTTCTTTGTAACATTCATTTATGTTCCAGTCTTTTAACTGGCCAAAAGTTTTTCTCCAAAATGATTCACAGTGATTTACCCGTTTGTAAAGGTGACTTTCACTGCCTCAGTTCTTGACCAAGAGTACTGCAGCTGAAGATGGGATGTGAACCTGGGCCCTTCAGCAACAGCTCTAACTGCTACAGCCCTTGTTGTTCCTCAAGCATTAACACTATGTTAGGAGCTGTCAGTCAGACAATCTGCCTTGTGGTGTGTTTGTGAGCTTGACCACTGTTGCTGGTTTACTAGGAGTACATTTTGTGTGCGGCAGCTCATATAGGACTCTTGATACTGGGTAAGTGCTATTTGCTTTCTCAGCCCGAGTGTCTCAGGTACCAGGAGGCCTCTGTTGTAGGAGTGAGTTTTTATGCCCCTCATACCCAGTCTGGTGCAGCTTGGCCTTCTGAATGCTCTTCCCTCCAGGGCAACACTACAGTCATTTTTAAACTGCTAAATTTTTCTCTGATGAATGTGGTGCATTTTGTACTCACATCCCACAGTTCACACGTGTTTTGCCTTTAAAAAAATGTCATGCCAGAGGGATGTGTCAACTGACTTATTGCTCCTGCAGGGTGACCCCCCCCCCCACCTCCATTTCTCTGCATTATGGAATCCAGAGCTGCGTTTTTGCCACTTACCTTTTACATTGTTTCCTTTCTACTTCTTTTTATTCTGCTGACGTTATCACAGTAGCTGTGCCATCATCTCTCCCCCTGCCGTCTTCTTCTCCTCTAAATTCAGCTTCTGCTCCTCAAGCGGTGTGGTGCTCCTTTGAGATGCGAGGACTTGGGCACAACTGTTCATTTTTTACAGAGAGGCGGTGCTCCAAACTTCCTGCAGGAGGTGCAGTTGTGCAAAAGCCTCATTTACATCGTGTCACCCAAGCAGTGACCATCACTGCTTCTTCCCTTTTCTCCTCTTAGAGTCGCAGATGACCGGAATCAAGAACTCGGAAGCAGGACTGGGCAGCTTGGCACAGAACTGCCTCCAGTTTAATTGTGTAGGAGATTACCGATCTTCCAACAAATAAAAATATTCACAGGTACAGTATGACAGAATTATTACTAAAACAATGAACATTTTTTCTTAAAAAATCATTCAAATTAATTTATGAAAAGGGGTTTTTCAAATGCACTCTACATATAATAAATGTCCTTATACAACATACAGCTCAAGTTATGTTTCAAAATTGAATTGTATTTTTACTTTTTCAAACTTTTTCAAAGCCCCCTGAAATCAGTCATATTTTTTCACTATGTTCCACTAAGATTCCTGACACTGCCTGTGTCAGAAGGTGGAAAGGATAAAAATAATAACAATTAATACATATATCACCAAACTGTATTGCTCTTAAAGTGGTTGCATTTAGTACATAAATATATTATTAGTGCAGTTGAACAGGTGAACCCTGCAGACAGCAACACCAGTCATAGTCAAGTGAAAAGGGAAAAAAAATAACAAAATACATATTTTGGAACTTTATTACCCTTGCATCAGTAATGTGTGCACCACGCTGTATGTGTTCTTGTTCATTTTTACATTTTTTGTTGTACAGATTCTACAAATTATTATTTGTGCTGATAGTACAGCTACTGGCTTCTGTGCTGCTCAGCGTGGTAATGATGATGAAATTTTTCCATCTCTGAAGCATACCCCCCATCAGTCCTTCTCCTCTCCAGTTTGGGTCCGTTCTTGAGTACAGCCCCACCCCCATCGCCACTCCCTTTCACTATAGGCTTTATACTGCAAGCATCCGGTAGAAACCCTAGCATAGCACGGTAAGTGGTATTTTTGGAGTTTAATGAACTTTTCTGTGCAAAAACCTGACAGAGGGTGAAAAATACTTGTGTGCCAAATTTCAGGTCTGTTGCCTGAAAAACAAAGCTGTGCCTAAAGAACAGAGACACAGACACAGACTATACAGATGTGGCTGAAAGTATTGATACCCTTCCACTTTTTCCAAAAAAACTCTCAATTTTCTGTAAAAGTTGAAACTGACAAAAGTATTTAGTATTCACCATTCTTTCACATTTAATAGAACAAAAACTTTTCTTTTGATTTATGATAACATACATTAAATAATAAAACAAAAGAAAATGATATGGCAAAAAATATTGGGACTCAACCTAATACTTTGTAGCCCAGCCTTTGGAGGCCGTAGCTGTACTAAAGCATTTTATGTAGCTCTAACAGATTTCTGTACTTCTCTGCTGGTAGCTTGGTTCATTAAATGAACTTCTCCAGTTCCTTTAGGTGCCTTCTCCCAACTGCGATGTTCGATTCTTTCCACGGATGTTCCATGGGATTCAGATTAAGAACGATCCAATACTTTCTTCTGTTACATTCTGGGTGCTTTTTTGAAATATCTTTCAGGTCATTATTTTGTTGAAGGACCCATGACTTACAACTGAAACACAGCTTTCTGACACTGAGCTGTATGTTTCGCTCCAAAATGCCTTTACAGTCTTATGATTTCATTGTGCTCTGCACAGATTCAAGGAACCCAGAATCAGCAAAGCAACCCCAAACATCACTGAGCCTCACCATGTTTCATAATCACATGGTGTTCTTTGTTTTTAGAGTTGATGTGATTTACCAAAAAGGTCTAAAAAAGCTCTTCTTTTAGGAAACTCCACTTCGGTTTTTTTGTGTTTATTAGAAGTGGGTCTTCCCAGGTTTTCTACCATGGGACCCATTTTCATTCAGACAGTGATGGATGGTGAGACGTGAAACTGTTGCACCTTGAGCTTGAGGGTCAGGTTGGATCAGTTTTTCCTTGGTTCCTCCACCATTGAACAATATTTCTCTTCAATCTTGGGTCAATTTTCCTCTTGCAGTCACATCCAAGGATGTTTGCTACAGTCCCAAGGGCCTTAAATTTCTTGATAACATTGTCAATGGTCGCTGGAACATCATGCCCCTGTAGATGGTCCTGTAGCCTTTATGTTGACCGTGCTTGGCTATTCCCTTATTTTTACCTCTTCAAACAACTTACCTCTTTTTCTTTTTTCTTCCGTGTTTAGTGTGATAAACGCAGTGATGCAAAACAGCAGAGTGAGGACTTTCCTCCATTTAAACTGGCTGAATGAGCGATTATAAGATTGAAAACACCCGCAGAACTATTTAAAGGAGAATAATCTGCTTGAAGTTTCACTACAATACAATTATTTCTTATGCCCTCTACCCGGTATCAATAATATTGTCCAGGCCATTTTAGGATGTCTTTGTGGAATAAGCAAGAATTTAATTCTTCTCACTGCTTTTTTTACTTTCCACTGCAAACCAAGGAAAAGCATGTATGGATGACAAAACATCTTTTAATTGCAACAATTTTCAGGAAGAATGGTGCATAATTTAAACAAAATGTAAGAGTACTGATACTTCCAGCCACATCTGTATATATAGAGATGTACACATCCATCTATTCATTTTCATGATTCTCTTATCCTAAACAGGGTCATGAGTATATGTGGGTAAGCTCAGAACCATAAGGTACTAGACTATGAGCTTGCCCCTTGCCACCAGACTATAAGAGGATCAGAAGCTGAGGAAAAGTGACCTGAAGGTACATGGTACACCAGTCCATGGCAAGGTTGGCCACACACACCCAGTTGCACACTATGAGTAATTTAGAGTAACAAATTAACCTGAGACTCGTGTCTTTGGACTGTGGGAGAAAACCAGAGCACCTGGAGTAAACCCACACAGACACTGCAAGAACATACAAACTCTACACAAACTGAACTGGATTCAAATTCAAGCCCAACCAGCCCAGGCACTGGGAGGCAACAGCCCGGCTCACTGAGCTATCATGCTTCCTTACAGGTTCATACATACTTGGCTCTTTCTGAGCCTGTGTGTTGTATGTGATCCACTGTAGCAATAATACTTCAATGTTATAACATCAACATCACAGGTGACACATCCATCAGCACCACCACTGACAACAAGGACTCATCCTCACTGGAATGGCACCAATGCAGATGGTCGTCATCGATAATGATGGACGAACTACCGTGTGTGTGAGTGGGTGGGTGGGAAAAAAATCTGTGTCTGGTGGATTGGTAAGGTGTCCTGTATTGCTTGAGAAATACAAATAGATCCCATACAGCGCAATTATGGATTTTCTTGTGGGTATTTTTAGTGCAAGTGAAATTAGACTTACTTATATAGCACCGTGTGGGATGGACATGGTGTTGCTAAGGATAAGTACACACATTTCAGAGCCATCTTGAAACTGTGTTTCACCACATCAGCCTTTGACCTCCTCAACATTGGTACAGGTCCACAGTCTCTGTGACCGTTGGGAAACCCCATCTGACTGGGTCCCAGCAGTCATAGTTCACACAGTCCCACAAGGACAGCTGCATGGCTGTGGGGCACTGTGTGTGTTCTGGACAATGGGAGATGCAATGCCAGTACTGAACAGGTGTTCTGCTGAGTAGGTGGATGGTATGAATCTGTGGCCAGGGACAAGTAAGCAACGTGTAGCATGCAATGGGTTTTCAGTTGAAAATTCAACAGAACTTTTTGGTAGTTTCAGCTCTTTGTTGGCTCTGCATTTTCTCGGGAGTCCGTCCACATGATCTCCAGGGCGTCCGTTTTTTGCAGTCTGCTCACAATCCCTGCAGTCCGTCTGCATCTGAAGCTTCAATCCTTACTGATTTCCCGTATGTTGGATTCATAATCTGAGACATTTTTCCGCTAATGCGTTTGTTGTGTGTGTGTTAGTGTCTAAGTGCTTGTGTGTATTCTCGGTGCTGTGCAGTTTTTCTGGGTAGCAATGACAAGCGTTAAAATTAGAGTATTGTTTACCGCCACGCAACAGAAGCATCTGCCACCTCCTCCTGCTCCGTTTCCAAGACTACATTGCTTGTGAAAACAGTTCGGCAGTAACCCTCCCATCTGCTACATGCCGTCCACCATGCCTGCCCGCTCTTCTCTGCTGTGGTTGAGGCACTCAGCCCAGCACTCCAGTGGTCCGTCCTACTTGGTTTTCTGAGTCTGCAACATTGGCAAAAGCTGCTGTCCCACCAACACCTACCACACTGCCATAAATCATGCACAAGAGCAGCCTAGGTAGGGGGACCACCGGGCCACAGGGACCACCATCCTCCTCCTCCTCCTCCTCCTCCTCCTCCTCCTCCATCTGGCCAGCTTGTTACCACGGTGAGCAGGAGGCAGATGCCAGGGCAAAGACCCACTGGTTCGTTGTATTTGCACTCGGCACCATGCTGAGTTTGGCGCATCGTATCCTGGACGCAAAGCAACCCTCTGAAAAGTCCTGTTCATAAATCTGTATGGTGCTGAGTGAGAGCAAGTGTGCGCGGGAGAGTGGGTGTATGCCAGCGTGCGTGCGCTTCTGCTTGTGTGGGTGTGGCCTGTGTGTGTGTGGAAGTGCATGTAGAGGTTTTCTCGAAGGTACAGCTTCGGATAAAACTGTAGGCATGCAGTGTATGTGGCACAAGACTGCTGCACCTGTCAGTGGTCTAAACAATGCAATTCTATTTTAGAAGCAAGGAGAGTGCTCACTTGTCAGCAGTTATCTGCTGTATGGCTGTATTTCTCGCATCAAAACTTTGGGGACACATAACACAGAGCAGGCAACTATTTTGGTAGAGTGGGTGGGGATGTGGGGGCAAGTGATACCTTTCTGTTATGCCCTGCGTTTCGCTTATAAGTCCACGCTGAGCCCCTGACTTAAACATTCAAAGAAGAGCGATGATGGATGACTGTCTTCACTGTGACCCACCCTCCCCCTGCCTGTGGCCCTTTTGCTCCTGCCCACTCTCTCAGGAGCAGGGCAAGCTGGTAATTGACTGCCATTCTGGGTGGGCATGAAGAGACACAGTGGGCACATGGTGCACACATGAGTTCCACGCGCTCTTTTCATTAGCTGCGGCGGACCAGCAGGCGAGAGAGTAAACACATCCCCCCCTCGCCCACTCATTACCTCATCGGCTCATATAACACATTCCAAAGTTCCTTACCGACTTCACCAAGGGCAGAGATTATTCAGAGATGAGAAATGAATATTGCTATTTTGCTCAGCATATGGAAATGTTAAAATTCACTGACAAAAAGTTGACATTTGCCAACACATCAACACATGTAGCGTACAAGGCCATGGAAGGAGATCAACACTGCTACCTTATTGCTTATATTGCAATTGAAAGTTTTATAAAGTCATTTTCTTTGCGCGCGTCTACTATCCCTTATAGTTTTCAGCAGGACCAGTTCGTGCTGCGCTGATTTATAGCAGAATGGTGGAGTTTTTCCACCATATTGCTGGCACTGTTTTGATGTGCAGCTGCAGAGGCCTTTGCCTAATATTTCCCTTCCAGTGAGACAAGGAAAAAGATGTTTTATATGGATAAAACATATTCTGGGGCACCTACTGTAAAGTGTAACCTGTTACGGAATTATATGTGAAAATTATACAAGATTTTGCCACAGGGCATCATCTGTGCTGCTGGACTGAAACTTTAAGTGTCAAGTGTTTTTATGCAAATCAGAACCGAGCTGATCTTGCAGACAAAGAGAATGAAGGAAGAATGTATTTCATATACATATCACTTCATATTCATAAGTCTATATTCCTTCCACCGAGTTAAGTTGCTGGGTTACGCTGCTGTTTGCTCGTGCGTGTTGGATTGTCACCTCTCGGCGTGCATCACCTGCGATGCGAGTGATACAAGTGATTGTTGGTGACACAGCGATTCCAGTATTGAACTTGTCACCAGTAGTTTGCAGGTCCACACACTGCTGAGGGTCTTACGTGTTGCAGATATGTCACACAGCTAAAGAGCAACAGCTTTGTCAGTTGACAGTTAGGTCAGTTCCCATTCTCTTCTGCAGTTTTCACCTATTAGCTCTTTGCGATGTGACAGTTTGAATTTGTTGACAGACATCCGTCAGTTTGTCATGCGTCATGTGGTTTGGACCCTAGTCCAGAAGCCCCGGGTATAAGGCATGGTATTCCCTGGATAGGATGACAGTCCACTGTAGCTTAACCCCCAGTTATGAATCCTACAATGGCAGGACACAGTAGTACATTTAAATGCATAACATTTGTATCAACAGAATATTAACTTTGAAACGAACATAGTATTTTTGTCTGAATAATAAAGACTTTGACAGTGATTCTGTGTTCAGTCTCTGAAGAAATTCTGCGCTGCTGTTAATTTGTTTTAAAATATTTATTTAAACAGTTGATGTAGCCTTGCCACATTTCATGTTTTACTGAGTACCTCTGGAAGGCTGAGTGCAAAAGCTGTTTTGAAATTGTTCTACTTTTTCTGGGATTTATACTGGCAACCCAGCTGGAAGCCTAGGGTCCACACTGTAGCAATAAACTGTAGTTTAGAGTATAAATAGAAATTAAAGCCTATTCAAAAGGAAAACTTGCTGTCATTTTTTCCCCAATTCCATTCCATGTAATTGAGAGAGCAGAGAGAGGATTGACAGGCAGGTGAGTGTTTTGAACTGCAGCGAACACAGGGGTTGACGGTGCTCTGGCAAGCAGCCGGAATTTGCCGTCAGGTCATCAACACTGAAAGGTAAGTGAGGACATGATGGGTATGACCTCCATTTTAGGAATTTTTTATTATGGGAGTTAGACCTGTGTCTGGCCTGATTTCAGTCACAAGTTTTACTAAGGAGCTACAGGGGAGTCTTGTTTTGACGACATCTGCAAAATCCTGCTGACATCTGACTGCTTTTCTATTTCAGCCCCTGTAACAATATTAAATACCAGGATATGAGTTAATACACTTTCCATAAAGCCCAGTAAGACATTTTTCTTATAAAGTGAGACATATCGCTATTTAAAATTAAATAATATATTGTGCATATATTTAGGGCTTGCCGGGACTATAGTGGTTAGAACCTCAGATCCAAACTCCTGCTACAGTACCTTCATGCAAAGCGCTCGGCCTAAAATTTGTTCCGGTAAATATTACTCAGCTGTATGAATGGGTAAACAATTGTAAACTGCTGTAGAGAAGAACATTAGCTTAATAAACAAATGTAAATTTAAACAATTTTCAAGCTTTGAACCCCATACCCAAAACTCAAGTGTCACTTTCAACCGTGCAGTTTATTTGCTGTATTCCAGAAATTCAGGGTAAAGTACTAATACTTTGAACAGAAGCTATTAATTCAATATTTAAGTAGAAAGCTAGACTTGGTGAAAAAACTGACTTTTTGCAGTCTTCTTTAAAATACCTAGTTTAACCTTCAGGGTATGTGCTGTTGAAGAAAAAAATGTTTGAATATGAAAATGAAAAAAATTAGTTCCATTGTATTTATTACATTATAATATGGAATTAATTTCACGTCTTGAGGGCTGTGCAGTGAAATTTGCTTGTAAGTTCCTTCTGTTGGTAGTCTCATCGGTTTGCTTCTGTGTTTTCTGAGGTGTAAACCGTTGTGGAGAAAAGCCTCTGCCAAATGAATAAATCTAAGTAAATCTTTTATATGTATCCTAGAAACCTTTATAGTTTTGTTGTTATTTTGGTAAACGCTTTTTCTTCCTGTTCTATTTTAGACAGAATAGACCAGCACCGTACCAAGTTTTCTTTCTATGTATAAACATTTAAAATATTAATTAAATTTCTTTGATTCATTGATTTGCTGAGACATTTCATCATCCTCTGCGATTCAATGTGTACTCCGCCTGCCGCCTGCCATTGTGCTCTGGATGTGTCTGCCCTGCTGTCTTCTCGGCCCTCTGCTTCCCCAGTTTCTCCAACTCTCCCATTCTGTCACGTCCCAAACCATCTGGTGCCAATTCAGGGTCTGAATCAGCCCAGGGCACCTGCTCCAGAGTCACTGCGGAGATCCTTTTGTCATCCACTGGGTACTGGCTCCTCTCCAACAGGGGGCTTTTCTAGTTTATCTTCCCTCCAGCCCCCCCAAATGGCTCGGCTGTGTACATGCTGGGAGGCAACGGGGAAGGTGGTGGTTTGGGCTATGGGTGGGTGGGTGGTTGGGTGGGTGGATGATGGGGTATGTTGCGGTTGTCTTCTTCTCTCCTTACACCATTATGGTAATTCTGCCACAGCTGCCCTTTTTGTTTATTGTTCTGTGATCAGTAAGCAAACAAAAACTACAGGCATAAAATTCATTGGTTCACTCAAAGGGGATAAATCGTTACACGTGACAGTTTTTTTTACATTTCAAAAGTAACGTGATGGATGGAGAAAATGTACTGCGAATATCAACAGGGGTTTTTTTCGTGCTTTTTTTTTGATGTTTCTAGCTTTGTGTACATAAAATCAGTCACCCTCAGGCCACGCAGCCTCAGTAAACAGGGACACAAAAGACATATGGTCAATAATTAAAAACAGTGCTTTAAAGACTGAATGTAACACGATGGGGTGGACTGGTTAGCGTTTGTCCCAGATAGCGTCACACAAAAGATGTAATATGCAATCTATAAATGATAAAAAGCTAACAGATTGTTGATAGGGATGAAGCAGAATGAACAAGGTGCATGCCCTCTTTTCTGTCCCTGCACAGGGGGTCCACTTTGGTGGAGGAGCCCTCAGATTATATATGCATACGTAAAAATGTGTGTGCGTGTATCACATATATACACACACATTTCTCTGGTCAGAGACTGAGGAAAATATACTGCCCACAGGGGAATATTGGGTGAGAAAGGAATTTTTTTATGTGTTCATATTCACATTGCGTTTTTTAAATCCATCATATTAATTATATACGCTCACTTTATTAGAAACATCATTCTAATACCAGGTAGAACCCCCCCCCCCACCCACCCCCCTTTGCTTAGAACAGCCTGAATGGATTCAACAAGGTGCTGGAAACATTCCTTAGAGATGTTGGTCCATGTTGACATGATTGCATCACATAATTGCTGTAGATTTGTCAGCTGCACATTCATGCTGCCAATCTGCCGTTCTACCACATCCCAAAGGCGCTCTGCTGGATTCAGACCTGCTGACTGGAGAGGCCATTTAAGTAGACTGAACTCATTGTCATGCTTATGGAACCAGTTTAAGATGACTTGGGTTTTGTGACATGGCGCATTATTGTGGTGGAAGTAGCCATTAGAACATGGATAAATTGTGGCCAATTTGTGGCTGTGGCATGATTGGTATTAGGGAGCCTGGTGTTTGCCAAGAAAACATTCCCCACACCACTACACCACCACCAGCACCAGCCTGAACTCTTGGCACAAAGCCGGTCAGGTCCATGGGTTCATGGTGTTGATGTCAAATTCAGACCCCACCATCTGCATGTTCCAGGAGAAATTGAGATTCATCAAACCAAGGTGATGTTTTTCCAATCTGTCACATTTTTCCAACCATCTGGTTTAGGTGAGGCCTGTAGCCTCAGCGTGTTCTTGGCTGACAGGAGTGGAACCTGATGTGGTCTTCTGCTGTTGTAGCCCATCTGACTGTTTGACGTGTCATACATTCAGAGTTGCTTTTCTGCCCACTGCTGTTGTAAAGATTGATTTTTTCAGTTACTGTAGCCTTCCTGTCAGCTCAAACCAGTCTGACCATTTTCCTCTGGCCTCTCTCATCAACAAGGTGTTTCTATCCACAGAACTGCTGCTTACTGGATGTTTTTTGTTTTCCATACCAATCTATCTATGCAGATTCTGGAGACTGTGGCGTGTGAAAATCTTAGGTGAGCAGCAGTTTCTGAAATACTCAAACCACCACCAATAAGCATGCCACAGAGAAAGTCACTTAGATCACATTTTTCCCCATTCTGAAGTTTCATGTGAACATTCACTGAAGCTCATGACCTGTGTCGGAGTGTTTTTATGAATTTTGCTGCTCCCACATGATTGGCAAGCAGGTGTACAGGTGTTCCTAATAAAGTTCCCAGTGAGTGTATATGTAATATTAGGGCAACATAATATCATCAGTCATCATGACCAGTGGTGGTGGTGATCAGACCTGAGGTGATAGAGTTCAATAACCTGATAACCTGACAGCCTGGGGTAAGAAGCTGTTCCTGAGCATGATGGCTTTGGTTCTCAGGTTGTGATACCATCTCCCAGGTGGCAGGTTGAAAAGAAATGATGGAGAGGGTCAAAGGGGTTTGTGGTGACAGTGAAAGCTCTCCTGATGCACCATTTGACGTACGTAGTCTGGATGGAAGGTAGCGAAGTCCTCGTGATCAACTGAGTAGTCTTCACTACCCACTGCAGAGCTCCCCAGTCAGAGGCAATACAGTTCCCATACCAGACTGTGATGCAGGAGATCAGAATGAACTCTATGACACATCTTTAAAAGCTAGTAAGGATGGGAAGTAAAAATCCAACTTGTTTCAGTCTCCTCAGGAAGTGGAACTATTGATGTGCCTTTTTTACTAGGTGGGTTGTATTTTTGGTCCAGAACAGGTCATTCGCAATGTGCCCTCCCAGGAAAATGAAGCCGTGTAGCACCTCCACTGCTGAACCAACGATACACAGAGAAGTGGGTTAGAAAGGTAAACAGTAGTGGGCTGAGCACACAGCCTTGCAGAACACCAGTGTTCAAGATAGTGGTGTAGGAGGTGTTGCAATAGATCCTCATGGCCTGTGACCTGATAGTCAGGAAAAACAGGATTTGGCTGCAAAGAGAAGTGTTCGGACCAAATGATCACACTTTATTGACCAGCTGCTGTGGAATGATGCTACTGAATCCTGAACTAGAGTCAATGAACAGCATTCTGACATGAGTCATTATAGTCCAGGTGGGCCAGGGTCAGATGTACTCAGTGGATCCTTTGAGGCAGAAGCCATGCTAATGCAGGTCCAGTGTGGAGAATAGGGTGCAGGTTTTGATGTAAGACATGACTTGTCTCAAAGCACTTCATGATAAACTAGGATGGGTGCGATGCGGCAGTACTCATGATGGTGGATTAGAAGCACTTGGGTACAACAGCCTGAGTCAGGGAAGTCTTAAATATGTCCAGAAAGACATCTGCCAGTCCACTGGCACTCTCCTTTTCACATGATTAGGGAAACCGTCTGGTCCTGCAGCTTTCCGTATGTTGTTTCTTGCCAGAATCCTCCCCATGTCAGCTAAGGACACAGACGGTACTTGATCACTAGGAGGAGGTGCTGCTTTCATGGCTGGGGTCATGTTGATCAACACTGAGCAAAAATGGGACTTATAGAAGCAAGGGAGGAATCACTACTATCCAAGAGTAACATCAATGCTTGTCTCACATTGGCAAAAAAATACCTGCATGATCCCCAAGCCTTTTTGTCGGATAATGTTCTATGAACAGATGAATCAAATGTGGAAGTCTTTGGTCAATATCAGTCACATTATGTCTGGTGTGAATACAGCATTACACAGCAGGAATATCGTACCAACAGTCAAACATGGTGGTGGTGGTACAGGGATGCATTGCTGCCTTAGGACTTGGACAACTTGCCATTATTGAAGAAACCAGGAATTCTGCACAGTAACAGAAAATTCTTAATAAAAATATCAGATCAGCAGTTTGTAAGGTGAAGCATAATTGAGTTACAGTAATCCAAAACACAAAAGCAACTCCACATCTGAATGGCCGAGAAAAAAAAAAATTAAAGTTCAAAATTAAAGTCAATGTCCTGACTTGAATCTAGTAGAGACGCTCTGGCAGAACCTAAAATGAGCAGTTCATGCCTGAAAATCTACCAACGTGTAGAATTTAAGCAGTTCTGCAAGGAAAAGTGGGCTAAAATTGCTGAACAGTGGTGTGAAAGACTGATATCAACTCAGCTTTTGGTTGCAGATATTCCTGCTAAAAGTTGTGCAACTCATGAAGTTTAGGGGGACAATGTATTTTTTTCACGTTTGATATAGGTGTTGGATAACTTTGTTCCTTAAATAAAGTGAAATAATAATTTAAAAACAGGGTTGTCTAAAGATCTAAAACCATTTAGTGTAACAGATATGCAATAAGGGGAACTCAAGAGGGGGGAAATACATTTTCGCAGCACTGCGTACAATAACCCGCCCCAGTCACTAAACCAGAATTAAGACGAAAAAGAACCGAAGCGATAAACGGAATATTTGTTAAATGTGATTAAGACACAAGCTGTACACAGCAAGAGATGACTGGAAGCGTCCACCATCCCACCACTCCTAAATGAAAAAAATTAACAACAAGCACATAGTTCTGTTGACTTTATAAACCTTCAACTTCTGAGCTGGAAGCTCCCATTTCTCAGATTTCTCTTGTAAGACAAGTTTTACGATTTCCTTTTTTAACGTGGTAATTGCAGTTACTTATACCAAAGCCCTGCTACCTAAAGGATATGGAAAAAACAAAGATGTGTTTGCAATAAGGCTGCAGAGTAGGTCAGCTTTGTAATCCCTTTTCACAATTTTTAAGGAAGGAATAGAAAAAAATGTAATAAAAAACTGAATCACATGAGCCTGACGAAATCTTTGTGTAGGGAACACTTCTCATGCGACTGTAATTTATTCTCAATAAAGGGGTGGATAACACTAAAAAACTGGATGATGGGAACACATTTCCAATTATTTTTAATGGGAAAAATAATAATTCGTTCCCAAACCATCCAAAAACCACAAAACAACTTTTTCAAATAGGACTAAAACACTCTAAAACACTGTGCAGAACTCACAGCGGAGCGTGGTGCAGTACACACACTACACACTCCTCGCCGATGTCGCACTGTGGCACAACCTATCACACAAATGGCACGCTGTGCGCACATGGTGCCACCCCTCCAGTCGTAGTAGGGAGGTCAGACCTGTCCAAAGACAGGAGTGAGAGCCTGAGAAGGACCGGGAGCCAGTGTCTGAGACCCCGCCTACAGTTCAGATTCCTTTCTCAGTGAGTTTCAAAATAAAAAACCAGAATATTTTTCTCAATTAATTGGGTATATTTCCAGGCAGTACAGTTTGGAAATGAATTGTCTGTTCCTTATATCCAGAAGATCGAAACAAACATTCGGTGATTCGGTTTACGTCGCAAATAAATGCAGACAATTTAAAATGAACAAAGGAGGCAGTTTAATGCAATAAACTGTTTCCTTATCGTAGAGTGAGCGGTGCATAGAAACACTGAATACAAGAAAGGAAGCCGATGCTGACTCTTCTATTATCTTCAAGTTATGAAGCGTGGATCGAAACTTCAATATGTTGGAACACGTAGCTTTAAAAGTCAGCTCCTTCACTGACGGACCATCTTGCAATAAATGAAAGCACCACGTAAAAGGGTGCAAGCGAAAGGAACAGAGGCGGAAGACTGACGTGAGGCAGATGAAGGCACACAGTACACCGACTGCAGTTCACTCTTTATGATCGCGCACTCTCACGGCGTGACTTTCAACATTTTTTCGGTGGTGTGATGGATGAAATGTGCCCTGTAGTGAAAAAATGGTCTGGATACCAAATTCGTGACATTAAAAAAACCAAAAGCTGTTATAGCAAAAAAATGATGCATCTGAAGTATCTGACTATATCTGGTTTCCTCTGCCAGACTCCGCCTGCCAAATGAGTGAGCTAGGTTGACCAAATAGATAGATTGTGACAAAACTCTGTTCCACATATCATCAGAGGTTAAAGCATCTCCTGTCACAGCGGTTATTAAGGCTGGTCCTTCACGGGAATCACACGTTGAGATTCCGTAGGCAGAACAGGAACAGCTCATCTTGCGAGTTCCTACTGCAGTGACATCACGTTCTGGTTACACAAACTAAAATAGAAATAAAAAACTACATGAGGAGGGGACAAAATGTTGACAACGTTGCATGAGAAAGGACTAAGTTTGAAGCTACCAATTACCAACAAATGCTGGCAACAAAAGAGGAGATTAAATCTTCTACATCAGCACGCTACAATTAACAGAGTTTGATCGAGGCCAAGCAGTCGATGCGGAACTTCAGGTGCCAAAAAAATACATAATATGGCAAGAATGCAGCATCAGAAATCACTGCAGTCCATTCAAAAGACAAGCTGCATTGCAAAGCAGAAACAGTGGCTGCAAGTCAAAGTTCAGCCGCAGGACAGTTGCGAAAGACTAAAAACTGTGCACTAAAAAACAGAAATTACCGCAGAACTGAACGTTCACCTCTGTGACCCCCTCTCAACATAAACTGCACACTGGGTAATTCATGCATTTGGTGTTTATGGTACTTTTACCATTTGGAAACCACTTGTTTCAAGGCTAATGGGCAAAGCACATACAGTGGAGTAATGAATATAAAAATTGGAAGGCTGAGCAGTGGAAGAAAATAATACGGCTTTTAATAAACTTTTTTTTTCACAGCTGAATGGGTTCATTTTTTGAACAAAGCTAAAGACTGTCTTCTTTTTTACTATCTTTTTCCTGTGGTTAAGGACGGGGGTAGACCTGTAATGGTCTGGGACTCTGAGTCTGATGATTGCTTGTGACTCATAGCATAACAGCCAAAGAACATGAGGTACAGACAACATGTATAGCTAGCAGGCTAGTATGTTTGCTTACAGTATCTCCATATATCCTACTCTACCTATTGATGGGCTTGTTCAGGAACACTGGAAGAAGAGTTGCTTACTGATGTCTCCTTAACTTCCATCTCTAATTTTTGAATCTTCATAGGAAGATCTAGACAACAGAATGCAGAGTAGTTTTTCAACTCCAGGGTTTCCTTGAATGGCGCCTTATACAACAAAATATGTTTGAGAATTGTCCGAGAGCATAAGTTTGAGGAAAACTGTCCTGAATGCAAAAGGTGACCCTTCTCCTTATTACTCGTGTGGTATTCTAAAAAAATAAAAGCAACAATATACAATGACCGCATTCGGAAACAATTTCCGTTGACGTTTTTTTACATTGTTCTGCAAATAAATATTCTCTTAGTACAAACGCAATGGTGCTGCTTTCAAGCAGTTACTTAAAAAGTATGTACTGTTCACACCGATAATACAGCTGAGAGAAAATGTTTTCCACATTTGGTAAAATGCAGAAGTACTGAGGAAGCCTTGCCAAAGAATTAACATTTACTTTGTTTTGATTTTGTGTATGAACAATGACTCACTGCAGCGAGATTTTCTCTGCTTCCAAGAGTGTCAGTGTCTATCCACCATCTGCTTCTCTCTGGAAGGTCTCTTATCCACGCTTCTGCCCAGCCCAGCATGACCCCTGTGTGCAGAAGACCCTGGCGGTGGGTCTTCCTGATGGCAAGGTCCCCACGTATCCTGTGACCTTGTCAAATGTGCCATTGGCCACTTTTTTTCTTTCTGAAAACTACGTTACCATCTTTGTTTAAAAAGAAACTGTGCGATATGTAATAAATTACAGCTTCCAGATCTGCCAGCTGCTGTGGGAAGGCGAACAGGACAACAACGAGGAGAAATGTAAGGAAGATTAATTACTTCTGCATTTTCATAAGAAAATACATCAAAAATAATTTATTAATGCCTTTTGTGATGAAGTGTAATTGAAAAATCTGGGAGCAAGGCTGAACGCATAACCCTTAGTTGGACAATAGGTTTATCTATGCAAGTGATATTACTTTGAAAAACTAATTTGCAATACAGAAATATTTATACTTGCCTTGCTGTGGCCCATGTGCCTCTTCTTTTAAGTGAACAAGGTGTGATACATGAACTGAGCTGACTGAGCTATGACATCATCGCGCCGCTTTGTTTTGATGTCATTTAGAAATGTAGGAGCGCGATGCAGTACAGATGAAATTTGCTATAGCATAACAGTTTCCTATACAGCTACTGTATATGTTCACATTTACAAGGAAAGTTTTATATGTACAGTCGTCCCTTTTTATCTAATCCCTTTCTGAAAATGAATGGTAAACCAATAATTTTATGACTGCATAGGACACAGAACAGATAACATCCCAAAACACCAAACCACTTTCTCAAGGTATCACTAAATCACTTGCATAACTCTGCAAAAACTCTTGTTTTGTCCATAATATAAAATAAAATGCAGTTAGAACAGTTGAGTTTGTTATGTATGATAAATGAAAGCAAAGAATTTGGCCCAGCTAAGCATCACAAGACCAACATTAAGCAGCTTGGGGGGGGGTGTCTGTGCTTGTGTCGAACAGGGTGACCACCGTAGGACTGAAACTACACACCTCAGCCATCTTGTCAAATAACACGGGCACGTGTAAGTGTGTACACGCACATGTCAAATATACAGGCGAACGCATTTCCCAAAGCATTCGTGTACACCATTAAACATAGTTTACAGCATAACAAATGTAAATTCAGACGATAAAGCATTATTATTATTAATGTACAGCATGTGCTTGTATATTTACTATAATACTGGTAGTACGGACACCTTTAATAGTGTATTATTAATATTAGCTATAGTTTTAACTACTACTGTACATTTGCACTGCAGTGGATGGAGTCACTTCCTCTTTCTCTTCTACTCTATCTACTTTTCTAGGCATTTTCACTTGCGTTTCAGTTTCTTTCGTAATCTTTTTCCCTAACTTTTTAGGAGTCACGTTGAAGGATCACGCTGGTTATCTGTGGCGAACGAAAGCCGGGCGTGAAAGTGTCCATGACAGGAGACTAACATGAGGCAGCGCACAGTCCACCCTCTATAGTGCACTTTCCGTACTCGTATGGACGCACTGTGTGCCTTTTAACATTTTTTCGGCACTGCATAAAATGTGCCTTCTTGTACAGAACTCCAGATACTAAATTTAAACTAAGAGCTGTTACAACAAAAAAATTGGGCATCACAAGGTCAGATAAGGGATGTCGGTGTTTCATGTATATTATAATTATACCACAGAACTGTGTTATTCTGGACTGTCCTCCATCCTCAAAGGCCACAATATATGTATAATAATCGCAGCGATGTGCCTGGAAGTTGGACTCAGGAGTGAAGTTTATATAAAAGTGTGCGGTGCAGTTGGTGATGAATATAACATAGACAGTGCTTATCCAGTGAATTATGAATGAAGAGACATGGTGACTCGGTGATGAGAAAACTGGAAAAGTTAGCAGATGAAGGAAGGCAGAAATTCAATGACAAGGGGAATAAAGAATTTGGAGGAGAAACAGCAACACACTGGAAAACTGTACACTGGAAGTTTGATCGTGAGGTGGAGATGCAGGATGAGAAGGTCCTCAGGACCGCTGTCCATGCAGGCAGGCCCAATGAAGATTCCTGATTAAGAATCCACAACCAAACCTCAGTCCTTTGCTCCTTTTAAAGATTTATGATTAGGAACAACTATACTGGTTCTCAAGGTGACGCTAAATAGTGCCCTGTGCAGTCACCAGAGGTGTTATGCCCAGGGTTGCCTGAATATGTACTAATGTATCATATATAAGTATGTAACGAAATTGTTCATCATTGAACTCCAGAAATACAATTTTAAAAAAATTGGATAATAAATTGATGCAACATATAAATTATGTAGAGAAGCTCTACAGCTTGCATTTTTAAGCTAAAGCCCCCTCATCACTGATGGCAGCTATCACCACCATCTCTATTGCTAAGCGTGAGTAGGCTTCTCCAACTCCCGCGTGCCACCCCTCCCCATTTGCCGATCAGATGCCTGACCAAAGCAGTACAAGTTTTATAAAAAGTGTTACCTTTGGAATTTCTTCAAAAAGATCCATTTCTGACATATGTGTTAGAAGCCATGATGTTGGGTGAGTGTTTGGGTTTTTAAAAGGTCCTGATATTACAGCTACGCTGTGGCATGCAGCCATGTGTCAAGTGTGAGGAGTGACCAGGCAGAGAATAACTGTGGGATGATGTTACCACCTTTTTATGCTTTCTCTTCATATTCAATCAACAACTCAAGAATGTGACGCAAAAGAGAACCTGTACTGCAGACCAATCCAGACGGAACCCCAAAAGCAGTTCCACACAAAACCAACTGAAGTGTCTTAGATACAGCTGCAGAGTCCTGTACTCTCCTTGCCTTCCTCCCTTGTGTCTGAGAGTCGGAGCTTTTATTCTTTTATGTTGTTCTTTATTGGCTAATAAGCTCCATCTTTTCTGGTACCAGTGTAGCCATCATGGGGGCAGGCTGTGACTGGGCCTGACCAGGTTTCCGCCTGCCACATACACATTTTGGAGTGCATAGGTCGAGGTCCTTAGTCAGAGTGTTCAGCAGTTTGGCTACATTTATGACATTGAGTAAATGCCATAGATGAAATGTCAGGTTGTGCCCTATTGTACATGACAAGTGTCAAATTTTTCTCTCTTTATGTTTCCAAAGTGTAACTCAGGCTAGATCACACTTGCAGGCACACAGAACCCTAATTTTAACTCACTTCTACTATTTCGGGAACTCATGGAGTCCCATTTATCTAGCATTCTGGATTTGCTTTTCACAAGGATGTAACAGCTTCAGCTAAAGCCTTCCCTGGACTTGAACAGATGAATCCACTTCCTACCCTGACAGAGCTGCTATATCTGGCTTTCCATGAAGGGACATTGCTGTTCGCAATGAGAAAAACCCTGTTTTTCTTGAGAATATTTTTTTTCACTTTATCTGCTGCATTACATATAATTGATGGTCCTTCTGTAATGCTGGGAAGGAAAAATTAAAAGCAACCCTTGCTGGCTGGTATTGCATTTTCCTGCCCTCAAACTGTGTATGGAGTATGATGATGAGAATGATCTGCTATGCTTGCTAAATCTGTCTTTTTCACTAAGTCCATTTTTCCCAAACACTGAGTGTTCGTGAAGCTGGTCTTCAGCTCTGAGACACCTGTTTGTGTCAATGAAATCTAGTCTTATTCCTTTTCATTCTGCTTTCAGTCATGAAATATGTGTTTGGAAACTAGAAAACACGGTCTGTTCTGCAAGCACTTTTTACTCCTTTCATGACCACTTTGGTTGTTGCCAGCTACCACATTCTCCTGCATTCCCCCTGAATCACAGCACCAATACCAACACATGAAAGGTGAAAACAGATGCACAATTGAGCCAGGTGTTCTTATTGTCTAATGGGCTTCAACAGGAGACTTAGACAGAGCTATTTCTGCAGAGCCACCTGCACCCCTGTAGGTGCTCAGTTCATTATAGTAGAACAACCATCTCACCTACACAAGAGAATACAAAATAATATGTGATCCATGGTATCATATAGCCTAATGGCAAAGTGGGGACTTAAACCAGGTTCCTGATGTAGAGCAGTTTACTGCTGTCCCCAGGAGAGGCTTCACAACTAAGAATTCTTGATTGAAGTTCCCATTCAGCTTTGGACTTTGACATTTATTTAATTTAGTTACTTGTGTGATGTGTTTATCCAAAGCAACAAAAAGTGTATTTTTTTACTATTATGCAGATAGATGATTTTACTGAAGTAGTTCAGGTCAAGTACAACAGTAGGATGCCCCTTCCCTCAGCTCTTGAACCGGAAACCTTTTAAACCAAGCTCTTAACCACCTCACTTCTCGTTGCCCCTATTTAATAACATATCATTTATTTAGCCGATGCTCTTCTCCAGAGTGACTTACATAACCACTATGAGTACTTCATGCGCAGTAAATTAAGCACAATGACAAATTTTACAACAGTAAAAAGAGCTGCAATAGTGTTCTCATTAATCGTAAAATTGCATTAATGCTCATGTATTCTTATGGCAAAAGCAACATATAATCTTTTACCATGAATTATAACTTTGCATTGGGTACCTTGATCAAGGGTGTACCAGTAGCTCTCCTGGGTGCTGAACTTTCCAGGTTTTTCATGCTACTAGCCCAGTTACTTAACCTCAAGGCCAAATGCAGTATCTAATAGCTGAAGACACAGACTGTCTCTGCATGTCCTCCCAGACTGACTTGATCATGTTGAGATCAGGGGTCTGTGGGGACGATACCGTCTGTTGCAGGTTTCCTTCTTTTTGCTCAAGATAGTTGCGTATGACTGAGATTGGGTGTTTGAGGTCATTCTCAGGCTGCAGAATGAATTTGGGACCAACCAGAAACCTCCCTGATGGTAGACAAGAATCTACCTGTACTTCTCAACAGACATTGAAGTTGCATGCCTAACACTTTTGCACAGTACTGTAACAGGCAACATTATGAAGACAGCAGAACGGATACCAGTCATGACCTTTTTAACTCTTTTCCACTAAGTTTTCCTGTGTTGTGGCTAACTGTCTAAATGTCATATTACAAACTTGAGGCATGACACCACACCCAGCTCAGGAGGATGGGCACACAGGTACACACTTTGTTTGTCACATGGTGTTATTTAAGCCTTTTGTTTCATTGTCAGTGTCTTCAAGGCTTGTAACAAGTTGTAACAGCATCATTTGTCTGATTCCACACATAAACCTGCAGACCCTTCAGAAGACCTTATGTGTAAGCAGTACAGCAGTACTCTACTGATGAGGCTCTGGACCCTGGGATTTTTGACCAAAATGTCCGCTCAAAGAACAGAGCTGCTGATGTACCCTTGAGCTGGGCCTTTACCAGCAGTGCATCAGTAGACATCTGCAAGTGCAGATAATAAATGGTGGCATGTGAATGGGGAAATGGATTAATGGAGAGATACATCAATGACTGTTTTAACATTCATACTATAAAGTGAGCAACAATAGCAAAACAACAGAAATTGCTGCAGTCGACATACAATGGTAATACGGGATCACAAGGCACAGTGAGAGAGCAAAGTCTTCACCAGCTGAAGTGTTTACATTTTCCACAGCAACAAATGTCTATGAAGAAATAAGGATACAACAAGGTGACATTATAATGAGAAGATTAGAACAATAGAGTGAAGACCATCCATTCTTTCTCATTTGGATATTTAGGCTCTGCTTTCATGATAGAAAATTCATTTTATTTATATGCAGCAGAGCTTAGTCTTTTAAGCAGATCAACATCAATATGCTAGTTTCATGAGACAACAAAAACAATGCTTTTACATTAAGGGACAAAAAAGTCTACATACTTTAAATTAATTGCTTTTCGGGTCTGGTAAAGGCCACTTTTTCATTTAAATGTCATAGCCACAGTACACATGGTAGTTTGCCAAAATGACACAGCTGTGTTTGAGAATCATTATCTGCCAAGAATAAATTACAGAGAAGGAGACTAATGTAATGGTTGATGAAATTACAGGCCAGGTACACAGGTATGTTTCAGCTCATTTATTTCAAATTGAAATTATTTCACTCTTCACTTTTATCTCTGTTTCAAACATTCAAATATGGATTCATATTCAGCACCGTTTATCAGTTTATTCAGCTAATGGCTGGCTTATAAACACCCGTTTTTACAAGAGATTTTGCACATAGGTAACAGAATTTGATCCATTAAAAAATTAAACAATAATAATGAACAGTCCAGACAATTTAGACTCTGCCAAATGGTTTCCAAAATGCAAAACAAAACCTTTCAAGAAAAAAAATGAATGTTACTAGTCATGCAGAAAATCAGAAATAAATAAGCACAAAACTGTAAATGCATGTGAATTCCACTACATTTAATGAAGCCCATTCTAAACCTTCTCTGCATAGAAATGTTTTTCGTTTGTCTGTTCTAAAGTGGTCTCCTAGTAGGAGATATAGCATCAGGTATCAGTTCCAGGTATACCCTGATAACTGTTTCGATTATTACGTCCAAATCCCACAGCTTCCAGCTTCTCTCCGGTTTTCTCATTCCACGTTTTCTCACTATCCCTACCAAATATGACGTGGTTCGTGTTCCCAGCTGGGAGTGAACACTCTGGAAATGATGACAGTGAAGGTCAGAGGTCGCGACTCCCTCACTCCCACACCCACACCCCGCGTGGGTTGCTCCTGGTTTTCTCTACTGTGGGTCAAAGGCCTTATATCTTATTGGCCTTTTGGGTAGCCAGCCCCTGTAATTAAGTGAAGACGTGAATTTTAAACTAAAAACACATAAACGTCTTGCCTTCAGGAGGTCTTCTTCCATGTTATTGACTCAGTTTGCTTCTTGCTGCTAGGTGAGGTGTGTCACACTCACGAGGACAGCTCTCTAAGTCTTGGTGGAGTCACAAATATACGGTGAGTTATAGGTGTTGGGCCCCAGCTTTGTTGTTCTATTCATTCCTGAACTTCTCCTCAACTTAAATTTGAAATATTGTCACTCATAAAATGGGGGAAATGGTTCAGAAAGGGAGATAATGAATAGAACACAATCGTAAAGTGGTTCTAGGTGGGGTTTTATCGTAGACATTTTTCAAACCTTTCTAGTCTTTAACTCCTTTTGAACTTCTGAAATATTATCTGTCTGAAATGATAATTGCTGTTCAGGAGATTACCATCTAGGAGGACCATATGGAAAAAAGATGGCAACCCAAATGAAATACAGGACCATCTTCACTGTAATTGTCCTGCATTCCATAAATCAGGATTATTGCATACGTTTCAGTTGGTTCCAGTTTTGCTGCTTTAAATGTACAGTTTCTTGTTTTTTCTTCCTGCTTATAACTGCCCTTTTCCTGTGTGTCAAATTGAGATGGTTTATTTTTTGCTTCCAGCCTCAAGCTTGCTTCATGGCTGTGTTTCTGGCTGAGTTTCATATGGACTTAGCCCTGCTGCTGGTGTCCAAGGTTCCCGAAATCAGGAACACGGTCGCCAAAAACCATCCCCTTTCCAAATAACTTTTTGGAACGTCAATTGCATACAGTCTCTGTTGTGTGCTTTTTTCCCATAGGAAAACGCTCAACAGATGAAAATAGAAGAAACACAAAAACATGTGTTCTAAACAGTCGTTTAATTAATAAAACATTTGCTTTTCAAAGAACCAGAACTCCCGATACATTTGCAAATATACATTATAAATGTGCTTCCGCGAAAAAAAACTTCTGTCCCTGCGTGCAGTACAATGGAAGCACCTCCAAAATGGCCTCTGTTAGGGGCCACAAAGTTAAAGCAAACAGCTGAAAGCTATTCCAGCCGTACCGAGGTCCTGTGGGGGAGAGCGGGTCCGTTTCGGTCGATGTGTTCCATTGCCTTGATTTGATTTACAATTTGACTTTATGTGGTTAATTACGTCTCCCCTCCTGTACGGCTGCTATTTAAAGCCGAGTTGAAAAACGGGCGGCTATTTCCTCTTTGCGACATGGCTGTTTGTATCTTTTTGCTCAGAGAGCTGCGATAAAAATCTGAGGCCTGCTGAGAACAGAAACATGTTGTATCTCCTTCCAGGCTAAAAGGGCCTCTCGCTTCGAGCTCCGCATCGCACCCGGCACAGTTGGCCGGACGTGGTGGGATTTCCTTTTATGGAAGACCCTCTCTACAGTCGGCTGCTCTCAATGCACGATGCGTAGCCGCTGTTAGCAAAGGGTTAATGAAGGTTAAGGAGCAACAACTGTTCCAATTACTCCAATGAAACGAGTGGCCTTCCACGCGCAAATATCCGCTGACACCTTCTATTGGTTGTGGCCTTCGGGATGGTGGTTCGGGAGGACAGTGGGGCACCAGGGACTGGGATTTATTCACAAGTGTGCTGGGCCGGGAAAACGGAACGTGCCAAGTCATCAGCCATCAGCAGAATTCCAGACAAGCTGCGGAAAATTACAAATAACCATAATTACTCAGTGACAAAATATAATGATTTTGGCTTGGGATTAATTTACAAAAAAGCGGCCTTTTTCGCTCGCTATAAGGCTGCTTTTTCTGCCCGGTTCCATAAATCCCATAAACTGTCTACCACTGTAATTACACGAACCATAATAGTTGTGTTACTTTTGTCCTCACCTCAGCCCTTCTATGTTCATTATTGTTAGTACAATAAATATTTTTCTGTCTTACTGTGCTGATTTTTCCCTTATCTGAGAACCTAACAAAAACATATTTTTCAGAACAACACAGCAGCGCAAAGTTGTGCGAACGGTGCTAAAGACGGCATTTCAAGTTGAAAAGCGGGCGTTGAGCGGTTTGTGAAAGTTTAGGGGGTCCTCTAAAGGAAACCGGCCTCAGGGCATATTAGGTAAAAATGAACCTGATAAATAGAAAATAAAATAATTGGCCCACTTGGCAGAGAGACAGATCTGAAATATGGGGGCACTCATCCAAACAGTTATGTGTCATCGGTACAGCAATATAAATGTATTCTGTTAACAAAGAATTATTTCCTTAAAGAAACAGAATATTTAATGAGAGCTGTGGAAGTTCAAGCGGAGAGATGCAGGACACAAATGACTGAAGAAAAACTTGCTGTTAGTTACACATAAACAATGTTTTGCTGTATTCGGGGGTCTAACAATTGGCACTATTACGGAATGGCTTTGTTCACAAATATTTGTCGCTGAAATTAAGATTACCTCTGCGGTTGTGTTAAATTTGCATGTTGTTCAGTTTTACGTGAACCTGAGGCATAGGTAAAAAAAAAGCCATTCGAAACTTATGAGACATTCTCTTCGTTGTGTTCAGGCTGTCCTGAATAAAACTTAGGTATTGTAAGGTGACTAAACTGTCGGAAGAAACTTAACAGATTAACCCAAAGTGTAGGCAGACACCACATGGAAGCGAAGCAGAGGAGTTATGGATAAAAAAGAACAGATAAATTGTTTTGCATTATTTCAGTTTTTTTTTGTGGTTACTTGATTTTATTGCGGTTGCTGGTGTGGCTGTAAAGCAAGTATGTGTCTGTTTTATTCAGGTAATCAATAAAGCACATCTGTCATTGAATTGTTACTTAGCAAGCTGCGTTTTGTAAATTACTGTGACTTTTTTGAAACTATTTTAAAGTTTCTATCACAAGGATGAAGTACTGTCTGTCTGTGGGGCACGGTTTATTTACCACGGCATCGATTGCATCACTCTCCCTGCGATGGTAAGGTCTGAGTCTTGCGTCTGAGACAACGACACATTTGCATTTGCCGCTGAGGCCCGTCTCTAAGCTTTTGCTTGGGCCACACATGCAGATGTCGTAATCAATGGTAACCACCGCCGCGGTGTCATTATTTATTTATTGTTACATTTTCATTGCTTACAGACAGACTTCAGAGATGTCAGACCCGGAAAAAATTGTTTTTTAATGATTTGTGAATCACGTACTCTTTCTGAAACCATGGGAACTGTTCTCTCCTCGTTCAGCTCCAGCGAATGCGGTCACAGGTTATAAAGCAAGTCTATTATAAAGAGACTTAGACATACTACCAAAATCTGGGCTTTTGACATTCAGGCTCTCATCAGTATGAGTTCTGTCTCTGTGCACAGCGTTTCAGTCTCTCCCGACAGGCAGCCTCCCGATGGTTTAGCACCAAATGCGTGTCATGCAAGAAGAGAGCTAATGCAACAGCTTGCCATATTACCAGTGAACAGGTCAAGCTAGTGGAGATAACACCTTGGGTATGAATGAGTGGAGTCTGCATCCTCTGGCTGCACACGATCAGATTCAAGATGGTGTGCTGTCAAGCCTGTCTGGTCCTCAGTATGACGCTGAATCTACGGCACATGTAAATCATTTTCACTTTGTGCAGAAAAATGGGACGTACTTTGCTAATCCTTTGTCAAAATGCAGGATGAAACATGGCCAACAGGCTATAGCTTGTGTTCCTGTTTTTTGTCCAGATGCGGGGGAACTAAGTCTATGGCAGTGACGAGAGCAGGATCATGCCAAGCAGGCTCTGTGAAGAGATGTAGATCCATCTTATTTTTCCAAGCCACTCTTCTACTAACCCTCCTCATGTTCTAATTTGGTTTCAAATTTGTACCCCGGTACAAAAAATCCAGGCGTTAACAGTGCTGAAAATCGTGGCCTTGCATAACCCAACTCAATATATTTATCCATCCATTCATCCTTCCATAGCTACCTGTTTGCACTACCACTACACAACTTGCAGAGCTCCATACATTATGTTTCTTTGACCCTTTGTTCAGTGCTCTGTGTGACGGCGTGAGAAGAGCATTCTATAAAAATAAAATGAGTTCAGAATTGAATTGAATTATTTTCTGGTGCAGGGCTGTGGTGGTGTGGAGCCTGTCGTGGGAACACAGGGCATGAGAACAGGGTACATCCTGGACAGGATGCAGCGTATTCTACAGCACTGTAAATCAGAGCTTGGCTCACATCAGCAGCGTACTCCTGGTAGTCCCGCAAAACGCCAATTCTGTAATATTAATGTTGCAGCTGTAAGAACACATTGCCAATTACTGATGCAGATGCTAGGAGGAGGCCTTCGAGGAACCTCAAAGTTCTACATGGGACATGTGTAAAGCCTGAGGCTTGCATACGAGATTTATGCTAATGGAAGGATTCGGGCTTTGCCCCAGTGAGTCTGAGGTTGACAGGGCTCTTTTATTTGAGGAGAGGGGATGGGGAGGGCAATACCCATTTTCCATGTCTCGGTTATTGGCTGTGATCATGTGATTTTGATACTGTGTGACCTTGAACTACTAGACCCTGGGCCAAAGTGGAATTCTTGATCTCCCAAGAGGAAACAGTGATCGGATAGGATCTCCCCTGGAGGGGAAACAGCAGTCACAACGGTTTTTGACTGGGGAGGAAGGCCAAACTCATGAGGGGGATGGCAGGGCAGGGTGGGTTTGATTTCGAGAACCCCCTTCTCCCTGACAGCCTTCAGCTGCTGCTCATTCTGCTCCCACGTACTGCTGAAACTTGGTGGAATGCATGAATACTTCAGCCAGTGCCACTTCTGTGCTTCTACAAGGAAAACATAGTAAACAGAGATCTGGGGAAATTTTTAGAGGATAAAGTGCAAACCTGGCTTAGTGCATCTATGTTCAGCAGCAGGGCATTCAAACCACAGTTAGCATTTGTTTCACTGTAAATTGCCCTGGTATGAGTTTGCAGACATTTTGCAGTTCTGCACTAACCCAGCTGAAATGGAGCAGATCTGCGGAACACAAGCACCGCAGGTTTGGAGAGCAGCGGTGAGCACGCCGTGCAGTGCAGACACAAAAGCAGTGCTCCCCGGCTGCGCAGTACTTTGCAGGCAGGGCTGCAGGGCTCCCCAACTGTACAGGCTTGCAGAGCTCCATATGGAGGAGCTCCCTGTCAGGGTGATCGATGGTGTCCTGTGAAGCCCAGAAAGTACATCTGTGTAGAGCTGAGGCAGACAGCACAGAGAGACCACATTACCAAAGGCCCTGATTGACTGCCTTTCATTTCCAAGCCTCCTGACCAGAGACTGTTCGCTATGTAGTGGAAAACCACGCTAGGTTGAGGGGTGTTTCTAATTTATTTGCATTCTCTCTCTCTCTTGCTCACTTTAAAGGTTAGAACTTGAAAAAAAGAACAAATTCCTCTGGGAGGTGAACCATAAAACACACAGTATGTATGGTCCCATACTGGGAGTAGTACAAGCAGTGTGGTGTGCAACTCCAGGCAAACAAAAGACCATTGAAAGCAGGGCTTGACATTTGCTGACACGTGAAACACTTAAGACACTTTTAAAACACTTAAATACTCTTTATAGCCAGAACACTGGAATGGGGAGAAAAGAATAACATAAGGCAGAAGCTCCTCTCCCTGTGCGTGGGTTGCCATCCATTACACTGTCCGCTGGTAGAAGTTTGTGGGTGTGAAGTGCAAATGGGAAAAAAGGTGGAAAAAAGCGACAGTCTCTAATTATCAGATATGTGCGTCATGCTCAATTCAGATTTTTCTGGGCTGATGAGGAGCTCACCGGGGTGAAGGTAGGCTTGTTGGTGTCTACTCGGAGAGATGGCCAACAGGGTTTGTCTCTGTAGAACGTCACCCTCACCCTTCCTGGGCGGGATGGTGCTTCCTGGGACGCTCAGCTTGACTGAGGGTGGCAACACCGTCTGCAGCTACGCGGAAACCACACCCCTTTGCACAGGTAAACTTCTTCCTGGCGAAGATACGTGGTTATGCCTTCTCTCATTTGTTTTGCTTTTTTTGCTGGTTTCCCTCATTAATGCTTCCTCCATTGTTACAGATGTGTTTTTACAGTTGTGTTTCTATATGTGTATGTAGTGGCTTATATATAGAGTACTGTGCAAAAGCCGTAGGCACCTCTGGGAAAAATGCTATAAAGCGAAGACGGTTCCAAAAATAATGCCGTGAATACTTATTAATCGATAAACCTTCTAAAAAGTGCAGTAGACAAAAAAAAAACCTCAGTCAGATCAATATTTGGTGTGGCCACACTTTGCCTTTAAAACACCATCAATTCTCTTATGCAAACTTGCTTGCAGTTTAAGGTAGAGGTTGGTAGGTTCTTCCAAACATTTTGAAGAACTGGCTGCAGTTCTTCTGCAGACTTTGACTGTCTCTGCATGTCCTCCCAGACTGACTTGATCATGTTGAGATCAGGGGTCTGTGGGGACGATACCGTCTGTTGCAGGATTCCTTCTTTTTCCTCAAGATAGTTGTGTATGACTGAGATTGGGTGTTTGAGGTCATTCTCAGGCTGCAGAATGAATTTGGGACCAACCAGAAACCTCCCTGATGGTAGATAAGAATCTACCTGTACTTCTCAACAGACATTGAAGTTGCATGCCTAACACTTTTGCACAGTACTGTTTATATACAGGGGTATATAAGTGTAAGTATATGTGCTGATGCTCAGTGAGTGTTTCTGTACATGCATATGCACTTATTCATGTATGGCACAGTGTGTATATACACATATCGCTGTACATGCGTGGACATCAGCACACATATGTGTGTGTGTATGTGTGCACATGCAGGTGTTTCTGCACCACGACAGCATTCTTGTTTCCCTACATAGACTTGTAGGGTTTTTTCTCTCCAGTTGTTTGTGTGTGTGTGTGTGTGTGTGTGTGTGTGTATCCATACACTTAACAGTGAGATGGGAATAATGAGTTGAGCCATTAAGACCTTGCTCCAAATAATTAGCATTTGAGGTGTTGGCTGTCATTCCCATAGACCTCTTGATCCCCTAGTTTAATCTTTGATTTGTAGCAACAGCTCCGATCAAACCGAACACAGACGAATGGGACGCACTTGTCATTGGTGGTTTGGGGCCGTAGCTATTTGGTTGACTAAGTATGTTCATACATGCAAGGAATTTGACATGGTTTGAATTTGATGTAGTTTGCATTATCTCAGCAACCAGGGCAAATAGTAGTTCGAAAGGGAACCAAATGGAAGCCCATGATCATTTTACCATAGTGAGCATTTTTTTTAAGGTTTGTCAAAGTGCCTCACAAATTCCTTGGTGTACCTTAGTGCCTCAAAAAATTCTGAGTTGTGGATTTTGACATCCAGCTCCATCTGTGTTCAGGGTCTGTGTTCACATGGGTTTCCTGCAGGTGCTCTGGTTTTTTCTCACACAACCCAAACATGAGTTTCAGATAAACTGGTGACTCTGAATTGCCCTATTGTGGGTTTGAATGTATTGTGCATGTTGTCCTGATACGGATAGGCATCTTTTCCAGGGTGAACCCTTCTTCACACTTTATGTTTCCAAGGTAGGCCACGGATCATCTCAGGACAGCAGTGGATACTTATTTATTTATTATGGAAAGATTAATATTTGCCCATGAGTTGCTCAGCAAAAAAGTTAATCATACCTGTATCTCACAACCTCAGGACTCGCATTTAAAATCAAACCTGTCTGTCAGAGCAGATGTTTATATTGTCTCATGTTTCTTCTATCTGGGTGTCCTCCCACGTTACAGAACTTCACTGCTCAGCTGAATCTGCTGGCTCTGTGAGACTGCATGTGACTGTAGATGTGTGCCATTGCCATGTACTGGACTTGTGCTCCATCACAGGTATATCCTCCATTATTTTCGTACCTTTCTCAGTACTGGTTCCAGATCACTATGACCGAAAACGGTTAGCTGCATGGATATTTGTTCTTTGCTTGACATCAGAGTTCTACATCTTTCAAAGAGTTCTGACAACATTAACAATGTGGCTAGAATGCCAGGCAGGAAAAATAGCAAAAGCTGGATGGCTAAAGAGACCGAAAATACTAGAGAGATGGGCAGGAAGTAAACACTGAGATAGTTTCACCTATTCATCGAGTCCAGGGCTGACCGATAACAGCAAGCCAGTGTTGGTTTCATGGTAATGCAACTGGTCAGTGGCCAAGAATAGAACAATCTTAGCAACTTGACAGCAGCCAGCAACCTATGCTTCACATAATTCCATTTTTAACTGAGGAAAAAATGATGCAAACATTGGTTAAAGGTTGAAATTCCACAGACAGCAGAGTTAGTGTAAGTTATCTGGCAGTGTGTGCGTTTCATGCCTTGTGCCTTGTGTTGACACTGGCAGATCTAAGACATTTTTATGGAAATGTTTTCCTAGGGACAGTAATCTCTCCTTTCTCCAGAAAGGAGGAATGAGGTGGGACTGGAAGCAGACTGTCTGTGAACATGGTGCGACACTAATCTCAGGTGAAACCGCAGACTGGAAATGCGTGTGTCTCTTCCAGCTACCATTTCAGCATCCGCTGGGCTCAGTTTCAGAGCGGCACCATCTGAAACCTCTCTCATCTGCAAAATGGCAGATTAAGAGAGATCAAGGTCTTCACTGGAATAATGTTTTTGAAAGTGCTATAGTCCTATCCCCATATTAAAGTGAGGTGATGGAATCCTGTCTCCATGTTGCAATGAAGTGATAGAGTCCTTTGACCATGTTGCATTTAAGTGATGAAGACCCATCCCCACATTTCAGTAAGGAGATGGATCCCATGACCCCATGTTGCAATAAGCTAATGAGTTCCTGTCGTCATGTTGCAGTGAACTGACAGAGACCTATCTCCATTCTGCAGCAAAATGATGGAGTCCTAACTCCATGTGGCTGAAGTGATGGAGTCCTACACCCACTGTTGAACTGAAGTGATGGAGTTCCATCCTATATTTTCGACACACTCTGGGTTTTCTTTACCCACTACCATGCCTGTATTCTGTTACTTTTTTTGTAAAATTTAATCATTAAAAGGTTCTTTATTTTACAGACAGGAAAACCCCAGCTTTGACCAGTGAATATCTTTAATTTTATACCAGTTTACTGAAATTTAAAATATAATTAATATAATTTAAAAATATATGAATTCCCATAGTTGCTTCTTGTGTATGTCCCCCTCTATTTTTCCAGCTAAGTTGCCATAGTGGCACATCACATGACACTGCAGAGTCCATTCCCTGTGTTTATTTTGGGGCAGCAGGATGTGAAAATACCTTTCTAATAAGATGGACTAACACTTGATATTCCAAATACTGCAACACTCTCACACTGACACACACACACACACAAACACTGCTCAATTTACCTGAGCCACAGAAGGCCAGAACACCTAAAAGAAAGTGGTAGATGTATGTACACGTGTGTATCTGTGTGTGTATCTAGTGTATGATTGACAGTGGATGTGTTTGCGTATTTCATGCCATGTATAGCAAGATGTTTATATGAGCTAAAAAAAAAGCTAATTTTTTTAACCAGCAGGAATAATTACCTGCTGAGTATGCTGTGCTCTCTAGGTTTATTTTAGCTGCAATATGTGCAGCGCTGTGCTCCTCCATGTCTGATGCACAGTTCTTTTCACAGAAATGCAAGCAGTGGAATGAAACTGAAGGTTTTTCCCGTCGGAAAAGAAAGGGAAGTCACTCTCCTCCTTGAGTTGTCACCATATGTTTCTTTTCACTTGTGCAGTTTTGCTCAGGTGAAAGTGCCGGAAGCCGGAGGAGAACCTGTCAAATTAGCAGTTAGTCTCCTGAGCATCATTGTTTAAACATTTGACTTTGAGAATCCCTGTGTTTGCCGGTACTCGAAGGCAACATCATCAAGCATTTGTTTGGATGTAAGAAAAAAAAAACACTAACTTCTTGTCACTGCAACGCTGTTGGCAAAACAGTTTTATCAAAGACTTTCGTTTCATGTTTAGACTCTGTCTCAGGTGCCATGTGACCTACAAGGGATGAGACCATCCAGAGTAAAAAGGCCCTGTGATTCAAAAGGATTATTGCAAAGAAGATCCCGCACTAAGATGGTGAGAAAATGGTGACATGTAAAGCTTTTAAACTCTTCTTCTCTATAAAGAGATTAATGAAGACATTTTATAAAGCAGTGTCTTTTACACTGTGTCTTCAGTAAAATGTACGTCTTCGGGTGAAATACTGCGGGGAACTTCTGCATATTGCCATAGCTGAGCTTGGTGTCTCGGGTACCACTTCTCTCCTGCTCCAGCCCTATAATTGAACTGGCAACACAATAAATAATCTGAGAAAACTTTGTACAAAACTTGTCAAAGGTCACAATTTAAAGAGCTCAAGGAAAAATCAGCAGTTTAATAAGTTTCACTTTAATAAGTTACAATGTTGATCTAAGACGCTGATTTTTTTTCCTCCTTTGTAAAAAGTTTCAGAGTAATTACTGTCAGAATGATTAAATGTGATGCTCTGTTTTTTTAAAAAAAAAAAAGCTCTTGAATTCCTGAGAAAGGCTGAATTATTTAAAGATGCTGAAATTCTGAAACAGACTTGAAATGGATATTCAGAATAGAATAGAAATGGTAGCAGTATCAGGTGGTGGTGGTCCCATAAATACAAACACAGGGATACACACATCTGTGTGCATATACATACAAACAGGCAAACACATTACCCTTCCATCCTTCTGACATGTTGACAGGCCTGTTTTAACCCACCTTCTGGTCTCCATGTTAAGGGCCAGAGTCCCAAGGCGGGCACAGCATGGAGTCTCATAAAGCTCCCAGTAGGTAATGGATCCGGCATGAGAGGTCGAAGCTGGGATCCAGGGGTCTCTCTCGGCTACTCTGCAGGTCTTGGCCCCCTGTATCTGGGCCCAATGTGTTTACTGGGCCAGCTGGTTCCAATCGCAAGTCCAAATGCAACACAGCTGCCCCCCGGTCCCATTGAAAAGGGCTAATGAAAAAGAATGACGGCACGATGAAAAGGTCTGTCTCGGTTTACATTACATTTAAAAAATGAGGCTGCCCACCTGGCCGGAAAGAGCTGCTGTATAATTACAGGAAAGATTCTGGTGTGGCGCAACAAGGGCCCAGCACTGTAGACCTCTGACCTTCCACAGCACCCACTGCCTTTGGCTCCAGTCTCTGTTTTTCCATCCTGAGCAAACTCAGCCAAGTTGTACATCTCAATCTCCACCTTGACAGGAAATGGTTCACTGTCCCCTGCTGGACCAACACGACACCTTTTGTGAGTGACAGTCAACTACCTGACCCCACATCATGCACTTCTGTGAGCACCTTGCTTCTCTCAGTAACATCTAGTGCCCCCCCCCCCCCACTTTGTGCACAGAGGCAATGTCCAAGCATCCATCCAGAACACAGGGTGGGCATACCAAAAATACTTTGCCCCCTTAGGGTCAAAGGTCATCCTGAATCATTTCACCAACTTTCATCACTAGACGTACTGCAAGGGAAACAAAAACTGCAAATTTACATTACTAGCTGTTCGAGACTATGTAGAAGTAGTCTTAATGCCTGGGATGTAAGAGAAGAGCATGGAAATGCCCAAGGCTTCTTAAGGCTTTTGTTTTTTCTTGCTCTTTATTGTTACAGACCATATGAAGGATCAGCTTAAAGTATGCTGAGCATCCTAGTATTTGCATCATATCTGAGATTTTATTATCTGACTCACTGGAAAGTAACTTGTTTGCAGGTTGATGGCATGTAACTTGTCCTTATTCACCTAAAAAAAACAATGAAACAAACAAACAGAAGGAGCCTAACATTAGCAGGCAGTCAATGACACAACACTTGAGGCGTGGTTGTACCCCTGAGAATGCTGAATTACCCAGTTTTCTGTTAGTACAATGTACAACAGGGACATGAGAAGCTGTAAACTGTTTTATACAGTTTTAAAGGGTCTGACAATTAAACATCCAAAAAGTGTAGAACTACAAAACAAATTCTGCTGCTTGAATTTTTCGTGCAAGCCCAGACACACAAATAGTATTCTGCTGTGTGACATTTATGTGTTGCCCCAATTCAGGGTCCACATTGGTTACCCCTCAAGTCCAAGCAATGTACTGGGGAACTTGTGTCTTTTCCCACTTTAGTGGTATCAGGAGCGACCAGAACTGTACACATCTCTTGTCATTGGTTCCTCACTGGAGGCTCATTTCATCCTGTCTCTGAACTTTAGAACACCAGGGTGCTGCAACGGGTGGAGAAGGTCCAAGGTCAGGGACTGACAGCTGGGCTCCCTAAGGAGAGTCAGCTGCAAATCTGAGGCTTAGCATTTTCCTTGTGATGTTACTTTGCTGCCTTACACATGTTTTAGAGGATGATTTACATGTGCAAAGGGCTTTTCTGGATGTCATTCAAGTGCTGCACCTTGGGTAAAGGCCTCACCTGTATTACCCCATCTGGCATTCCAGCCCTCAGACCTTTGACCTCATCTTCCAGTTTGCCTCAAATCCAGACTGCAGAAGATACTAGGCACACCCTGTGAGTACAAAATACAAAGTAAACCCCCATCCCACACACATACCCACCTGCGTAAAAAAGCAGTCTTTAATTACGGCATTCTTACGCATAGCCCTGGACAGGACTTGTCTGCACTAATGGATCTGGGCAGATTTTCGCATTCAACCACTAATCAATACTCCCATAAATAATAGGATAAAAGATGAGATTTTCTTTCTTCCCCGGAAATACATTTTAGAAAAACTTCTTAATACTCTTCATTGCAGTAAGAGCTGCTTAAAACTGAAACTTCTGATGTTTGCTGTGGGAGAGGGTGCCGTATGTAGGGGGTCCGGGGTGTGATTGGCTCTGCTTGTGGTATCATCTCCAAGGCAACCTGCTGAGACCAGTGGTGCACAGATCATGGGCAGCCTGCTGGTGCTAGTGGTGCTGGTGGGCTACACGCAGCCAATTGGCATTTGCCTGGAGGGCAAAACAGAGAGGATCTGCCCTTCAGCAGTGTGGTTCTCTAGATTCTGACTATAACCCTAACCAGAGATTTGAGGATAAGTTCATTCTCTGACTCTTTGTTCCGATTTATTTATTCAGACAACTTAAAACATGAACTGATATGAATTAATATTCCACACTGGTCTCATTGATAGAAGGGACATTTGTGGTAGATTAAATTAAATTCAGTTTTTTTAAGTGTGCAGGTTGTGTAGTTTCCCTGTATTATGCCTGTTTTCCTCAGCAGATAAAGATAACTGTGGTGAGGTAACATTCAGTCGTGCCAAGCTGTACAGCTGTTCTTCTACGTGATGAAATTTGTGGGAAACACTCCAGTTTGGTTGATTCCTTGTGATGTTCTTTTATTTCAGTAATGGTCTACAAGGCTGTTTTCATACCTGTGGCAGTTTTGCACTAATTTCTTGTGCAGGTGTACATGGAGAAAACTCCATGCACGAAGCACTCCGGATCACATGTAGAATTTAACAGAATTAGCAGTATAGAACAGTCATTTAATCTGAAGCTGAGCGACCCATGGAGATTTAAATTTGATTTGCTGGAAGAAATGGGAATTTGAGAAGGGAATTGGGAAGGTACTGTGGACCTCACATGGAGTGGGAATTGGAAGGAGGGGACGGGCTGGCAGCCAGGGGCTTTTCCACTGCAGGAAACAGAAAGTGAGCTCCCTGCTTGCCCTCTAGAATGTGCCATCTGGGGTCAGCAGCTTCCCTTCCTGGTTACTGACAGGCTAGTTGTGGAGAAGAGCCAGCTGGAGGAGAGCATCCGTCCTGCTGCTTGGTTAGCTACGGCCAGCCGGTGGACATACGACCTGTGTGAAAAGCCTGAGCTCCACATTTGAAAATCTACCCTTAAAGCAGTGTAGCTCACTAGACTCCAATAATCAATTCTAGTCTATAACATATTGTATGTTTGAGTAGTGTCACTATTTATTTATAGCAATTTAATCCTCTGTGGTACAGAAAACTAAAAACGGGGCATAATAGTTTATTTGAAACACAACTATAATGTCCAACTACGTAGCGGCAGGTTTTTCCATTAACCAGAGCTCTGAGCATATTAAATGGTTGAATTACGCACAGGTTGTAGTATATTCTCACATGCTGGTCCATGGCAAATTACTGAGATGGTCCAGGACCCCTTCTTCCAACAACGATCTAACTGTGGTGCAGTGAGCACTGACCATAGTTGTTGTTCTAGCTGTCTTGTGATGAACTGAGTCTGAAATATAGGGCCCCCGCTTTTGTACAGTTGAACAGAATGCTGAAGAGAGTAAGTCTCTTAAGTTGTTTTAATTAAAAATTCCCCTGCATTAACATATGATGTGGCACAATGGACATGCCAGACTAACCACAGCAGTGCTTTATTCCTCTCTGTTAAACAGTCCAGTGGAAAGTCACATATATTCTGTGCACCAATAAAGCTTCTGTGGCCCAGTGTTTGGGGAAAACGGGTCTCTCAGCAGTGTCATTGGAAACGGCTTTCTGAACATGTGATGCATTGTGGATTTCATTTGATTTCACGAGAAATTTTTTCAGAGCATTTGGGTCTGTGAATTGAAGTGAAGGGTTGTCCCTATTTCTGCAGAGCTGCCACATAGTGTCACCTAGGGAGTAGGGTTGCTCAGAGGTTGCATGTTCTGTAGAAAGTGAAAGTTATGCAAATGGTTGGATTTGAGAGCATGGATGTTGGGTTTTTACAGACAAGGGGAGACTTTACAGTAAAAATTCAACTTCAAGGTTCAGCCTGCCTCACCAGGATATAAGAGGTGATGGTGGGGAGTGGGGACAAGCAAAAAGTAGCAAGGAGTTTCGAGGTACTGCAGAGACCTATCATGGTTTATGTTGGGGCATGTGTTTGTGAATGTGACGGAGATGCATCCATATGGTTTTGTGGCTGTGCCTTCAGAAACATGTTTACCTCATTACAGGACCTTACGGCGTGACTAAGATGTCTGTCCAGCCACGATCCATGACAGCAAATCTGGCAGAGTTACTTCAGGACTATGGCGAATCCTAGGCTCTGACCTGCATGTTGTGGTCACTTACACTCACTGTTAAGCGTGTAATTGAGCCACTTAAGGTTTAGAGGTTTAGAGCTTTGGTACCATGAAAAAACGTACCTGTTCCTCATGGTCAGATGCGATTAATCAAACCTGAGCCCTCACACTGGCTAGCAGAACAACCTGGAATCTGTCAGTAGTGCACTGTTAGAAGTGCACTGTAATTTTTTTTTTACTCCCAGGAATCCCCTCTTTCCCATTTGGGAAAATTCAAATAATGGTAAAACATATACAGGATGGACTCCAGAGCTGATAAATTAGAATCTGTCAGGGGCCGGTGGCAAGAAAACACTGCTTTGTCATAGGTACACTTCTCTTCTGTTCCCTTCCAAAACACAAAATCTTAGTGCAACACTTGTTTTACTTTATTATTATTTTTAGCTTTGGACAAGGTTCCTGAATTCATACAGAAAAATCTTCCATCTGTTACTCTGCGGTGGTGCTTCCTTATCCCAAACCAAAGTCTGTTGCCTCTTTAGAAGTTTGTCATCTTCTGGCCTCTTTGAGTGGTTTTTACGAGAAGGCAAACATCATGATTGATATCATTAATAGTTAAGAGGAGAGATCATGTCAGCTTATGATGTTTATCATTAATACCCGTCCATTATGGTTGTGGGCAGGGCTCCAGAAAATGAAAGACTTCCCAGATTCTCTGCTTCTGCCTCTAAGGAATTTGTCCTTTTGCTTTATCTTATTTTATTAAAACATCTGATTACATGATTTACAATACTACCCGTTGATACAACTGGAGACTAACTGAAGTTATGATTTTGGGAAACTTGTTTACAGCTACATCACTAGTTATACTCTCGGAATTTGAACAAGCAACCTTCCGGTCTATTAAAGCAATACTTGGACACACAAACGTTTCATTTCTTAATACCCCAAAGCGCCAAAGCGCTATGGAGACTGTTTCCCCAGAAAACTCCTTTGATAGAAAAACATGTGTCCCAGGAACCCTCCAGCCCCATCCAATTATCTGCAATTTTTATAAAATACATCAATTCCCATTCAAATAAAGTGTATGAAATAGGGGAGGGGAAATGCTGGGTTGGGGCAACTCACTGCTTTCCCCAAGGACCAGGAGGAGGAGCTAGGTCACATGACCAGTCATGGAAACTGAGCTCCACGCCTGGTCCTCACAAGTAAAATCACTTTTCCCCCAAGTGAATCCCTTCATACCAGAACTCAATTTTCCACGTTTCCCTACCTGCACAAGTAAGGGCACACAGCCAGGTATCATTTGCCAGCTCAGAAGGGGCAGCGCATCCAGTCAATGTTTTCAGAGACTTGAGATGGCTTCTCAGTGCTGTATATCTTGGATCAGATCAGATGCACCCCACCCCCACAACATCTACGCTTACGCTACACTTCAGCAGCTCTGTCCATCAAACTGACGGTGCAGGGAGCTGAAACGCCAGGAATACCATACCTCTGCAGGACAGCCACAAGAATCCGTGCTTACATTAGAATTAATAACACAAAGGAGGAAAATGGATCAAAAAAAGTCTGCCACATTCTGTCCGAGCCCTCTGCTTTGTTCTTTCTGTGCCGAAGCTTTACTGTGCTGAGGATGCTCAAGCCCAGGAGACATATATTAGGATTTTCAGTCAATACATTATTTCATATCTTCAATATACTCTGAGAGAAAGCCCAGACTAAGTTCTCAGAGAATGTGTGAATACATATTAAACGGGTTGTTATTGCAACATCAGCATAATTGTTATTGTTGGTGCTAATGGTCATCTTCTTTAGCCACGAGGACAGAAGTGCTGCTTCAGATAAAGCATTATGCGGCTACATCGTGCCACAGCACATTTCCCACTGCTGGCCCTTTGCTCCTTTCTGCAATGAGACGTCGGTTGATAAACGATGTCTCCTACTCGAGCATTGAATGCACACCCACCAAGCAGAGGTTACCGTGAGTGCGGGGGTATTTCTCCGTATGGGTCCCCACCATCAGGCAAATTTCAATTTTGGTCACATCCCACACCTCCCTCCCCACTTTGTCAGTACCCCACCCACTCCTGTCTGCCCATAAGGGGGCCAGCGAGCAGTCCCAGCTGGGATGCAGACTTCTCCAGTACTTCCCAGCAGAGCCGCACCACATAAAGGGTGCACTAATGGTGCTCACTGTCCGGATGTTCAACTGTTTCACATTAACAGAAGGAAATATTGGTTTCATCTTTGATGTTCACTCTGTCTCTTTACTCTCCTATTTTTGTCTGGGAATGAAGGGGGCTGCATGCATGAATAATATGCTATAATATTTTCAGAGGAGACATTTGGAATGTTTTTCTCATTTAGATGGTTTTATACTAAGTAGAAATAGAATGTAATAAGCTTTGTTCACAGCCCAGGGATAATACATGCACAATACACATACCCAGAAAGGCACACAAAAAAACATGCACAGCTACACACAAGTTCTTATATGAAATTCTGAGGAGAGGCACATTTCATAATGTATTCATCTCTTTTAACTATATTGCACAAAAAAAAATCAGCATGAATATAGGGTGTCGGTCTCAAGTCCCTGTATCTATTCAACACCCATCTGTACACTTTGTACAATATGATGCCAGTAAACATGCTCTATGCAAATAGATCTATTCAGAGACACGGAATATAAAATTTTTGCAATAAAACCAAGATTACAGTTCAGTAACATCTTTCTAATGCAGTTATCAGTTCATTGCATCCACTTCCCGTGTCATGGCAACGGGACCCTTCAGACAGCATCAGGGCTTGTAACCTGACTGCGAAATGCATTCATCAGTCAGTGTCACCTGTCAGTATAACCAAATTTTAGATTTAAGCTTAAACAATTTCATAAATGCTGCATATTCCGGTTAAGCAGTCAGTATTGAATGAAGACTTGAGTAGGCATTTGAGGTACCAATATTGGCCATGCCATCGTTTCTCATTTGCGCGTATTTGTAGAAAAATACACAATGATCACCCCACTGTTACCAGCAGGGAAGGCCCTCGCTAGGAAAGGATCAATGAACAGTGAAGAGAGCCGCTGCTACTGAGTGTAAACCGAGAAGCCATATTGCCTTATTTGTGTACCGTATCTAATGAGGTTCACGAGCTGAGGACTCCAATCAGTCTGAGTCAGGTAAGTTTATTTCTCTCACTATTCTTCTGATCTGTTTTTGGAAACAGCTTCTTATGTTGCCAGACAAACATCTCCTCCTTTTTTCCTTTTGTTCTTTTTTTTGTTTTGTAATTAATTCTTTCTATTTCCATCTTATTTCTGTCTCCCATTTGCTACAGGTATCCTTGAAAACAGCAGTGATGTGCCTCACTCCTACAGTAACCCAGCCTATTTTTGTTTCTGTTCTAGTTATACTATCAACTGTTGCATTTTTTAAGGTAATTCTTCATTTCTTTAACAGAAAGTCCCCAAATGTGTGCTTTTGCTGTAAACCAGATTAAAAAAGTGACTTTGACTAATGCTGATTTGAGGGTCTGACCACACCTGCTGTAAAAGTTCAATTTGATCTTATTCCTGCTGTAACAGCAACTTGGGGCAATTTTAATGATTAGTATTCATAATTTTGCAACAGAGGTTTTTATTTGCACTTTTTATTTACCTTCTGAATGGAAAGTTTTATAAGAAATAATCATGGTTTATGTGGACAATATAATTATTATCCCTAGAGCTGTTATAAGTTATAACTTACAGCTAGGCTGATATTTATTTATAATGGTGCCAAAGGGAACTCCGTTTTCAGTCCAGCTCTCACAGTATATGTCCTCGGCTCTTCCTGACAGATTTCACCTGGTGACATTCTCGGTGGTTCTTTCACCAGATTCTTCCTGTAGTGGAGCTGAAAGGCCCACGTCGTGGTAAGATGGGTTTTGCGTCTGGCCCTGGGGTCGACGTCTTAGCCATGCGATACTCGGTTAGCGTGTGGCAGCGGCATCATTAGCCGCCGTCAACCCTGTGAGAAGTGCAACAAATCCCGGCCACTTCTGCCCTCCACAGTAACCCCTGCAATCCTCTCCTCCACTGCGATCCTCTAATTGCCTTCCAGCTTCCCTCTCTCCTCTGCCGTCGCTCCATCTTCATCCGCGTCCTCCTCTTCCTCCGTCTGTTGCTCCAGCTCAGCCCTTCTCTAACCCTCTGCTCCCACTTTCCTGCAGCTTTGGCATCCAGTCTCTTGGCTACTTCTGAACCACCAAGTAAGCGGTGTTGTGCAAAAGGTCAAAATGCCATGTTTTCTGTCAACAGCATTTGCTAATTAAATCTACAGGGGCTGAAGAGAAAAAACCCCTTATGCACATCATTTCTCATCATCTACCACCTCAAACGTGCTTAGATGTAATTCCGTTATCAGTCGCGATACAACAGCGAGTGCACAGCATTGTCACTTTAAAGGTTCTCTGACAGAGTCACATTCTGTCAACCATTTCTGGCAATTATGCAGAATATGTGCAAAAGTCATCCAACAAATCACCTGAACAGGTATCACACCTGCATTATATTGACTCATCCTTTCTTTTTAAACTCTTGCATGTTACTAATAGCATTACATTTTTTTTAATTCTAATCTTGTTTTTCTTCTATGAAATTTAAAATATTAAGCTACTTACAATGATGCACCCAGGTAATTTTTCCCGATGCAGTTTAGGACAAGTTACTTGCTCAAGAGCACGACAGGAGGAAATGGAATCGGAACATGAGAAGTTTAAGTCAGAGGCACTGTATTTGTGTGGGAAAAATACACCCAGCCTTTAATTTTCTGCACTTTTTTTTCTAAACTTATCTAGAACTCAAGGTTATGTCCAACAGAACCATAATAACCTGAGAAGACATAGTAGGATTTTGCTGAGTGAAAGATCCCAGTGCTGGGAGAAAACCAAATACTTCAGACACACAGGCTCAGCGAGCTCCAATACCCTGTACTGTTAACTATTTCGTCTGTGAACCAGCAGAAAGATGACCATAGATGTCCAGAGCCCTCCTCCTGCCTGTCTTAGAGTTAGGTGGTTCTTTCTTCTGTGTTGTATGTTCCCAAAATCTAATCTGCCTACAGGTTCAAAAATTTTGAGACACACTTTAGTTAACACTTTGTTGGTTGTGTCTCTTTGAGGAAGGGAGGGTTTATTTTTGTCTTTTTTCCAAATACCTTATATTACAGATAATTTGACAAAAATGTATTTTGTTTCAAGCACAAAATTAAATATAAAGACTATACTCTGCATATACGAGCTATAAATGTAACTGGGAAGTAAGTTAATTTCCTCCCGCATACTGTGAGTTCAGGGAGACGTTCAGTTTGCTGCCGTTGTTCATTTCCTCCCCTCCTGTCACTGTTATGAAGGAGTCCAACAGGGCCTAATGATGTCCAGGGCTTAACTTGGACTTCTGGTCAACCTCTTTAGGGTCTTTGATGAAAATTCCAACTTGTCATGTTCCTTCATAGCACCAGGTTTATGGGCCTGGAGCTCAGAGAACAGACTCCTCTCCCTGTAATTATCTGTTGCCAGAGGGGGCAAATGGCCAGTGTAATGATGGGACGTCAAATTCATCACTCCCACTATTACTCTCCATTCCAGGTTTGTTCTCTTCTCTCCCACGCTTCCATGATTGACCTCTTTAAATGACGTTCATTCAAAATAGTGATTTTTTTTTTGGAACAATAGACTCATCTGAGGCTTTGATGCCACCCAGATCTCTCAAGCAGACTCAACTTGCCACGTGGAGCCCTGTTTCAGGGTCACTGACTGGTATTTTAAGGACCGAAGCGTTGAATGATTCCTGAGCAGATAAGATCTGTTTAGTTTTTTCAGCGCTCTCAGAAAGAATCTACTCTGGATGGCCTTACTTCCTGACTCCCTGGTGCGGTTTTCACCTTTAACCTACCCGGCCACGACACTCCTTAACCCCCTGACCCAAAGTCCTGCCGAATGCCCACAAACCCAGACTACTGATGCTACCTCTGGTGTACTGTGTCTTCTGACCATGTGGTGAAAGTAAAACCATTACCCAGTCCCTTCTAGACCTCTCTATGCAGATGGTGGGGTGAGGGAAACTGTGAGTTCTTTGACATGGGGATGGCTTTTATTTGTTTCCATAGACAGGCATGCAGAAATTATTTCTGTAAAAAACCCCACTGGGAGTACACATCAAAGACGGCTGCACAAACATGTGTATTTGATCCTATTAAGATGTATCTGGGTGGTTTATATTGACATTTTTGCATGAAATAAAAATAAACCATCCATCTTTTTGTCTAACACTTAATCCTGAGCAGGCCCATGGCAGTCTGGAGCCTGTGTTTGTATCATTGGGTGCTTGGTTATGAAACTATCCCACATAGGACACCACTCCATCACAGGGTGACCACACACACATATACTATGGGTGACAAACTAACCTGAACACATAGCCTTGGACTGTGGGAGGAAATCAGGGTGCCCAGTGGAAAACCACACAGACAGAACATGCAAACCCCACACAGACTGAGCTGGATTCAAACTCATGCCCAACCTGCCCTGGCACAGTGAGGCAACATTACTACTCACTGAGCCACCATAAAACTAAATCAAATGGGGAAAAGTGTAAACAATAGCAGTTCTCATAGAAATGGAAATGTCCACTTTTTCCATTGGGTGTGTAACATAAGACACGCAACAAACAAAATACTGATGATGATATACCAACCAGGAATATCACTTTCATAATCTCACGATTAGCCAAATGCCTTAAACATGTCACACAACCTGCTACTAATACCACCTTTTAAAACCTTGTTAATCTTCAGGGTCCGAAAGGCTGATCGGCTGCGGGATTTACAACCCTTAGCAGACAACCTAGAGGTGATCCATCCATTTGCACTTGGGCCTAATGTGTGATGGCAATGGACTCTCAGAGAGCTTTAAAACTACCAAGGAAAGATTTATAATTTGATTTTAAGTGCTGTTAAATGTAGGGAAGTACAGCAGCTACTTGTGGCCCAGTAGCCTCATCTTGGGCCTTGTCTCTAATTTATATCCAGATTACAAAACTTTGCCACATTCTAATGTTAGTCTAAGACACTGGTATGATGTGTGAGAGGTTTATTAATTTGAAGCTTTATGCAAAAACATGTATATATGGCTTCCGTGGCTTATCACAGGAATTATCAAGAGAAATGTTTGCTCGATTAACTGCTGAATCATCATAACTGTTTACAAATAAGCACACCGTAAAACACCTCTTAACATTTTATCTTGAAAAGTTTATAACGTGAAGACTGTAGGATAAAAACAATCAAGCTTTTTTTTAAACAAATTTGTGTTACACCTATTCAGCAATTTATTTGGTGTGTAAAACGGTTTTCGTCTGATAAAAAGAAAAAGACCCTTCTCACTATATCAACATTTTGTTTCCTTAGTTGACCTTTATTCAGCCAAGAAGTTAAAACGTGGTAATGTTAATGAAAAAAGTAAATGAGGGAGGCAGATGGGATGGGAAAAGAACCTTTGGTTTCTCACAGATCCATTCTCATTGGCCTGCTTTAAATAGGAAAAGAAAACAACATCCACAGATACCAGGGCCCCTTTGTGTAAAGACCACAGAACAGCTCACTGCTTGCCAGGACGGGTGCTGTAATTACAGGAGCAGATGTTTTAGGGTAGACGGGTGTGTTTTTACTGTAATAAATTTGATTTTTGGACTGCTTTGAGAAAGGAACCCACTGTAAAAGGCTCGGAGGCTTCTGTTTTTAAATGGGGGGGTCATCTGAGTGCACATTGCCCCCTTTCTTCTCCTCCCCTAGTGCTACCCACCCTCCAGGTCCTGGGGCAGACACAATAACTCCTGCTTTGAGGAGACCTTTTGCCTCTATGTGCAGGGACTCAGGCAGGGTCACCAGCACCATGTATGCACCCAGAACATGACTACAGCATGTGTACACATGTACATTAATTCATTTAGCTGATGTCTTTGTCCCAAGGAACTTACAGTGATGGGTTGGCATGAAAATGATTTTTGACCAACTATAAAGCAGGGAGTTCTTAGGGGAGCAATTTAGGGAAAATACCATTCTTAGCAGTCCTACAGCAGGTGAAGGAGATTCCAACCCAGGTTCTTCAACAGTGCATATTTATACATATGTTATGCCAGATTTTAATCATTATGTCACTGATATCAAATTTGCAAATGATATCAACAAATTTACTGTGACAGCACCATGCCAAAGTCATTAAATATGTGAACTTGGTCGTAGGTTCTCTGACTCTAGGTATTCTGAGCAAAGTGCCGCACTTAAAATGGGTTGCTCCGGTACATGTCCCGTGGTGAAAATAAGCAAATATGCAAGCTACAGAAATCATTTTTCCTAAGGAAACAGAAACAATAAGAAGAGTTAGAACTGTTAAATATTAAAAAAGTGAGGGGTTTTGAGTGTGAGAAGGCCATTCCCATAGCCATCTATTTCTCAGCAGAATCTGCACACTCTGTAGATCTCACCTCAACAGATCGGTTGTGACACCCTGTCCAGGTGAGAGGTACCATGAGACTGCGTAGGCAATAAACACTCACAGAGTGAGGGAAGTGACATTCAGATGAGGTTTGCCTTGAATTGTACTCACGTCGTCCTTTGGCCTACTCTGGAAGTAAGCAAAGTAAATACCAACTGAGTAGCTGTAACCGTGGATTAATGAGACAAACCATGATAGTGGCTTCATCTAAATACAGGAAAATCCTAGTTGGTTAGTTCTGGGTTTATCTAAATGTTAGACAAATTTGATAGACTGAATGATAAGTGCTGTCTTTTCCTCCTAAAACAACTTCTGGGTTAACACATCTTGCTTGTTTGGGGGGGCATTAATTCCTGAAAAAATTTTAAACTTTCTTATTTGGGTTCTGTTGAATGGGGTTGTGTATTATGTAGCTTGGCAAGTTAACATTGTTACTGGAAATCTGCTTGCATGCAGTTGAAAGACCAATGTTTGAATCTCACCTCCTACTGTAGTACTTTTAAATATCTACCCAGAATCAATACAGTATACATTGCCCAAACAAATGGGTAAGTAATAGTAAGCAATAGTAAGTAGCTGAATATACCAATCAAACACTGTAAACTGCCTTGGCCGGTGGTGTCAGCTAACTCATGCTAAATAATGAACAGAGGTGAGGCCCTCCGGTGGAGTGTTTTTTCCTTTTTCCTCACCTGAGTATTTGTCTTCATCTGTCTATTACCAGTATCCTGTAGAGGCACGACTATCCTACATTCCAGAATATTCTACATCCTTAAGTGCAACGCAGATGTCTTCTGGAATAACCTGTGGCATGTTTATAGGTCTTTGGAGGTGACTGAATAAGTGCCAATCAATAACGTATTTTAAATTGAAATAAGTAGACTGATACCCAGGGCTGGGGGAATGGGTTAGACACTCAGACTATGACCTCCCCAGAAGTTTATTTTCTCAAATTTCAGTTCAGTCAGAATTTTTTTCTACTCTTCTGTTTCCAGCTGGCTACTTCATCATAAAGACCATCTTCAATGAAAAATATATATTTATAGTAAAATCATTAAGTATAAAATCATTTATTTATGCATTCTTGATCCAGTTATTTTAGATGTATCCATAATTCAGGCAGGCAGACAGACAGATAGATAGATAGATAGATAGATAGATAGATAGATAGATGGGTGTGGGTGTGTGTGTGTGAGTGTGAGAGAGAGCAAAAGAGAGCGAGAGAGCATTGACCTATTTGTCCTCATTCTGACAAATTAGGTGGGATCTGCCTGTAGGCACACATTAGTAATGTGTGTAGTGCCATGTGTCTGTGCGTGTTTGACTGCTCAAAACTAATCTTTGTGCCAAATCTCAAATAAACCAGTAAAGTAAACCCATACGTAAAGAATAAAGAGGCAGAGACTGAGCTTTATAGATAAAGAGATTAATATTTATGGAAATATGTGTTTTATATGTACAGTTTGTCCTTGCTTTATTTGCACCCCTGTGAATGTGCTCTGTTCTGTGGAGATTCTGAAGCTAGGAGATGTTAATCCCCCTTTAGAAAAAAAAAAGCTTATTACTTGGCTATATGGGTCCAGATGAGTAGCTACAAAAGTCTCCCGAAAGGTCTGTGTTTCAAGATCCACCTGTGATGCCTTTAGGAATGTGATAATCTCCACTGATTGGAAATTGCACTGGATTGAAGTATATTAAACAGTGTTTTCCCTGCACCCTGTATTGCACTGATTCATTTCTAGAAGTTAAGTGCAACAAGGCTTTTATACAGCACAGAACATTTTCCCAGATAGCATCACTTAATTAGTGCAACTTCTTTTGCAAAGAACGTTTCGCTTACCTTCAGACTGCAGTTAGTCTTCTTGAGGGACATTAAACCAGTTTTTTGGTAGAAGTAATTTTTAGCTGTTGGCTGTAACAACCTTTATTTGTAAAGTACATAAACATGCTGACAGTTTTCATAGTTATCTTAATGTACCATAGTACATTTTAATTAGCAGATGATATTATTTAAATTTATTCAAGGTTCGTGCCAGGATTTCAACTTTCAGCCTTTTGGTGAATGCTTCCAGTGGACTGACATCACCTGCTAACTCAAGTGTGAAGTCAGATCTCAAAGTGTTGCTCGGTTGGTGGGACTATACACCAGCCTCTCTCCATGTGCCGACACGTTTTTCCAAACCTGAGCCAACCCCTCAAAAGCTTTCCTGTGTGACTAGATACGCATCGAGGCAACACGTTTATTTTGCCTTATCGCTGTGCACTGACTGGTTTACGTGAAGTTCATTACCTTTGTCAGAAGCAGAAATAGACTCGCAGTGATGCTCCAAACCCAGTTGCAAATATATGCAGTACTTGAAAAGGTTTGGAAGAAATACAAAAACATATGTATGGTCAGTTGGAAAACATAAATATTATTTTACAGAAATAAAAGTGCCGTCATTCAATATTCACTCATCCATCCATTATCACCATTTCAGACTCTTTGTTTACTGTTTATTTGCTGGTCTGGAAGGGATAGATAAAGCAGATGGGGGCATTCCATAGTAGCTCTGCTGATTGCTGTGTCACCTTGCTCTCTTCTCTGCAGAAGGCAAAGTTTCCCTCCTGGGCAGGGGCGGTGTGAGTGTAAATCTCAGGAGCCTGGGCCCCCTGCTTTCAGTGGTATCTGGCCCATATGGTGGGTTTTGAGAGGGAGGGCTTAGATTGAGAAAGATACCCCGTGTAAGACAGAATTAACGAAATTAGCTCCAAAGAAGCATAAGGAAAATGTGACTTCGGAGGGGGTGTTTTCCCAGCTGACAGAAGAATAGGAACCACACCCTTACCATAGTCTGTGTAGGCCAGTCCCCTGGGGGGCTGCAAACCCAGATGAGAGTTTAGACCATAATGAAAGAAACCAACCCACTGTTTCCACGCTAACCCCCAGTTGATAGGGCCCTGTTCTCTATTCCCCCCGATCAACCCCCACGAGGTGAATTGGAGGAGCCCCTGGGCTGGAAAGAACAAAAGCAGAGCTTACACCTTCTTTGTTTCATCACTGTGTATTCAGTAAAGGGTATCTCGACCCATCCAGTCAGAACACCTCCTTCAGGCTGATCTGAGGCCCACCAGTGCCTCCCTTGTGAGGAAAAGTCATTCATCAGCCATAAAGAACCATGGCATAGCACCACAATGGAAATTAATTAATCAATCAAACTTTATTTTTTTTGCAGCGGTCCCTTCACAATAGAGTTCCTGTAGAGCTCTGGTTGAAATAAATAGGTTCTGTAATTGTACCTTTAGCCCCAGTACCTGAATTGCACAATAGGGCTGTTGTGTCTAGTGTTCAACTGTGGTTCCCAACTGCAGAACAAAAATAGCCTGAAAACTGGCCCCAGTTGTTTTTCAATACAAATTTGTCTTATTAAATGGAAAGTGAGGTCATATTAAATGGTGTGACCCCACAACAAATGGTGTTTCACTCATCTCGGTGTTGAAGTTACGTATTTTGAAATAGAGTGGGCACCTATGGCACCAAGAATTTGACTGGAGTCCAAAACTGCATGACAAGCTTGGAATGGTATGGCTTTGAATGTTGTGGCATGACCATGCTAACACAGGGTGTTGTAATATTTGGCAAAGTACATCCTTCACTCACAGAATCTGACAGCTATGATAACAGCAAGTATGAAGATTGTTGCTCAGTATTGTTGACTAAATTGTCAGCTACGTAAAATACAGCCAAGCTCTTTAACTCGATCTGATAACAGGGAAATGAGAGATATGTTTCACCCTTTAGCATAAAAGCCCAACTGACTAATGGAGGACAGTTAGTGATTTTCTGCAGGATTTAAAACAGAAACGGGTCTTGGTGTTTTGTACCACACATTCACTTCCTTGCACTTTCATGTAGACTAAGAGGCCTTGTAACCATTGTTTGTACAAGGCTTTTTTCTTTTAAGGGAATCGTAGCAGTTGCTCGTGTAGTGATAGGCTTGGGTAAGTCAATGGCCTGAGTGTGTGCCTTATTGTACGTTTCTGGGACAGGACTTCCCAGGCCTCACATCTGTTTGGTTTATCAAGAGCAGATAAGCCGAGGAAGGCCAGAGCTGGTCTCAAGGCTACCGCTAGCCTTATCGTGGCTGAAAGCATAACTCCCCCAGTATTGATTAGATCTGTTTAAACAGGAAGGCCATCAGCCCCCAGGGTAGGGAGAGGGAGGTCTGGTGGCTGAGCTGGTCTGGAAGAGAGGAGAATAAGGATATAGAAACATGAACCACTAAGGTTTGCCACGGACGGAGATATTAAAAGACGCACAGCAAAACACATGTGAATAAAATAAACAACTCCATGTTCTACGCACTGCTTCATTCTTTGTCTTCTACAATTCTTCTCTTCAGTGAATCGATTTTTAAGCGGGATTTTCCAAGCTAACAGTGTCACAAGATGTAGGGGAATAGTTCTAGCCTTGCAAGATCCTGGTTCTCACCAATGCAAACACACACACACACACACACACACACACACACACACACACAAATGCAGGTGCAACACAAACGGAATTGCCTCCGTGGGCGCGCCTATGCCCAAACACACACACATCCACATACTTGCACTCAGAAATCAAGGGACATTACAATTTGCTGGAGTGTAACGTGTAACTGCAGTTTAGGAAGGAGAGGAGATTGCTGGGTAGCATAGTTTCACCAAGAATACATAAAGACCCCACATGTGAGTTAGTGGTTTGCGGTGAACAATATATTCATGGCACTAAAACCGTTCTTATTGCACTTAGAGAAACATTTCTAGTAATGGGTCAGTCATCTTTAATTGAATGGCTGCTCATACACATTAAGTGCCCACACAAAAATTCCCTATAAAGATCAATTCTTTTAGTGGTCTGGTTTCTTAAAACAATTCTTCTGACTCTACATTTGTCAGTTTCATTTACTGCACAGACTCTTGGTAGATAAATGTGCTCCGCACGTACTTTAAAGACTCATGCACATATGGAGGGCTCGATTTTGACCCCCTCCTCCAACCACAGCCCTCTTTATGCTACGCAAACCAAAACATAAACCAAACTGCCCGAAAGCTGCAGTCTGACCTGGGCAGGTCTTCTACTGCAGACATACCCTAAACACAAAGCAGGCACGGTCTCTCGCAGAGCTCTGCGCACAGGGGCCGTTTGCAAGGCATCAAATTCAATTGAAGCGACGCTACAAATAAATAAATAAATGTTCCAAACACATAAATAACCTGGTTGAAAGATAAGGTAGCAGCCAGATGACCAGGTGGCAAATCTTCAGATGAGAGGGCTGTCGAAAACACGCACTGAACAGTAAAGGATAAACATGTTAAGGAAGACGAAATGTTCGTTCTTGGCAAAATTCTGTAAATCAGACGGAATGAAGGACAGTGCAGGCCAAACAAAATGAAAGTTCTGTATATATGAACCGAATAAAAATATTACCATTTAAGTGCACTTAAGATTAGCAGAGCGTTTGGAGTTTCCCAGCGTCTGAACAGGTGGGATAAAACTTTGTCAATTTGGAAGTCCTTTAGAAATGGCATACAAGAATACCCCATGTCCATCCAGGGTTCACGTACTTATCTATTTATTGCTCTGCCTTTGCAAGGTTTGTTTTCGACAGTCTGGATGTTTCCTTTTTTGAGTTTCACATTTGCTGGGCAAACATTCTTATCCCGCTATACAGGACGGAGTATAAAGTGTGCAGTTGCTGAGGTGAACAAAAGAGGCAGCAGTATCACAGGGGATACCAGCATCAGGATGTTAATATTGTATTTATATCTGTAAAAAGGCAGCAATTAGAACTGTTATCCAACAGTCAAAGGATATGGGTTCACATCCCTGCTCCTGCTGCATTATCTTTGACCCAGAACTGAAAAAAATTTGCCTGACCACATAAATGGATGAGTTTTTGTAAGTAGCTTTGTGCAGAAGCATAATATTCAACTGACCTGTGCAAAGGTTGATAATTATACGAGAAAAGTTCTGTAAAAGTCATTTTACCAAATAACTCAAGTTAATTTTAGGGAACGAATAGGCAAATGAAGTCTAAAAAGGTGAATTCTGTGGATTTTGCTGCTAAAAACCAAGGGTGAATAGAACTTGAGCCCCCATCATAATTCCTGAAGGTCAGATAGTGATGTGGAAGGTCCTGGCAGATATACTGCGCAGCCAAAAACTATATCAAGGTGTTGTGTTGCCTGCTTGGCAGGAAAGTTCTGGGCTTTTAAAGTAATCAGCAGAGCAATACTGAGAGTGGTAAAATCAGAATGCAAGCAACATTTATGGAGTGGATCACGAAGACAGCAGTTAACGCAGCGCGTGTCTGTGAAGAAAAGTGTGCTGATCTATCATAAATCAAATCACAAATACAAACTGCATTCAGAACACTCTTAATTTATTGGTCTGTTCTGCTAAATGGTCAAAGATTAATGTTGGTCCTTTCAAACTCCTTTTGCGTAATCTGCTTTTGACCCTCGCTTTCCCACTTTTTATCGTCTAAATGAAAATAAATGGAGGTAGCGTTTGGAAAACCAAATCAAGCAACTTCAGGCTCACTGAAGTCCATGTACCTCTTTAGCATCGACTTGTCGCGTTGTGACCCATTTGTTCACATTGCCGTGTTTTCAGAGAATCACTCACTTGTTGTTTTTAGGCCAGCGGAGCCAGCTGCTCCCCAGGTCTGTGACTTACAGCTAACTGCATTAGTAGCAACGACTTCATAAGGGTGGGATGTTTTAGAAGAGCTGTACGTTCTCTCCCTTCAAGCCATTTGTCCTAATAAACAAGTGGTTACCATAGCGCCTGTGCTCTGATATTCCATTACTGTGGCACAACCCAGACTCCACACAGTGTTGATAAATCATCATTAACAGAGAGAACGGACATTTTTATTTATAAATCACAGGATGGGCATTTTCTTAAAACTAAGTCAATCTGTGGAAGTGCAAACATTAAGCCCTTTCCCACCCCGTCCTCACGTTCTTAACAGTTGAGAATGCATCACTGGGTTGCCAAAGCAGGCAGGGGTTCTGCCCAGGAAAGTGGTAATCTGCCTCCCCGACCCTAAGATGGGTGGGGTGAGATCTCACTGAAATGGGTGGAACATATGCATGGCAGTTAAGAGGACCAAGGATGCTTCTGATGCTTCCTCTCCCTCGCAGGCCCCAGTGACAATGGGGTGGGGTGAAGTGCAAGAAAGATGGGGTGTGCCGTTTACTTGTAAGCTACTAGTATGTGTGTGTCCACCTTCACAGTGGAACATCTTAGTGGCTTGTGCATGAGTGAGTGGGTTGTGAGGATGACATGAATTTTTGAGTCCCGGTGGGTGGGTGGGTGGGTGGATGAGGAAAGGGGGGCATATTCAGCAGTTTTTACAAGGTTTTTTTCTTCATATTTATCTATTTATTTCCTGTAAAGGCTTGAAGTGACATTTTTTTTACAGAGGTAGTATTTTAATTTAAGTTGAAACCACAATGAAGTTATATCAAGCATTAATTGCTCCTGGCTGTCAGTTAAGAAGAATATTCACCACCTTCACTGCCATCACAAAAAAAAAAGGTGTAGTTTAGTCTTACACGATTTCACAAAGTTTTGTTGAACTACATACATGACTGATGGCGTTATATTTTTTTACTGTCAGCAAGCAGCAGGCAGAAGGCCAGTACAACATGGCAGTAGATGTTAAGAATTTCAGTCACATCTCATGCAAAGTTAAACAATAAAAAAATCTGAAATATGACTAATCATTTTTAAAGTATCCTGAGGGTAACTTGACAATGGAAAAACTCTTAATGAACAAGCTATTATTTCTCAGAATGTCTTCAAACTGTACCCACAGACCTAAGGCACTGAATAATTTGTATAAATAATTATTACAACACGAATGATAACCTTGATTTTTTTTAAGTAATATTTGGGTCTCATAGATGGGTCCTCAGCCAGTTTGCTAAGACATGAGTGAACTTCTGGGAACGGAACACCCTCCATTTGGTGTGAAAATTATTTCAACTTGTATGAAGGTGAAAACTTTCAAATGGTCTTTTGAAAGAATTAGCTTATCTCTTCTGTGTGTACAGAACAGACTTCTGCTTACAAGCCCAGCTGTTTGTATGCAAGGTGCTAAATCCAGTGTAATACAGAACTGTTCTGTTCTTATTTTTTCTCCTGTTTTATGTCTGTAACAAAAAAAGGAATTACACCCTGTGATTTTTTTTTTTGGTCAGAATGCTTGTGCCTGAAGTGTGTTTAAGACTTTGGGCTTGATATCACTGCGTTTGCAGGGAACTCAAGGCACATGTCTGCATATTGGAATGTATTACCAATAATGCGTTTGTTTTGCAGACGCTTTTATTGAATGGGAATAATTGTGCATAGTTTGTACTTTTTGGAATCTTTTTGCTCAGCTTGATATTTACTGAAGCAGCTTAGACATTTTGATCAAAAGAAACAGCGAGTACAACTGCAGCTTCCTTTCATGGGAATCAAAGTGGTGAGTCTGTGGTAATGATGTTGGTTCCTTCTCCTCCGTACCAGGTGGCCCCCAAGGGAAATGGCCCTGCTTTGTGTACCTGTTAAGGATACTGAAGTCCAGGATGTATTACATCAGAAGAAGCAGTGACCTGCTCTTAGTACTGATCCCTGGCCGGTCTGTGGAAATGTCTGGGCCCTTGAACCCTTGATATTACACAGATGCACTTACAGACCATTCAGCTTGCTAAAGATCCAAGAGCTGCAAAGGACTATTGTACAGGGTCGCTGGATATCATGCTGAAACTGTTAAAAAAATTTGATGTGTGGGCAGCATGGTGGATAAGGACAAACGGTTTTTGTGCCCTTTACCAATATAGGCCTCACTATCTCCTGTCAAATAAGTGGCTCAAAAATGTGGCAAAGTAAGTCGCTTTGGATAAAATCTCCAGGTGAGTGATGATGTTATTAAAAAGTTTCTGGGTTTAATATCCAAGGCAGAGAACTGCTACCATGTCCTTGAGCAAGGAAGCTTGAAGTACTTCCACAGATATTACCGTTTTAATTCAGGAATGGTGCAAACAGCTGTAAAAATGATAAATAATAAGGGCCGTGGCCTTTTGCTTCAGAACATGGCTCTCTCATGGAAGCAGGCAGAATATGCCAAATGCCGCATGTGCGGGTGTTGGTGTAATAAAAAACAAACAGTTCAGAACTAATAAAAAATCTGTGCCTTTGTCAACCCCTTAGCTCCCCTGGGGTCTTTGAGGCAAAACAATTCCAGCGGTCACACACGGCTCCCGTGCAACAATGATCAAATGAAAATGGCTGAAAGTACCAACCGCTGAAACCTTGAAAAGTGACAAAGGAAAAGTGTGCATTTATTTATTTATTTGTCTATCTAGCCTTTCAGCGGTGGGATTCACTTTAGACAAAAAAGTTCAATGAAAGGAAGGAATGACTATAATCAGCAGGCTTCTCCTCTTACTCCTCTTTCCTCGGTTCGCGTCATACCGCTGCACCAGAGAGTGCCGAACCTAATTTCATCACATCGTGTTTCCGGCAGCCTCACCGACCGCTCGGGGCCGTCTGGAGTAGCACCACACTCCCTTGCTCCCCGACTCTTGGTCTCCGCCGCCCACGACCGGCACGCGGGCCCTCGCTGCACAGCACCTGCTTAAACCAGCGGAGAGTCAGGTCAGTGACCCTCACACTGCTTCACACGTTTTAGGTCTGGAAGGAACTTCTGTTGTTGGTGGTGGCATTTTAAAATTACTTTAGGGAAGGTGTCGTTTCCAGACATGTTAAAACTAGGGAGAAGTACTGCTAAATTTGACAGCTTTATGTTTTAGGATATGAATGACCTTATAACTACTAGTACTTACACAAAGCAACTATGCTCTGTATCAGTCATGCTTTGAGTGGGATTGAAACAGAGAAGTAAAGTGTACAGCAACTGCAGTGACTTTAGTGTGATCCCTGTAATATAGCTAATGTGGCCCTGTTGACTGAAAGTTATACAAAATGAAGCAAAGCCAATGAAACACTTTTTTCGTGTGCTGGGTGGCTCTATGTTCTCTGTAACGCCAGAAGGGGTTGGGTAGCTGTATAGCGCAGGAATAAATTCACAAGCAGCAGATGTTAATGCCGTGAATTGCCTGCCGGATTTTATCCGTCTGTCCAAGAACACGATGCCTCTTACAAAGATCATTGCACGCCAAGTGGCCGCTGCAAACGGGCTTGTCATCGTCAGTATGAACACAAAATGTAAATGTTTGCAATCTGTAAAAATTGTTAAGCTGCCAAAATCTGCTCTACAAAAGTTAAGGTGAGTAATTAGTGGCACAGCTGGTGCAAATTGTAAGATTCTGAGATATTTAAGTAATTTTTTGTTGTGACTTTTTATTTATTTATTTTTTTTTACAGATGTGCTTCATGCAGAATGCAGATTTGTGTCTGAAGAAGGTATCTGGAGAGGAATCGTACTGTAGCAACAAGCCAGTTTTTCTCTCTCTTTAAATTATGAACTGGGGAACAGACCCTCCATAAATCAACGCATCGGCGGTGAAATAAAGCGACTGGAATTACTACATCCCACTGCAAGAAGGAAGCTGGAACAAACAGCTGTCTTTGCTCCTCCACATTCCTGCATTTATGAATTATCCTATTCATTTATTGTTAGTTCATAAGCATGTGAAAACTGCAAACAGCACAGTTAATGCATTTGAAGCTATGCAATATACACCGGATTTAGGGTTTTTTTGCAGATACCCCTGTGGGCAACGAATGGTATGTGGGTGAGTGGTAGATAGGGGAAGAGTGTCATTTTTGTGTAGAGTCCCTAAAAGGGAAATAAACCAGGAAAAAATTACTCTGTTTGGCCTCACAAAGATAGCATGCCTTCTTATTTGGCTCTGGTAAAGACACTAAAAGTGGGAAAACTTTCATATGTTTTTATTAATTATAGTTCTGGTGAGAGTGAGTGGGAAGTCCCCACAAGAAGCAGTACAGAGATGTACCGTCTGGCCTGGGTAGGAACATGTTTCACTATATGGAAGCAGTGACAGGCGCGGGTGTACAGGGGAGTTCCGGCACCAGAGGAGGGTTCCGTAATGGTGGAAGGTTCACTCCCAGCCCCGCACCAACTGTATCTTGTGCCATGTCCTTGAATCCACGATTCAAGGGGAATAGGAGCAACCCTGGCGTCTGGCAATGCCTACCGCCCACAGGGACGAGTTTGCCCTCAGGATCCCTGCTCCATTTATCTTTGGTCTGGCAGCTGCACTACTCTGCTGCCCCAAACCCTACACAAATCCCCCGTGCCAAACATAGTTCTCCAGAGCAACCACGCAGAGATGGGGAGATAAAGCAAAGACAACCTAGAGCTCACAAAACCAGTGCAAAGGGCAAGGAAACTGGTCCAAACTCATTTCCATTTTTCACATGCAATTATTTATCTCCACATCAAAAAAGTTCAATCTCCAAATCTGTTTGTCTGTTTGTTCTTTATGCACGGGTTTGTTTTTCAAACTGCAGACTTGAAATTTATCACTGTGGCACTCTTCACCCTAAGTGAGGTTCTCTGTATTCAGATTTGTTAAATTCCCAGAAACTGTCTTACTCTTTTGAACCTTTAAAATTCTGTGTCTGACAAGGCTTGGAGATGCAAGAGTACTGATATGACATGTAGCACATCACATGGTCAGCATACATAAAGTAACTGATAGATTTTCTCACTTTTCTTTCTGCACCTCAGTCCATACACACCTTACATTTTCTACACACACTGGCACTGTCACTGTCTGTGAGATTCAGCTGTCCAACAGGTGATTATATAATGCAATATTGCTTTTTATTTTTCCTCCACTAGACCTTTTTGACCCAGGCAGCACCAGGTAACTTTACTAGCCTCTATATTCATAAAGACAAATCTCCATCCATCCATCTGTTTGTTTGCTTATTTGTTTTTTTGTTCTTCATGCAGGCTTTGAATGAAGTTAAACATACACAAGAAAGCGCACATGCACATGGTACTAAACACACTAATGTTGAGTGCCTTCAGGCAGTTCCCAGCTAATTTGGCTTGATGAGGACACACACACACACACACACACACACACACACACACACACACACACACACATCAGGAAGGACTGATGGGCAGGAGGGCAGGGTGTGCTGGAGGAAGGACCCAAACTGGTGACAGGGAGTTATACATGACACACCCACACAACAATGGACACTCACCTAACATAAAGGTAATATATTTTGGCAATATATATATTTTTATTACTGTTCTCCTTTTCACCTTTCCCCTGAGAAATTACCAGCACATCTCCCTCTGTGGCATCTGTCTGTTCAACAGCACTAATAATACTTATGTACTGGAAGCAACAGCAAGGGTAATGCAGTTCAGTCATATATATAATGTGTTATTACTATCTACCTATTTATTTCTATTTATCAATGACCCCCCTTCATCAGCAATGCCACTAGAACACAAATGGCATTCAACTTTTGCTGTCTTCATGGCTCACACCTACTGATGCATTTCTTCAACTCACACACCATACAAGAACTTCACAGACAAAATGTGCAAAATGTCAAACTTTACAGGAAGTACTGAGTTCAGCATTGATGTATCTACGTTTTGATCAAACTGTAGTATCTGTCTATTTTTGCCTTGGTTTCTATTTAAAGTGATCATAAACGTAGAACACAGTGTTTGAGATCCTGCCCTAGGGGCCAATGTACAAGTCTGAGATTCCCCAGTAACTGAGAGCAGCAGGCTGGTGGGATCAGAGTGCAGAGATCAAGGTTCAGGCCTGTCTTGAATCAGCAGTCACTGGTAACTCATCCACGGTGGTCTTTGGCTGTCGCCTCTGGCAGATGCATCACAGGCCCTGAACCCAAACCATAGCCCTGATCTTCCTGCAAATCCTCCCCTACTTCACAGAAAACTCAGTCCCTGTTATATATTGTTAATTATACAGAATAAAATTACAAGGAAATTACCTGCTGTTCTTGGTATTTTATTTGCATCTGACCAGGGTACTCAGCATTAGTAAGGTCATGCTTTTTAACAAGAAAAAGATATGTGTCAGAGCTGTGGATTTTTTTGTATATATTTATACAAACCAAATAAAAATCTTTACACTGTTTTACCCCAATAGATGTGCAGCACAACAACAGTACATTTTTTTAAAATAAAAACGAAAACCTTTCAGTTCTAAAAATTTAAGTTAACAAAAAACAGCTTGGACTTTTCCCAGATTTTGTTTTCTTAGCCAATTATTTTATCTAAGTGACTTACTCAGCTTACAGTTATATACTATACCCGTTTATTCAGCTGGATATTCAGTGAAGCTGAGCACCTTGCTTTGGGCACTTCCTACCCTGGGACCTGAACTTACTTCCACCTAGTCTGAAGCCTAGGTCCTCAGCTTCCACTCATCCTTCTGGCCCTATGGTTGGTCCGTTTAATAAGTGACATTTTGTGGTTAAACTCTAACCCTAGGCGTCCCCTCACCCTGGGCTGGCTCTCTCTCCCCAGTGCAGTGGTAATGGCCTGATGGGACATCTGCCACCAGGTGACCTAGAAATGACCGGCATGTTGGAAACCAGTGTGGATGGATGGCTGCTGGAGCACTGCCACCAAGCACGGTCGAGATGAGCCTCCCAAGGCCAGGTCCCTGGACTCTGATAAGGACTGTCCATCAAGCCCATCTTCCTAAGAAGAACTTGATACCATGCTGGTCAGATGAACTCGCTCGATATGCCCTCACTTAATATTCTAGGCCATTAATGTTACTTTAGAAAATGTAAGCTCACAAGGTCGCTTCGGATTAAAATAAAGCAGGTAAATAAATAATGATGCAACGGACTGGGGAAATGATTCCAGTGTTTAACAGCTGAAATTGACATGAAGCTTAGTGACTGACATCTCTAGAAAATAAATGAGAGCTTGGTACACAGAATGTTTAACATAAAACAAATGGCAAACATTTCGCTCATTTTTCTCTCCTTCCTCACGGAAGAAACGGTTAGCATTTCATAGGGCTTATGTAGTGATAGAATGTAAATATGGGTATGAGCCTCTTCCAGGTTCTCGTGCTTTTATTTGACTCTTATTCTTGCTCAGATGCCAGACACTGCGTGCAGTAAATGTCTTGGCCCTGTCATCTAAATCACTGCTCCCTGATGAACGCTGCCCCTGTGGCAAGAACAGAGCACCCCTTTGTTTTCTGTGAGTCCGTCAACTTGGCTTTATCTAATCAGGGCCTGACCTTTGAACTCCAGGGCCCCCATGCGACACTGCCCAGGTGGAAGGAGCCTTGTTTAGGATGGTGGATTAACACAAACCAGCTTTAGGTGACATGGAGAAAAGAAACTTTACCTTAGCCTCTCACTTCCTGATGTTTACTTATTGTCTTTACTCTGTTCCTGTCCATCCTGTCTGTTATCCAAATGTTACCGATATGCCTGCTTTGCATCATTCTACACGTGCTATCACTGTGACGCTTATCCCAAACTGTGGCATCTCAGTCATCTCTAAGTTGTTTTTTCAGTTTATTTAGTTAGTTATTTTTTCACTTAACTGATGTTTTTCCCCAAAACAACTTGCAGTGTTAAGCTACTTACAATGATTTACCTATTCTTACAGCTGGGTAATTTTTACTTTATAAGTTCAAGGTAAGTAACTTGTCCAAGGATCTTTGTTCATATGGCAGTCTAGTTCATTGTTTACTTTAAACTTTTACTTTACTTTCTTGTTCTTTAAAATTGATTCCAGGTGTATGCTGTCTTTTTGGTGGCTGCCTCAAGGTCTCGGCACCAGGTGTTTTTTGGCCACCCTCTAATCCTCTTACCTTGATAATTCCAGGTCAGGGCTTTTCTAGTGATACTTATGTGATTTTGTTGAGAGTGTGTCCAATCCATCTCCAGTGCCTTTCCATAATTTTGGAATCTGCAGGCACCTAATTTGTTCTATGCCAAAGATCATTATTGCTAACAGAGTTGGATCAACCGATCTGTAAAATATTCCGCAAACAGGTGTTAGTAAAGGTCTGGCCTTTCTTGGTGGTCGTCACAGTTGTCCTCCATGTCTCTACTCCATAGAGCAAAACTGATTTCACATTAGTGTTGACCTTAGTGTGTAATGACACCTCTGTGGAGCTCCACACGTTTTTCAGTTACACTAGTCTTGCTTTCCCAGTTCTGGCCTTAACCTCGACATCTGTGTCTCCCCCTTATCAGTGACACTGTCCAGATATGTAACGGATGCTACCCCATCCCATTGTTCCCCTTCCAAACTGACTGGTTTGATATTGGTTGTGTGAGCCTTCATTATCTTCCCTCTATTTATTTCCAGATCAACTTGTGCCAAAACAAAACCCACAATGTTTGTTTTCTCTTGCAACTGTTGATAGGTATGGGATAATAATGCTAAATCATCTGCATAATCCAGGTATTCAATTTGCATCCAAGGTGTCCAGTGAATTCTGTTCCTTCTTTGTGCTGTGGAGGTCTTCATAATTTAGTCAATGATAAGCACTAATAAAAATGGTGCTAACAGACAGCCTTGTCTGACTCCAGTCCCTACTTCAAATGCATCTGTAAGTTGTCCTTCTTATATAACCCTGCAGGTCATCCCCTCGTACAAGTTCTTGATGATGTTATCGAGTTTGACTGGCACCCCATGTCAGAGGAGCTTCCGAAGGGTATTCCTATCCACGCTGTCAGTTTTTTTTTCATAATCAATGAAATTGACGTAGCGAGAAGAATTCCACTCAATTGACTGCTCTATAATGATGCGTAGTGCCGCGATCTGATTTGTACATGATCTATCCTTGCAGAAACCAGCTTCTCTCTCTCTCTTCACCATCTCTACATACTATAATGGTGCAACCTTTAAAAATATCTGCATTTGAACAAGAATGCAATTAAAATTCAGATCTAATCAAACTTTCAACATATCAGCCCCACACCCTCCCTCCATAATGAATATTTCATGAAATTGCATTAATAATATTGGATCACACATTTTTAATGGTTTTCTCATTAAACTTCCACATTCACATAACCCTAAAACTTAATCAGCAGTTATTGGTTATTGACACCATTAAACTGAAGGAAAATTCTGCACTGAGTATGAAATTTCTACTGCTATGCAGTTTGATATTGCAATAACTGGAGAAAAATGAAGGCAGCATGGGGACTTGTGTGAGTTCACCGGTGCTGCCAGAAATATTTGTTGTTTGGTTCATATCGGAAACATTTAAACTTGGCAATCAGAACCACGATGTTTGGCCTTAAGGAGCACATGTGATGCCTGAAGCAAATAGTGCCTGTCCCACTGAGCACAAATTTTCCTCATGTCCCTCCAACCAGGTACTCACCCCAGCTGGCTGCGCTGCTGGGATCAGGAACAAAAATTACTGGTCCTCATTCACATAGGTAATTTGTCACGAAATGCCCACCTAGACAAGGTGTAATTACTGTGCATCAGTGTAATGAGGGGCTTTGAATGCTTGTACATTGCTGTAATGGTGGTGTGGCCATTTTGAAACAGGCCTGATTTTCATTCCACCATTGATTACCCCATTGAGCCAAATAAATGGCCTGCTTTTCTCAGCTAAAGGTTTTGGGTTCATGTCCCATTTAGGGCCCTAGTTTCGTACCCCTGCACAAATGTACTTAACCTGAATTCCCTCTATGAAAATTCTCCCTGTAAAAGGGGCAGTTAGGAGTATTAACTGTAAGCTATGTAAGTTGCTTTGTATAAAAGCCCATGCAAAAAAATCTAAGTGAATGGTCATATAATTAGATCAAGAGCCATTGGATTTTGCATGACCCCCCTCTGTTCTACAGGTGCCAGATGAGCTGGAGTACTTGTTCTCTGCAGGCTGTAGCTGCAGCCTGGACTTTTGGGATAAGTGCATGAACTACAGAACTGAGGTAAAGAGCAGAGTACCTTTTGGTTGGCTCCATGCCAGCCATCGTGTACACAGGAGAGATGCCAGCTGAAGAGGTGGCAGGTGAGAAGGGGGATGGGGAGACTGGTGAGGGACACAATTGTCCCCCCTGGACCTGGCCACCTTCTCGGTCCTGTGGAAGGACTGATAAGGGCTCCATCCCCAGGCTGCGGGAGCCTTGGGCTGAGAGGACACAGGAGCTCTGTGTCCTTGTCATTCACTCACTGCTCACTCACCAAACAGACGGTTTTCCATTTCCTAATTCTCACAGGAACTCTGTGTGTGTGTGTGTGTGTGTGTGTGTGTGTGTGTGTGTGTGTATTTCATATTGGGGTGTCCTAATATGAATAGAGAAATATCTTCCAAGGAAACGTAGGCTTTATTGAGGAACCAACACACCAAACATGCACATGAGGGAAACATCAAGGCTTCACAAAATGCCCCCCTCGGTGATGCTGATTACCTGCCATAATATGTTTGCATATTATTGCAGTTAGTGTGTATATAAGTTCTAAGACAACCAACAAGAAAACAGCAAAACACATAAGCAGGGCTAGATGCATGGCCAAAATGACTTAGGGCAGGCTGTCTCTGAGACTCGTCACGCTGCTCACGCAAATGGTGTCAAAACAAAAATGTGTGCCAAGAGCCACCGTTTCTGCTCTACACTGTAATGAAACAAACATCTGGGTCCTGTAGGTCAGAGATATGTCAGCATGCCAACTCAGAAAAGAAACATAAACAATGACAAAGTTAAAGTAATAGTCACTAAGTACATTGCATGCAGAATGTGTCAGTAGTTTTTCCACAGGGGGGAGGCACATCAAACTGGCATTTGGGTCAACCAAACCTTCCAAGTAGCATGATAAGCAAAATATTAGTATATTATCAATAAGATAATTATGTTGTATTACACTGCTGGTCACTTTTCATTTTTGGTATAATTCCGTTCTCCTTTTTTCATTCCTATTTCCCTCTCTTATCTTTTGCCCTATTAAAGATGCTTCGTGTGAATCACAATACAGTTTTGGTAAGTCCATCGTTTGAAGCATTTTTAAGAAATCATTGAGAGAGACAAGAGAATGTCAGGCAGCAAAGTGAGCTTGCTAGCCACTGGGCACACATGAACATCACATCAGTTGAGTCTGACAGTCAGCCATTGTGTTCTGTAAAAGATTGTTTATTTTTTTTATATTGATGGTCCAATCGAAATTTTTTGGGATCTTTCAAAGCAATTTTTCTATCTATCTATCTATCATCTGTCTGTCTGCCTGTCTGTCTTGAGAATCAATTCAGCTACGTTTGAAGGAAAAAAGGCACACAAATAAATAATTTTTCTTTTAAAAAGTGTTTAATTGTGTCTTTAAATATGCCCTTTATGATGACATAGTAGCTGGCTAGTAACAGAGAAGCAGGGGAAAAAAATCAGGCAAGTGAAATTGGAGAAAATAGACCTCTTGGGGCCGAGGTCTGACTACCCCCCACCTCAACCCTGGACATCAGTCTACGTATTTTGATTTAAAATAGGTTATCATCCGGCACTTATTCAGTCATCTTCGAAGACCAATAAATCTAAATTACTATCTATCTGTTTGTTTATTTCTTCCAGTTCCTTATTTTACCAGCAATTATTGTATTATACAATTCAATATTTGAAATTCGACAAATGTGGATTCTGGAGTCTGATCCCATCCACACCACAAATTGTAAAGGGAAAAAAGAACTACAGACAAACAAAATTTATACCCCCATCTTCTCGTTTGACCTCTGACTCCAATATCTCTCAGTACCACTTACAGCGTTTACATTACACGCTGCTGGTTGAGTATCCAATTACAGCCGCTGTTGCTGAGGTAGCAGCCCCCGTCCAGGGTGCGTTTCGGAATTAGACACAACACGCCGTGAAACCTCACATTAAACATGCATTATAATACAGGGAACGTTTGTTTACAGTGCCTGTTTTATTCAGCAGTTTCAACTGACTTTTGGGTTGAAGGGAAAGAAAAACAAGCACATAAGAAATGCTGTTTGTTTTTATCAGAAACACCAGCTATTGTTTTCCCCTCCGTTCTCGCAGTCAGCGCCGAGGCCCTCCGCTCCATTCCCTTCATTTCAGGGTGGAAATTCTGCTTTCCAGCCGGAATTGCGATCCAGTCTGTGTGTTTGCCCTTGAGCCACAGAAGCTGAGCTCAGAAAGACCGGTATGTTATCGCTGTCATCTGTATCCATCAGAGGCCTGCCACTTTCAGTAGGCTCCTTGGCTAATTTGGTTACTATCACATGACTGGCCGTGTGTGTGTTTGCGTGTTTGTGTGTATTAGAGACAGGGTGAAGGTAAGGGAGTAAGAGATTAGAGACTCCTCTAGTCTTGAGTGTGTCCTTTGAAATGCAGGAACCAACAAATATGGAATCCTTTCCAAAGCTTGTTCTCCACTCTGTGTTGCACATATCCTAAATTAACAATTGACCGTTATAGCAGAAAAGCATTTCATACATGCAAAAAGATGAACAACTGCATGTTAATCCATGTATTGAGCCAAAACGTTGCCAGTAAACGCAACGCGGGGTTGGACCCGTGCTAAGATAAGATACAGTATTTGTTCCAGTTTTTGAAGAAATCAGAAAGAGATCCTATGACAGCTGAGGGTAATTTAAAAAGCGTTTTATTTCACATTTCAAGCCTTTGGGAATGTCATTATTAAAAATAAGTTTGTCAGCCACTCGCTTTTCAAAGCCGCTGCATGGCGCCTAAGTAGCTTGTTAGTTAGGTGAGGATTTATTGAGATAATATGGCCCTGTTCTCCAGTGAGCTCATACATATTCCTACAACACTGTAACTCCATTATAACATTCACCTCCCCCTCACCCCCCCCCCCAAACCCACAAATGTTATCCCACCATGTTTGCTGGATCATTTGTCTCTGTTTTTTAGTCTATTCATCAGTCTGCCATGGAGCAGGATGGCCATTTCATGCACACATATGCACACACAAGCACATGAGATCCAATTAACCTTCTCCTCTCAGGCCTCCTTTAAAAACCCGACACACGAACAAAATACAAGTCACAAGTGGGGGTCGGCCACTTTATGATAAATGTATTAATCATGTTAGAACACCAGAGGCCTGAGAATGCAGTACCCCACAATAGCAGTCCCAAAGCTATCCTTGGGGGGCAAATGAGGCAATAGTAAAGCTCTTTGATTCATTGCTCGCCCCGCCTGATCTTCACAGCTTTCATGTGCTAGTTTGCATGTTATCATTGGCAATAATGACTTGGGCATTAATGAAATATATGGAGTTCTCAGCAGAATATAAGCCACATGTAGTAATGACTTCCATTTTCTGCTCAAGAACTAAACATTTCCCTCTTCTTTTTTAATTGTGTTGATAAAATGACCTAGTTATCTGGCTGGCTATGTTATATGCTGAGCTTCCTTAAGAGAGGAATGGCTATTTTAGTGGTCCAGTCTGGATCCTTTCCCTCTGGCTTAAGGGAACCATCAGTTAAATGATAACTATCCAGCTCACTGTATCATTTCATAAATAACATATCCACATAGCTGGCTGAAAACACTGAACTAAGACAAGGGGCCGTTATAGCAAGTCCCAGGAGGGAAATCTTCTCTAGTTTTGTGGGGCACCACCTGACTAAAGGCTCAGTGTGCAAGATGACTGCCAGGTGACAGGGTGTGAACCGAGTGAGAACATGCCCCCTGCTTTCAGCGCTATCTGTCATGCAAGCTGTTTCTGACACCTGAAAGAACTGAAGATAGCTATATTGAGGCCAGCATAATAAAACAAGAAGGAAAAATACATCTTTGGGAACAATAATGGTTAAGAGTATGAAATTTGAAGGTGGCTGATTTGATCTCCACGAAACACCCTGCTCCACTGCTCTAGAATAACCTCTGTGTTGGTAAAGTAAAATGGGCAACTGTATGAATAACGCCACTTTGGATAAAAGTCTCGACCAAGTAACAAAATATCAGTGCTCTAAAACAACACTGCATCCTACGTTAATACAGAGAAGAAGTGCAGCATATGTGCAGATGCAACAAGATTTCTCCATTTTGCCACCCCAAACCCCACATGTTCTAGCTAAATAAACGTGAAGTTATGAAAAAGAAGATTCCTTTTGATTAGGCTCCAAGGGCCGTTGGCATGTGTTTGGGAAGCCTGCTTGCTCCTGAAAAGGCTGGCTGTGCACGTTGGCAGCGCACTATTACTTTAACGCAAACCTCAGGGGGTGAACTCAGTGAAGCTGATGCTAACAAAACAGTCTTGTTCCCCCCTTCGTTATTCATTGATTTGCTCCATGATCAGCAAGGCACTCAGCAGCAGTTTCCTTGTGGTCTCCTTTGTGTGAAACCTCATTTGTACTAAAGAGTAACCAAGCTAATGGAACACAAAGGTGGTAGAAATTCCCTGATTGGTGAGAAGCGGCCTCTTTAGCGCTTGTGCTTTCTGAAGTTTTGGTTCATTGCAGTGCTCTGAACATCAGCAGGAGAACAGCACAATCAGGATGGCTATGTATCCCACAGCAGAGTACCTGACAATGAAAAGGAAGAAGATTGAAGCTCCAAGCTAAAGATCACGTTCATTTTGCGGACACTAGGAAACTAACCAGTTTTTACTAGGATTTAGTTTTGGTGCTTGTTATTGGTTTTTGGGAGAAACACTTACAGTTGTGTTTTTCTAGCTGCTCAAGGGCATTACCCCTTCGGAGACTTAAGCCAGCAACCTTCAGGTTACTGAGGTGCCCTTACAGAATCACTATGTTGTTTCAGTGGGACTCGCGTTTTTCATTTACAGGAACACTTTTTTAATCGGTGTTTCATCATCTCTCACAAATGAGTTCTTCAGCACATTGGTACGGTAAGGATTGCTAGTGTTTGTTGTCCTGAGTAAATGCTCACAGGAAATTAAACTAAATCATTTAAAGCCATTCTTTGACACGATCCATGGGCAATTACACTGGCAACCGATTTCACCGGTGACCAGTTACACAGTTATCATTACGCTGGGCTCTTCCCAGCAGCACAGCCCTGAGTAAAATCCTTTCTCATCTTTCTCCGGCGTGCGCTGTGATTACAGTCAAAGCATTGTTTCAAACAAAGGTACAGAGTTCCAGTGAGTCCTCATCACCCACATGGCAATATTACTTTTGTTCTTCATGTTTCTACAGAAACCAGGCATCTTTTAATTACAATTTATAGTGAAAAAAATATTTTGATTATGGAATGTGAAGGACACTGATGTTTCACTTGTTTAATTGAGAAGAATTTTTTATAGTTCTCAAGCTAATTCTTGTTTTAATTAATCTGTCAGCAGTAAATCTAGCCTTTATGGAGAAAATAGCGCAGGTATATTGCTGAAATCCAGACTGACAAGTGATTTTAAAAAGCAGAAAATATTCCTATATCTCTAACCAGCTAAATATGTATACGTGTATGTTAAATATGATTTATATTTATTAGGTTTGTCACACTGTATTGATTTATATAACTGGTCGACACACCAGAGAAAACACACTGAAGTGCATGTGTGAGTCATTAATATAGATGCTGCAGGTTTGCATGTGTCTGTATGTAATAAAAATCTGTATCATGTCACAGGATCTAACTGGTTGTCATATGTATGTGTGTGAGTAGCATGTGTGCACGCTTGTATGTAACCATAGGTGGGTGTATGGCTGACGTGTGCATTGTCTCCCATCTCCATTTTGTGTTTTTCTTCCAATTGGAGAGGAGGACAATGGTGTGCTGTGAGCACCCCCCACCCCCACATCCTACGACTCAGCAGGGTGCTCCTGAGAATGTTATTATTACTACCTCTCTTTCTTAACTCTAAATCCCATAGCTAATCTTCAAAACATGCTTAACCAGCCGGGGGAAAGTGCTCAACAGCTTCAAAGACCCGGTGTCTCCTTCCTTCCCGAATGTTCCCGTCTACCAATTCCTCTTTAGGTTGACTTTAAAGACTTTTTATCATTATTTATAGATCCCACCAGAATTAACCTTGCCTTACCTTTCACCTAAGACTGACAGTACCCTTGGGGATGTCATCCAATCAGGATTCCTCATTGAGATGAAGTTTAGCTGGCAATGCCTAAGCATAAAAACTGAAAGGTGGCGGTAGAGATAGTGCTGCGTATCACCAGCAGGCCACCATCAAGAAGTTTGTCCGGTGTGCCATACATCCATCACAGAATCTACTGGACAGAGGTCAAAGATAACCAGTTGTACAGCAGCCGAGTGTGGATAGAGTTACATAAAACTTTATATGTTCCATACAACTACTGGACCTTTGGTTGAAGAGTGGAATCAAACCTGTCTTAGTCTGTGTGTGGATGGCATGCTCACGCCCATGTTCAAAAGGGGTTTCCTCCAGGTGCTCCAGTTTCCTCTCACAGACTAAACTCTTGTGTTTCAGGTACACCTATGAATCTAAATTGCCCTTTGTGTACAAATGAGTGAATGACATTGATCTACTGTGACTTTGGAAGTTTGTTCAAGTTCATTTCAGGCTTTTTTTGTTCTCTTGCATGTTTAGCAGAATTGGGGAATCCTAATTTCCCTTACTGTGCTTGAAAAAGTGTGTGAAAGTATGCCCTGCAGTGGACTGGCATCCCATCCAGGATATACCATAGATGTAACACTGCTAGACAAATTAAGCTGTGAAAAAAAACCATTTAGCATGGCATTAAACACATTTAAAACATACTCTTTTCATTATAACATTTTAAAACATTTCTTTCAGTTTCCATGCAAGGTTGTCAGAAGTTCAAGAAATCTCTACATTTCGTACTTTAACGATAGTCTGTACTTTAACTATACTCCTGGTATATTTTTGATAACTTTTCTATTGTACTTCACACAGCAGGGTAGCAACTGGAATTGTTGCTTCAAAATGCATGGATGGTGTGAGTGGAGGTGGGTTTGATCCCAGCTCAATCTGTGTGGACTTTGTTTGTTCTCCCCATGGTTTCCTCCATTTACTCCAATAATAAATTTGCTATTGTCTATGTATATATTATGAATATACAGGATAAGATGACAAATATCCTGCACTTACTCACTGGGATTACACATAGGGCCCTCCTACACTAATCTAACAACCTACCCCACAATAAGCAAACCCTAACACGCCACCTTGTAAGCTCTTCACTGAGGTCGTCGGGTAGGCACCTTCGTTCATTGATGTTCGGCTGATTCAAACCCACGACACCTCCGGAAGGCTCAGCAGTGAGACCTAGTGTCCCAGACCCACCCCCCTCCAAGTCTACTAGGCCACATAGCCCCTAATAACTAAGACAGCACCACGCCCCGCATACACCACTATACATGCTTCTGTGGCCCCAGTTCCATGCAGCCCATACATACCACATTCACCACCACCTACACCACCACATTTCCCCACTCAAATTGAGCTCTCCTCATCCACAGCCATTGACTAGCCCTTTAGGCTACTTCCGACAACTCTTTAATGGCTTCCCTTAACATACGCCCTCTAACTCCAAACCCACTCAACAAGGAAGTAATAGTTTGTATATAGTATAAGTATAATATGTGTTTGACATTGACGGGATAAAGTGCCTACTGAAGAGTACATACAGTAGATCTCTTTGAACAAAAGCATCTGATAAATTAATAAATATAAATGTTCTACATAATGATAATTTCATTTACGTATGATAGAATGTTCTGGAGATGTGCTTGCCTTTCCTTTCACAGTAGAATTAATTGTACATCTCACGCATTAAAACATGTAGCTATATTATTTTGCAGAAAACAATTCAGGATCAAAGGGGGAAAAAAATATTATTAAAGCTTAAGACAAATTCCAGAACTTCAATACATGTGAGTTTTTTTCCTGCTGAGATGGAAGCAAGGTTGCTCTTTTGCTGTGCTGGGAATCCATGGTATAGCAGAAATTTCAGAGATTAATTCCAGCGCCTCTCTCAGCAGAGTTCTTTAGCAGTCATTTTTGCTCTGTGGGAAGCCATGTTCCAAGAACCAGAAACACGCATCAGTCCAGCATTAGGCAGCCAGAGATACTATACTCCTCCATATAATTTCAACCATTCACCAAGAAATGTCCCACTAATGCCTAGAGAAACAAGAGGCCATTTCAGTGCAATCTTGGCCATTTTGAGGGGAAACATCTCAACAGGCATGGATTGTTAGTAACAGCTATTCAATAAAAAAAAAAAATACATGGGTTATGGTGAGGAATTATTGTGTCTGTCACAAGTGTTGTCAGCTATATCCAAAAACAGCAGACATTACTTTGTGCAATAAAGTTACAATGACTTGAGACAATGAAGTAGGGCAGCAAGTAATGGTTAAAGACAAGAAAAACCTGAATGTTATCAGTTTAAAACTCACAATTTTCCACTGGCATCCTTGACAAAGTTACTTACTCGAAATTGTAACACCCTCACACACGCGCGCGCGCGCGCGCACACACACACACACACACACACACACACACACACNCAATGACTTGAGACAATGAAGTAGGGCAGCAAGTAATGGTTAAAGACAAGAAAAACCTGAATGTTATCAGTTTAAAACTCACAATTTTCCACTGGCATCCTTGACAAAGTTACTTACTCGAAATTGTAACACCCTCACACACGCGCGCGCGTGCGCGCACACACACACACACACACACACACACACACACACTGTAAATTGGTAAAATGTATGACGTTACTTTGGATAAAGTGACGGTTAAACAATATGTTATTTAAAATATACACACAAAGTGTCAAATGTGACTACATTAGAGAAACCTGGGCAATACTTGTATGGGAGGAACTGGGCAAAAGAGTGAAAGTAAAGCAACTCAGAAGTGTCCGACAGCAGGGAAGACCTGTGGGCTCATTTTCTAATCAAACTTGTTAGCCAAATCCGTTCCACAAGCAAAGAAATTTCCAGCAAGTGTATTCAGATTTTTGGTGTGTCAAACTGTTTGTTGCACAATTTATCCTTTTTCTGACATCACGTTATCTAACCAATAGGGAGACAAATAAAGCAAGCTTAAACTGACCTGCCAAAACTTACTAAGCATTATCTAAATTGACCCCAATTTAAAAAAAAATTATTAGCTATTAGAAAAATAATTTAGTTTATTATAATTTTTCTAATTACTTATGTCTTTCCTGAATTAAGGTACTTGGCAAACAATTGGAGACATATGATAACAAATGCAGTAACTTGTAAAAGACTGAAAAATACAAACCAGGGCCATTAGGGTGTGCGTCAATTTTTCAGCTTAATTACCAAAGGTAATTAAAAACTCTGGAACAGTAAACAGAAGATACATAGTGGTAGATGCATGACGCATAGGAATGGATTTCATAATGTTTTTTAAGACACTATAATTACAGCAAGATGACATAGCATGATGTACAAAACTTGTGCTATGCACATGAAAGAAATTATTACCTGTGTGAATACATGATGCCCCAAATGGGCAAGGTATAATAACAATGGGTAGCAGGAACACAGACGGGGAGTCTACTCCGTGGGTATGTGTGTGATGTGACAGTGTGGATGAGGTGAATACCTCACCGTGACCTCTGCTATTTTGTTCCACTAGGAAGTTTGGTAGATGCAGAAGGCCATGCCACCGTCTCGAGTGATCGGCCATGTGCAGTGGAAAGTGAGCGTGACCTCAGTGCCAAAAAAAAAAAAATTTCCATTTTTGGAAGGAAAGTAAGAGTGAGCCAGCATGTTGAAAATACGGTCTCAAGGTATAGCCGGCTGCTGCGTGAGTGTTGCTCACAAAGACTGCAGGAAGAAGAAGAAGAAGAAGAAGAAGAAAAGCCACCTTCCTCGCACACGTTCACATCAGGTGACGCACTAAATGTGCCCGTCATTTCAAGTCACAAAAATATTCTTGCATTCTCACACTTGCAAATCCAGGGAGTCACAGCCTGCCCATAATTTAATTATATCAATATTGCTCACAGCTGGGACTAAGCATGTAATTGAGTGTGATTGGATTTGGGATTGTGTATGAATTAGTAATGAATTAATAAAAAAACACACTGGATCTTTTCTTTTTGTGTTAGCACAAGTTCTTGCTTGTTTGTCAAGTCTTTTAAAAATCAAAACACTTACAAGAACCTGACACGAGCCGAGCAACTGCTAAAGGCTTGTTTCATGCGGGTTAAAAAAGGTAAATGAAGCCAAATTCTGATGTGCATTTTAAATAAATCACAGCTTATAAGCCAAAACAAGTCCACACCCAGCCTCTGTAAATAAAAGCAAGAACTTTTTTTAATGGACACTTTTCAGAAAATGTGTACAATGGGGAGGAATGATCATTAATTGGTCCAGCACTTATTCACGTGTGTGGATTTACTGAAAAGAACTTATGTTACCATTTTAAAACTGACTGCTATTTTAACTGCTTGTCCAAGTCAGAGTCACAGCAGTCTGCAGCCTATCCCAGGAATCACTGGCAGCAGGGCTAAGCTGAGACACCAGTATTTCACAGGGTAGCCACACATTGCACACATTCACACAAATTAGAGAGGCCAATTGACCTGAAACACGCATCTTTGGACTATAGGAAGAAACTGGAGTACTTGTAGGAAATTCACGCAAACTCCGCACAGGCTGAACCGGACTCAAACCTATACCCAAACAGCCCAGGTACTGAGAGGCAGCCATCCTGCCTACTGTCAAATCTTCACATGAAAAGAATGGATAATGGACAATTGGATATTTTTTGCAGCTGTTAAAGATTTTCAAATGCTTTGTAGGATTACTTTTACAAACTTTCTGGTTCTTTGACCATTACAGAAAATGCTTATTAAACTCTATTTTGAATTTGATTTGGTTTAACAGTGAAAAAAACTGCAAGGATAAATGCAACAGCTTCTCTCAGGATACGTTATTACTATCAAAAGTCTGGATCATGATGAATTTCTTCCTTGATTGAAGCTTAAACATAGTTTCAATCCATTGGCAAACTCAGCTTTAACGGATCATAAATATAAACAAATGTTTAGTCCTAAAAAGTTGCTCCACTCCCTTTGCTCTATGTACTGTTTAGAGCTATATTGTTGCAGAGGCAAATATTTTTAATAAAATCTATATTTTTGCCAGTGGAGGCCAATTTCAGGGGAGGTGAACAAGAAAATCATTTTCCTTCAGCACTTATGAGTAGAAACTGGTACATCATTTTCATTTAACCCAGAGCAACAGCAAAGGATAGGTAATATCTAAGCACAGGTAGCCATTTTGAAAAGCCTTCCAATTATTGTCCCATAAAATACTCCGATTTACTTCTAACTAATGTAAATATTGAGAACATATTTTCCAAAATGAAATGGTCAGGCTACATGGAAAAAAAACACGTAGTTTAAATAGTTTTTCATATAGATGACATTCAGTTCAGTCAGATTTTAATTAAGGTTTTCATATTTCTTTGTGTGAAAGGCAAGCACACAGTCTCAGCAAACAAAGTGTTTTATCTCAAAACATTTTAGTTATTGTTTGGATACCATGACCTTAGATTAAAAAAAAATCGTGCACAAGAAAATTCTCCAAACAAATCTGAAAGTTAAACTGGTACAAAATTAAACTGTTGAACCTGAAAAGGTGTTGCATGCCAGAATATTTTTCAGAATTCTTTTTCAAAATTTGCTTGAGGCAGAGCCAGTACAACCTATACATCAATAAGGACTTTGCCAAATTGCATTTTTATCTGTAAAGTTTCACATATCTCAATTAACTCTTTGTTTGTATTGCGTCTCATTCACACATGCCATATGTATATTTGTATGTATGTGCACCACAACACGTAAACACCTACAAGTACACACACGTGTGTGAATATGTGTGATTGAATGGGCTGCATAAGGAAAATACTTGAGCTCAGCTGTGTGGCTTTGAAGCACAGCACTAAAGGGGATCAGTGAACTATTGAGAGGAGTTCACTCTGCCCAACTAGAGGTCCTGGCTAGTCTTACCCCTCAGTCAGCTCTGATGGGAAGGGGGGAGGCAACAGTTGCTGCTTGTTCTTAGGATTAGATAATTCCAGCTGTAATGAATGGTTCCTTCTTCCTGCTCTTCTTCATGGTCATTGTCCTAAACACAATGGTGGGAGGAAGAGCTATCAAAAGCATGTCTCTCAGCTTATTGGCTGCCATGTGCTGGTGAAGGCAGTACTGTAGTATCTCGAGTGGTCAGTACACAGCAGGGATCAAACACTGATCTCCCATGTTTAAGGCAGCCACCCTAATGTAATCATCACTCATAGCAGCAGTTTTAGGGCTATAAACAATACTCACTTTTCATGTTACTAACATTCTGCAGCTCTCTCTACTTTCAAAATTAGAAAAATATGAACTCAAATTCTGTTTTTTTGTGTCTTTGGATGAATATTTGTAAAATGAGTTTATAAATTACGGCATTTTACAGTAACTCCAGTGATACCTTATAAAATTGTTTTACACCTGTGGTGTTTCCAGGAGGGACCTAGAGGAGTGGGGGGCTTGGGCTTCATTGTTGGGGTCCTACCTACACTAAAATATGATAAGCTGTAACTGCTCCAACCTCAGAAACCAATGTCATGTAATATCAAGTTTAGAAGTATACTATATTTGCAATACGTGAACAGCCACTGCAACAAAAAAACAACTGGTCCTTGGCAGAGTATGCAATGTCAAAGGTTAAAAGGTAGACTGCTGCTCTGACAAAAATTTTACACCCCCACTCTTTTCAAAACTTCAGTCCAATACAAACACTACAACTCAAAATGTTTACTCAGTTCCAAGTCTATTTTCCTAACATTCAACCCAAGTTTAACATAAGTCAGCATCGCTTTCCAATGGTTATCAGAGCTCTCTCATGCTCCCTCATGCATTCTGTGGTATGTTTCCATTCACTGTAGCCAGTTTCAAAATAAGACTGGCCATTTCCCTCAACAAGTAGACAGCAAGCAAAACAGAACATAATCCTTTCCCTTGGCACCTACTTACCCTTTATAAGTTTCTGATTAAAATAACATTTGGAGAAAGCACATTTTTTTTGATGGTTGCATTCAGAAGTTCTGATATCTGCATCCTTATTTTGACATGACTCCAGCTCCTTCGAGCCCAATATTCTCGGATTCTGTCGTCAGCTTCACCTGACCAAGCAGGACGTTTGTTATAGTAATCGTCATCAACTGAAGTGGGTGCACTAGTTGGTTGCAGAGAGGTCTTTGTGGTGAATGGTAGTGCAATTTCTTCAGCTGTACTAGGTGATAAATCTGCCTCTGATTCAGACTGTGGGAAGGATGATGGTTCTGCCGCTATCACGTTCTTGTCATCCTTGATGTCAGTAACAACAAGATTCACATCTACTGCCTCTGTAGAAGACGTGGAAGGACTGTTGACCACTTGCTTAAAAAATTGGTAAGTTTTGGTATTTTCTTCACTGTCTCCCTTTCACATTTGTGGTTTTTATTTTTTCTGTTTTGCACTCCACCGTCATACTTTCTATGATCTGCCACGATGACATTGACTAAATTAAATCATTGACAGTACATTAACAACGACAGCCCACCTCTGCTACCTTCTACCTCCTAATTCACAGGCTATGAAACCCTTCCACTGACAGAAGCTCAACATACAAAATGAAATATGACAGACATATAACTAAACAATTTAAGACATTTATTGGAATGTGACAATGAATATGCAATACTTTTCCAGTTGGAGTGTAATTTGTGAACTTGATTTAAATATTAAATGGACCTCGCCCAATCTGGAATACTTTAAAAAAAGAAAAAGTATTAATTTGTAAACGTTGGTTGATCTTTGGCCCCTGCAGCCCTCGGCTGTAGCCCAGATTAGCTCATTTATGAGTCCAAGCATGGTACAGTAGAACAGAATTACCATGTTTTGGGGGACCAATTTAGAGGCACATGTAACATGGAATGAATGAAATGTCTTTTTTGTCAAACAAATTAGTCTAATAAAAGACCAGGTCCCTTCTCTAGTAACCTGAAGTGTCTGAAGTTGTCTGTCTGGCAGGGCTTCATACAAAAAATGTGATCTAACAGGTAACACTCCCTCAGGGACCATAAGAATGTAACAAGGACCCCAAACTGCACATCTTCGGAACCGATCCTGTTCTGATTGTGAAGGTGAAAGCCCATTACATAAAAAAATTACAGGCTGCTTGCTAAAATATTTTTTCTCCACTGTGAATTCTTTAATCAAAAGAAACTAGTATACAGTAGCTCAATTTTCTCATTTATAAATCCTTATAAACCCTGACATTTTAATGATTTAGTTGAACTACACAAGGACAGGAGGGTACAGTCATTCTTGGAATTCAGTCCTACAACCCTCAGGCACAAGCAGTCTTCATTACAAAAATTATTACATTTCATGTTTTTATTTAGTACACTAGCAGAGTTGCCTGGTGCTACCTGGGTCAAAAGAGTACCAGTGGAAAGGTAAAAAGTAGTAACACATTATATATTCACTACAGTGTTTTACCCTTAAAGTGGCTGTATCTAATATCTAAGTTTTGTTACTGCTCTGCCACAGATGCCACAGATATTGACGTGCAGCTGGTTGTAGCCAAATGGAAAAGGAAAAAGACAAAATATAGATCAGTAAACTTTATTACCCTTATATCATCAATGAATGCAGCACCCTGTGTGTTTGTGTCATATATACTTCCTTATTAATTTTTTATTATGTTCATTCAAATTTTGCTGACGTGAATATCACCTTGCGATGGACTGATGACTCATGCAGGGGCAGTTTCATTGCCATTTGCCCCTTGCTTCCAGGATAGGTTCCAGATTGCTGAGACCCCACTCAGAGCAACAGAGAGGAAAAAAACAAATTAAAATCTATATTTTGCTTACATATAACAACTAATGCTAAATTACTACATGCAGTTTTTCATGTCATTGCTCCCGCTTCTCCAAGCATTGTCAGAGGGAAAATTTTACTTTTCAAAATATCAAGTATCTTTTTTCGAGTTTAATGAAGTTGACTATTCAAAAAGCTCAGTGGGAAGTGCCTGTTTTGCCAAATTTCAAGTCTGTGGCTTGAACAACAAAGCCATGCATAAAGAACAAACAGACAAAAAAAACTGTCAAACAAACAAACAGAGATTGAGCTTTGTAAAGATTTACAAAAACAGTAGGATGCTCTACCTGTCTCCACAGCCTGAGAGGGATCGATGTAACATTGGAGGCGATTATATGCTGCTGGTAGATTTTTTTCATTGGGTGCATCAGTCTGAAAGTAATGAACAGTGCCAGTTAAGCTGACACTGAAAACAGTGCAGGTGGCCTAAAGTTATGGGGATTGTTGTCATGCATTGACATTATTTGGTTGAAATCAATATGCCTTGTAGTTTTGCTTATATGAAGTCTGACTTTCTGTCCAGTATTATTGGTTGCCTTTCTGGTGAGGCAAAGAGGTGATTAAACCTTGTATCATTCCCACCTGCAGAAGAAAGCCACTCTGGAGGGGTTTTTAGAACACTCTGGAACCCATAGTGCATTCCAGATCTTGCATCAGGCTGGCCATTGAATATGCGAGGTTTAAATCCTGCCTAAGCAAATTTTCTAAGTTAGCCTTCTCTCCAAGCAGTGATGTCTTAGCTGCTTGAAGTTGATCTGGAAAACTTGCACATCAGGACTGGGGTCCTTTGCAACAGAGGATCCAGAGTGATCTAAAAATGCTGCAAAAATTGCAGGTTACCTCCTCTCGGTAATGAGCCGCACCTGTGATCCGCATTACAGCTTGTCCTTCACTAGACAGTTTTTCCCTGTCAGGTGCTGCTTTTAACAGAAACGGTATCATAAGGCCATATCTTTTCAATTTTTTCTAGCAGTAGTTTAAAAATAGAAAGCCTGTTACCAGCTGTGGTGCACTGGAGATGCTTGTGGTTGAACGATATGGGCAGTGTGCTGGCACGGGGGTTCGGCCTGTCTTTGATCTCTGTGTCCACTATGACCCTGGATGGCCATGGGCCTCAACCACCGATGCATGACGACCCACATTTATGGCAGATATAAACACGTACTCTTGTTTCCATGGCAACTAACTATATACATTTACAAAGCAGGAGAGCTGTCCTTTCATCATGGGCTTGTGAATACTCTTACCTCCAGTGTACACAGGTATCTGTGGAACTTATTTTCATAACCCATAATAGGTGTCAAAATTCTGATGGATCAGGATCAAGACAATAAGCATGCTCTTAATTTACTGTAAAATCCTGAATTAGTTCCACTGCAACGTAAAAACAAACTTGTCATAGCTAGAGATACTAAAATAAGTTTCATAAAATGTTTACTTAAAGCAGCAATACTAATTGAATTTCTCTTCATCTGGGATGACTTTAACAAAGTACTGCAACTATATGTTTCGTTTGGAAGGTGAGGCCTATGCCAAAAAACACTGAGCTTCTGCAAGACATCTCCATGTATAATTTTATATATTGTATGAATTATACACTGAGGGGGTTGGTTTATTAGTTACTCTTATCTAGTAATTGTGCTGTGCCTCCTTTGGCCTTCAGAACAGTATGAATTCATCTGGGCATGGATTCATATGATCTTGGATGTGTTGAGTGGGAATATTGCACCTTGCAGAAATGGCTGCTTTGCATATTTGCTGTAATTTTTGCTACACAGCCTTGCTGTAAACAGCCCTTTCCACCTCATCCAGCCATTCAGATGTTCTTCAGTAGACATTAGGAGCCCTAATATGTGTCAGGAAAGCACTCCCCTCAATGTCACTCTTGTACCAAACAGGATGGCTCCATGGACTCATGATGCTTGTGTCAAATTCTGATCTTTCTAGAAGCATGATGCAAAAGCACTCTGGATTTATGTGACCAGTCAACTTTCTTCCACTCTTCAAAAATACTCCTGTGCCCACTAGAGATACATTTTCTTGTTCTTCTCTGACAGTATTAGCACACAACATGGACTTCAGCTGATGTAGCCCATTTAAAACATATTCTGATAAGTGGTGCATTCTGAGATGACCTTCTACACACAAACATTCAATTCAGATATGACTTGAGTGGTTGTGGCCCATCTGTTTGTTTGCATCTGTTTGATTCTCACCATTCTCTTTTGGTCCGTCTGATCCACAAGCTGTTTTCTTCAATAGGATAACCTATCACTGCTAGTAATTTTGATTTTCACTGAATTCTCAGTAAACCATTGAAATGGCTATACATGAGAAGCCGAGAATGACAGCCATTTGGCATGGTTAGTGCAAACTATCATGCCACTTCAAAAACACTGAGGTCACTCATTTTGTCAGTTCCAAGCTCATCTGAACACTAACTGATGATAGAAATGTTAGTCTGCCTGATTTATACCATACACTTCATTCAAGTGTTGCATGACTTGGAATGTAAAATTTTTGTGTGCCAATTTAATAGGTGGGGGGGGGAGTGTACCAACTCAGTGTAATACTTTTCAGGAGATTAAAATAACAACACTTTGTGAATTGTATTACTGTCGTCAGCGGCATATGTTCACTATCAAGCTGGAGACTTGAGTCCTATAAAATCAGAGCATTTTAGTTCTGGTCTGATGCTACACACATATGCTTTGGAAAATAAGAACCTAGTACAAGTAATGAAAAAATTAAATTCTACTAGAAGTGTCACTGTGAGGTAACTGAAATTATATTTTGCTCACACCTATGTCCAAGGTGATTTACAATGTTAGATTAACAAATACAGCAGGGAATTTTTACTGTATCAGTTCAAAATATCTTGATCAACAGTGCTACAGTAGGAGCAAGGTTCAGACAAGCAACCTTCAGGTAACGTTACCTGCTGCCCTTCTTATTTACTTGCTAACTAGCAACATCAAGACCAGTGAACTCCCTCCTGATCTTGAATGGCTCATTTTATTTGTTCTGTGTGATACATGTATGTGTGGTGGAAAGTATCTTGATAAAAACTGTTTGCAACTTAATGCAAAAGAAACTTCATTAAATTATAAACTATACAGCTTTCAATAAATTCCTTCCCTAGAGGAAGGACATCGTCTCCTCGCCCCTTTTATTCAGATTGGTGTTTACTGAAGCTGCGGTAGTTCCATTTCCTTCAAAGTTTCTGAGAAGGTAAAATTGTTTCAAATTGCAAGTCCTATTTTTTAACCATTACACCACCTGTAGGCTGTCTCTTATTATGCATGAAGTCTATGGAAATAGAATATCATCACTATAAAAGAAAAGCATTTCCCGCGATCTGTTTTAGGTGTTCCGTTACATTTTCTGGAATTTTCAGCCAGGTACAGCTCAACTTGTCCCTGAATAGTAATTACTGTCTACACGTCTAAAAAGTACCAATGCTTTGTAACACACCTTAAAATGATAACGTCCCTGAGTGGCATTGGTGTTATTTTTAAAAAATGTATATGAAATTGGACGTAAATTATTGATGGATCATCGGAATACATGAGTGAAACGATGTATTTGCGCGTTCTGACGTCAGTTTGTTTTCTTTTTGCGAATGCGAATGTTTCAGAAATCTGTACACATGGAACCGCGAAACTGTGTATGAAATATGTGCATCATTGTTTCATCATGTCTGCTGTTATCCCTGATACTGTCGAATTTCGAATGTCGAATACTTCCTAAATCATCACGCGTAGTTTCTCCGTTTCAAAGAATCGCGGCCGCAGTGAGCGCCGATCCCGTCTTCCAGTCCGGGTCTTGAGAAGCGTCGCCGTCGCGCGAAGGCAGGAGGAGGTAGCACGTGGATTGGCCAGAGGAGCGCGGCGGAGGATGGGGTGCATCGCGCGCCGCTCTCGTCCGCGCGCAGTAGAACGGGCGACGCGCGCTCGAGGCGGAACGCTCGCTCCCTGGCAGGCTGCTGAGGGCGCTGCACGAGCCGCGGACGAGAACACTTCTTGAGAATCGCTACAAACAGCAAACCATGAGCGTAACGTTGCCCACCCGCCTTCCCCGCAGTGTGTTCCACCCTTTGCTTAATAAAGCAAACCAATAAAGGGAATCCACTTTTTCTTTTTTCAATTTGTTTTTTTTTTATTGTTGTTGTGTGTTTCCCACTCCCCAGAGTGGAACGGGACGCTGGAGGGCGGCGGCATTTCGCTAAGCATTGCATAGCTGGCTTTGGCACCGCTCCTGGGACCCCTTGAACCTGCTGTCGTTTCTCTTTTTTTCACTTTATACGATTTCTCGTTTTCGCCGTTTCACTCCATCACTCACTTTTTAGCTGCGCTGAAGCTCCGCCGGGACACAGTTGAGCTGGCAGCACCGCTCCGTCTCCACAGCGCAGCCGGCTTTTCACCGCAGAGGAGTTTCCCTTCCGCACGTCACGCGATGGGAAGAAGCGAACGGTCCGTGAAACCGGCAATAGGACTCGCGGGATGCTTGCTGTGCGTGTGCCGAGCAGCCGGGATCGCGCTCCTGGTCCTCGCCAGCGGCGCGGCGGCGCAAGGTAAGGCGGGGGCGCGAGGGACGAGAGGAGAAAGTGGGGATGCTTGACTTAGAAAACACGACAAACCTAACAATGTGCAGCAGTTATTCTTCCAAGCAGGTGATTAATGGTGAATTCGGCTGTGCTGTTGGAAAAGTATTGGGGTTTGTTTTCATTTACTGGCAAAACTTTCAACGTGCTCGGTGTAAAGCGGACAATACATGATCACTGTTGTGATGGCACTGACTTTCTGAGCAAAAGTTTCTCACGTACCCTTAAATACCTATTCAAGGTGTAGGAAACGCGACAAAAATGGTATATTTGAGGAGTATAGCAGCGCACGTTTCCCGCTGTCATTTTCAGTTGTACTTCGTTAGGTTTTTGTTAGCCCACAGAGGAATATAAAGAGTTTCATCCCTCTCCTTTGTCGAAATCCCCGTGGGTCTGTGAGAGAGAAACGGAGGAGAAACAGGCGAAAGGAGCCCGTTCCTCGCTCTCTTTTTCACGCCGGTTTGCGCGGCCGTGCGGAGGAGCCGCTCAGACGGACCTGGTGCGACCACCGCTTTCAAACTGCACTGCGCTTCAAAGCCGCCCCTCTCCCCGATTTGCTGTACAAAATGACCGTAAAAATCTATATTCACTCTCTGGTTTTCACATACTTTTTTCTTACAGTATATGCGGCTAAAATGAAGTTTCTGAACAGTACAGAGTGTAAACGTTAACCGAAACGGTAGCGTAACCTTTAAAAGTTACAATACGGATAAGAACCTGGTCCCGACAACGTTCATATGAGTATAAGTTCGTTTTTTTTTTTTTTTTTAAAAAAACATTTTGTATGTTTAACCTCGCAGTACCTGGGAGAAACTCGTATTGAACGCGTTTAACTACTATACTGTACACAGTGCTGGACACAGCGTTTTTACATAACGACTTTTATGCAAGAAGTTTTATTTACAGTTAAGAATTAAATTAAGCGCACATGCAATAAATTTGTGCGTCTAACTATCACTACCTATCCGCAGTGCTGCTGTCACGAGCATAATTCCAATAAAATAATTTACGCGTCAGTTATTCCAATAACTAAATATGTCTTGTTCTTAAGGCGGGCAGTTTTTAAAGGTGTTCGATATTACAATGAATTGTAATGTTGTAATATTTGTTATTGGTACCGACGTTAACGCTAATGATGCACTTATTATTTAAATTACACGTTGCGATTTTCCTGTGTTTCCGGTGTAGTTTTCCTGACATTTCACGCAAAAACTAAAATTGAAAAGCATTCCAGGGAATTATGACTGCTTGTGCGAATTTGCTATCGCTCGTCTCGGAGGTGCCGCTTTTGCCTGTTTTTACTGTTTGTAGTTAAGACACGGGCCGTTCCGTTGGATTCGCGGTTGAAAAGTTCACTCAAATCCCCTTCCCATCTACAGTGGACTAAGAATTCCATATCTTTCTTTATGTTAAAACATTTTTGGCTACAGGAAATTCAAGATCCGTTTATTGTCACCTTTTCATGTTTTGTTGCAGAATGTTGATGCATTTTCGGGGGAAACGCACTTTTTTTTATATGCTGAGATTGAAATTTACACGGAGCTTTTTAAATGTTATTGATCCTCAGTTATCCCTATTCAGCGTTTGAAGTTAAATATGCACAAATCTGCCGACGAAAAAGTTACAATAAGTTACATAAAGAAGCTCTTAATATGTGTTAAAACAGGTGCTGTAAAATATCAGCACATTTTTATTAACTAGGCTTTTAAATGAGTTTCCTTTTCTTTTCTGCTTCACCTTTTATGGACTACAATATTCTTTGTTGAAAGGACGACAGAATTATGCTTTACAACTGAATTGAAATATGTCCCTGAAATCCATGTTTCTATATTTTAAGTTATATATCATATTTTATCCCCATTAAATATTTTAGCTGCTTCCACACAATGTCTTTGTGAAGGAGTGAAGAAATGTTTAATATTCCACACAGCAAAAAAAGGCTTCTAAAGGGAGAATATGTACAGCATTTTAAATATCTATGATATAGCAGCCAGGAACCTTTTAAAATAATTTATAAAATGTCATTTTTAGGTTGTCTTTTTTTCCTACTTTTTTTTTGTTGATGAAAAAAGTTTAATTTGTTTTGCTTTTGTTTACTTGTTACTGGTCCAGGCACTGGACCTTTTTCAGTTTTGTTGGATTTATTTAACGCAGACTTATATAAGAACTGTGCTTGGCTGTGGGGGGTGGGGGGACCTGCCTCATGCAGTTCTCAAAGTTGCCATTAACTTGACTGAAATGAGCCGGTCTAATTACAGGCTATTTGGGTGTGCATTTTGTCCTCTGTTATTATTATTATTATTTTTAATGCCATGTTTTTTTTTATTTTAACACACAGGCCTTTGCTTCTTGCAATTATTATAATTTTAAGTGTTCTTCTAAAAAATGCTAAAGGCTTTATACTTAGTTCTCCACTCAGGGTTAAAGAAGAATGCTTTTGTGCATCACGTTGTTTGTTGTATACAGAAATGGATATGAAATGGAGATGGAGGGAGAGTTGCATTAATAGCAGCTGCAGTTGAAAATATTTTGAAAATATGTTAAAAATATTTAATTCTGTGAGTGAAGCAGTGAAAAGTCTGTGGTAGGTATGGTTTATTGTAAGACTTGAATTTCACAAGCATTTGAGCTGACGGTCAGATGAAGAATTAAGAAACAGCTCGCCAACCACTGATTTCCTCCTTAATTTGTAGCGTGTTCGATACCGATTTTTCAAGTGTTACAGTTTCTTTGTATTGAAATCGACAGACAACCTGCACGTGGGACATATTTCTGTATGCACGCTTAATCTGTTCTTGCTTATAAATGTTTTTGATGAATATTGATCAAGACTCTGCAATGCTTATTTTTTCAGTAAACAAAAGCTACATGTTCTTAGCATTTGTTGTATTGAAAGTACAACTGAGTACAGTTGTGTGAAGGTATAGCTGGGTCTTTTTGTTTATGGAGGTCCTTCTTAGTGGTTTTGGTTATTATAGCCGGAGCCATGCATGGCTCTGTGAGAGGAATGTTATTTAAAGACATTTCTAGAATAAGTAGTGGCTGTCTACAGGCTGGAGCAAGATGGCAAGAAACCCCTCAGCCTATTAAAAACCCATTAGCTAATCCCACTTTCAGTAATGGCTGATTGCGTGTCAAACAAATGCATGCTTTACAGTCGTACTCTCTGACATCCGCTGACAGGGTGGGCGCCCCTAAAGGGTCATGTTGATGCTGGGCTTGACTGGTACGGCAGGTGCTGTCAAAAAGACTAAAAAAGGATGGAAGAATGACGGGGTATATCTTCCTCCTGGCCACTTGTGGATGATGATCAGAGGCCCAGTTTCCCCGCTCCCAGAATACCTTGTGGCTGGCACCTTGATGATTTGGTGTAGTGACTTGTGGCCTTGGTGGTGCTATTTACTTTCTTCAGACAGCCCAGCTGACTCTTATCATGGCTCAATTCTGAGCTCATTCTTCGCTCTGATTTCAGGTGGGCGGCTGAGAAAATGTTGACTTGGTAATTCAACAAATGGAAATGTCCTGTTGGAGCATATTTAACCTAATTGTAATCTGCATAACCGGTTGCTGACATGCACATGGAGCTAGAGTATAGCATTTAAATATTAATAAAATTCATTTAAAATAAAAAAAAAAATAAGTTCTGAATTTTCAAATCTCGTCCAAACTCACGGATTAGATATTTTTCAGATCGTGTCAGAAACGTGGTGGTCATCTGTGTCATTGGCACAAGATTGTGTATGTGCTCTCATGTTTCTGGGATTGGCCTCAGACTTAGGAGAGACAGTGAGACGAAGACAGACATCTGCGAGCACATGGTGCTGAGACGGCAGGGTTCCATCTCAGTTGAACTGGACACGATCGCTGATTGCCATGCCAGTTGCCATTTACCCCAAATGGTAACCAACCATGACCACGTGCATGTAAAGGTTCCAGTGTGAGATTCAGTTTAACCAGTCACAGGCTGTATGGTTTTAACTGATTATGGGGTTGTGTGGTTTAATTAATCATGAACTGTACTGTTTTTATTCACTCTCCTATCTTGATGGGGGGCAGGAGAAAAGGGACAGACATGACTACAGTTTACTGCTTGTCAGCAAGCAGCTCACCCCCCTGAAAGGGTGTGGGGTAGAGGCCAGAAGGAGTATCCTGTTTAGCAAAATCAACCTGAGGCCAAGGGATGCCCTTACCGACTGCCTGTCGTAGTGATTTTCACAGCATTTGCCACTTCTGGGAAATGGTTGAACAGGGGAATTCAGGGGCTCGGGCAGGGCTGCCAGCAGACATTGGTCCGGAGCCTCCTGTAACTGGATTATAACCACAGAAAAAACAAACTGGTGAAAGAAGTGAGAAAGTGGAGTGTAGTCTACTTTTTTAGTCGGTGGGCAGCATCGGACAAAAATTACGTAATTTCCTTTCCAGAACCCAGTGGCTGTGCGACTAGTCTGCTTTGAAACTTAAACCAGGATGTTTGACGACATTACCGTGGACTGGCCTGTGAATGTCTGTTGGGGGTGTACGAATCGGAGCAAGGGTAGTGATGAGATGCTCATTTTACAGTATCAGTCAACAGTGAGCTAAAGGTAATAGATCTCTTTGAGTACTTAAGTGTTTGACTTACTAGGCAGAGACTTGTTTTTTTTTTTCTTTTACTGCTTAATCACACATCATTCTTTGTCACATTTTTATCCCCCTATTATTCTCAGGGTTCCATTCTCCCAAGTTCCCCTTCCTTTGTCCCCACCCCCCTTCTCTGTCTCTCAGCCTTGCTGCACTTATGGAGATTTATTCTGTTTAATTAAACCTCAGTTAAACAGTGGAGTTATTTTTGCGGGGCTGATTGAGGAAGGAGTGGCACAGAGGTGAGTCAGGCAGTCACAGTGATGTGCTGGGCTTTGCTGGGTAGTGCTAATCCTGTAACTGAGCCGTGCCTACTCCTCACCACGCTGCTAGCAGTATTGTTCATCACTGTTCATCCTGACCAGAGGGCCTTAACCATGGATTTTGGCTGTGGATCCACTGCTTTGGATTCCTCCCTTGCAGTCCTTCTGATACCATGACCCAAAGCATCATTACCATTTGAAGCTCCCCTAATGTTTGTCTAATTCTTAGGTGACCAAAATGGACCCTAGACTAATATGTGGCCTTAAAAATCAAACTGAAAAAGCTTAGAATTAGATAAGCCTCATGGTTTCCTCCCAGCATATTGCCAGCAAATTGTAGCAAAGCAACTACATTTTTCAAGATTCTGGGGGGGCTCACTGTTCAGCCTCCAGCATTTCAGTTCAAAGTTGAGTTTTATGATGAGAAAAACAAACTCTGTAAACAGGAGATTGACTGTGGCAAGAGTTACACCACCACCAGTAGAGGACATTTGCAGCCCTCTTAACCCCTGACTGTGTTACCTTTGGCAGTGTGGTTCAGTCCAACCCCATCTCCTGACAGAGACTGGAAAAGATTGGCTTCAGGCCACAGGAAACAGGCTATACCATGACCCAGAATCCTCAGCGACAGGATATTGTGCCGTCTGGAGCCTCAGCAGGCCGCGCTGGTAAACTAGCCTTGAGGGATACAAGGAATTGGGGGAGGAGGGTGTTTTTAACCTGCTGAACCCTGGACAATGCAGGGCCCGTGGCCGGCCTTGTCCTCCCATTTACTGGGTCCCTTGGGGCAAGGAGAGTGCCGGCAGATGGGCTGCATGCTGGAGGTGACGGCCACAGAGTGCTGTCTGTCTCCTTGGATTTGTAATTCCATGACGGAAGGGGGATAATGTGCTGGAAAGGGGCAGCAACTTTTTGTTTCCAGCATGTTTATTGTCCCTGCCATACTCCCTACAGCAACATAAATGCCACCAAGGAGCATGGGAAGGTGAACTGCGTTAAATTTGACATTCATTCTCCTTTCAGGCAGACAAAGGCATTCTGTAAGTCCTTGCAAATGCTCTGCAATGAAATTGGTCTGAGAGGAGTGCATTGCATGTCCTTGCAAGTGCTCTGCAACTACACAGGTTTAAGTCAAACATATTGTACGTCTTTGCAGACTCTTTATGACTGAGCAAGACTAAGTCAAAACCCCTGTATGTTCTTGCAGACACTGAATGGCTGCACAGGCCTGAGTGATGCACACCGTGGGGCCTTGCAGAGACAAATCAAAGCCTGTAAATGTCCTACGACTACACAGATCTGTACTGAACTCACTTGAGCTTACAGACTCACAATACAAAAGCCAGACTTGGGATTTCCCTTCACCTACCTCCATCACATGTCCCTCTTTTCCACCACTTTATTTTTTTGGTACTGCTGCCAAGTTCACATAATCAGCCTCAGTTTAGTCAGAAAGCTTTTAAATATCTGAACATTACTGCTGTAGGGACTACTCTAAATTTTTATCTTGCAGGTCTGCATCGAGTCCTGAAGGACCAACTGAGGTTCCGACTCAATGATGTGGTTCCCCCATGTGGGCTCAGGGGTACACAATGGGAACGTTGTGCAGACACGGAAAAGCTTGAGGCCAACCTGCCATTATATAAAAAGTGTATTCAACTAAGAGGAGGTGACATCATACAAGTTGCTTGCAGGAGAAATAAGGCACAAAGATGCACGCCAAGGGAATCCAAAGGGTGTGTACAAGCAGAAATTCCACTTGTACTCCCCTGTGTTTCACCACCATATTGGTGTCAACCATATGACTGTTTTCATATTTTGTCACATCCGGACACTATTTTTAGGCACTAATGGCTGTGAAGGAGTAGTTTTGCCAAGGTCTAAATTTTCCTTTTCAACTTTATGCTTTCTGTTTTGTTTGGTTCTTTGTTTGTTTGGTTCTTTTCTTTAAAAAAAAAAGATACAGTATTGTTTGCATTCTCCAGTGTTCGCTGTAGTAGCCACGCAGAAAAAAAGTAGCGTAATGGCTCCCCCAATTGCCATGCAACTACCCTCCACTCCGTCCTGGGTGTGTCATGCATTGTGGAGAGGGGAGCCGTAATTAATCACGGACTGTCATGCTCTTAACTAAAGGGGGAGCTTGGCCGCATTGCCTCCAGTGCTATTAGAGGTCCATTAGCAAAGCCCTACACAAGTACCGACACTTGAGCAGCATTCCTGGAGGAGAGGGTCTGGCCTGGCTGTCAACAGGACGAATCGCCCGCACAGCGGTGTCCTGCATAGAGACGTGTTCCAGCTCTCCTCCACAGCCAAAAATCACAGACGCACACACACGCACGCACGCACGCACGCACACACAATTTGAGAAGGACATTAGGGAGCAGCCTTTGTTATCATTTCTGTCACCAGTGGCATATGCAAGGAGCCAAGCAGAGACATGTTCAGAAGGCAGAATTGCACTGCATCTGTTTTGATCTGTGATTTGTGTCTGTGTGTGCTTGCTTGCCTGTGTGTTGTGGATGATGTGCCCTAAAGGTGTGCTGGTTTAAATTTTCAATATATTGTACAAAATGCAGCAAACAAAATGTCTGTTGCCAGTTACGCTTTTAAGCCACACTGAAATGCTGTTGTGCTGAGATGGCAGCCACCCAGAAATACAATGATGACCTCAATGGTGGCCCATCCGTACTGATGTGCGTCCATGGTAAAATTTCTAACCTGATCACACGCACCTAGAATGGTCATTACCCACTTTACACAGAGGAAATTGGAGGCAGGTAGCGGATGGAGCAAAAAGGTCACCAGTTCAAATCCCACTGCTGTTTCCGTCCTTCAGCAATGCACTTGACCTAGACAGCTTCCTGTAAACACCCCCCTCTGTAAACACATAAGCTTGCACATTATACAAGTTGCTTCAAATAAACATGTCAACATGGCTGATGAATAAAGTCATTTGTTCTGAAACATTGGAGCCTGACCATTGTCTTGCAACCTGACCAATCACAGCTGTAGTTTGGTTCTCCATCCAGCTCCATATCATATCAAATGCTTCCTACAACCACCCTGTTTTTTCTCTTCCTTTTAGTTTTTGTCAATGTGCTGAAAGAGTCTGACCCATTTAGGGCCTTTTAGTGTTAGTACCACCCTCTGACTGCCGATAAAGAAAGGTTGAGCAGAAGAAAAAAAATTTTAAATGTGTCTTTTTGTCATGGGTAGGGAACTCTTGCTGAACACAGGCAGGGTCATAGAGAGACGGGGTTATCACAAGGTAATTCCATGGTGAGGAAAAGTAATTACCGTCAACCCGGGTTCATGAACAACATAGTCCATTTCCTGTCTCCTCATATTCCCTCCACCCCTAAGACGTCTTCACACCTAAAACAGCAGAGAAAAGCAATTCACAGATAACGGTGTGCCTTTGAACTTTACTGAGCATGCATGAGGACTTTTTTCTGGCAGACACCAAGACAATATTTGTACTTCTCTGTGTTAGGCCTCAGTTCAGCCCTTCAGTGGAAAACAGGAGGGGAAGGATTTACAGCAGGTGAACATGTACATATACACAAAGACTTGCCTGTAATTAAGTGTATGTAGGGTAGGTTCATATCGACCGACTGGCAGGTGCTGGCTTTTGTCTGCAGAAAGACACTGGCTGTACTTTCTGTTTTTGGGTGATCTGCTTATTTGCCAAAATTAAATTTTAAAGGAATTCATATGTAGGACTATACCCAGTAACACAGTGCTGAATGATGGTCGGTGCCTCATGGAGTTGGTAGCTTTAGATATGTCTTCCTTTGCTGTAATTCCCCATGAAAATGTGTGGGGATACTTGGGATGTGTGGCAAGGCAGAGAGTGAGCTCAAATCCTAGCAGGTTGGGCCACACTATGGAGAAGTGGGCTGAGTCACACAGTTGTACTGGACATTACATGCTAGGTAGAAATTTGCATTTCCATTCATTCAACAGATGCTCTTCTTCAGAGCATCTTTTAGTACCATGCTATGATAGCAGAGACACAGGCAATGGGAAGCATGAGTAGAACAGAGTCTTCAGCACATAATGTAGCTTCTGCACAACAGTCACCCATTGGAAACAAGACATTTCTGGCAAATAAATACTCTGAAATCCTAAGAATGGAAGGAAAGGATAGCCTTTTAGAAATGAATGTCAACAAATCACATCCAAAGGCTGACAGCTCAGTTCCAGATATCGAGACTTGCCCCATAAACAGAAGTTCAAACCTTGGCTTTTCCATGTTAGCACTGGATAAAATATATACCAAAGCCTAGGGAAACTTGAAGAGCTATGGATACAGCCCCATTGCTACCATAAGTGTGGAAATCAATGTTTCATATCATTTTGTTACCCATTTCTGCTCTATTTTAAGAACCTTCTAAGTGGGCAATTAATTTAGCAGAATTCCAGGAAGCGCTTCATAGAGAATCTGTTAGGGTGCCTCTCAGAATTGATTTTCAATGTTGGTATTTCACCTGTGATTAAAGAAATGCTAATTGCAGCCTATGTTTTACTTCCACTGTTAGTTTGTAATTCCGTGCCATTGATTCTTCCCCCTGGTGTATGAATCAGGTAGCTGGGGGTGGGTTTGGGCTGTCAGTCCTCTAGTGTAAGAAAAATTCGATGGGCTTTTGCTCATGCAGACAGTTTCTTTTCCTATCGAGTCTTGGTCAAGACCTGTGTTGTCAGGGGGATGGCAGAACATCGGTCTCTCCATTGCTGTCACTGCACAGTGATGGAGCTTGGATGCCTCAAGCCTTTGATGGGTACCTGTGTGAATTTTATAAAGATAAATGGCAAAAGTTCATTGGCATGTAACGGAGTGGACTTAATGATAACTATAGTCGTCATATAGTGATCTGGTTTAAATATGTGCATAAGAATATTCACATTAATATTTCCATGTATTAATTTATGTAGTGTCCTTCTTTATTTGTAATCTTCATGTGAACTAGTGTTGTATCTGCCTTAATCACATTATTGTTCTGCAGATACCTTTGTCCTAAACAATATGCAAGTTTACCTTTGTGACCCCTTATTGTACATGGATAAATCGGCACAAAGGCACATATTCAAGTCCTGCACTTTTCCTTAGGGTTACCATTTCCTTATCACTCCTACCATTGAAACCTGTACCCTGGTTTCTTAATCCCAAGTCCAGTGACTGTGTTTTCCCTCCAGCTGCCTGCTTCTTCCCATCAAGTCATTAGGCTTCAAGTCCAGTGATGCCTCTGTTCAGCACTTGCCAACTCCTTGCTGTGTAACCTGGTGCGTTGTCCTCAGGGCTAATGCGGCATGAAACCCAAACAGACATCCTGTAGTTTCTCGTTAGCTGTCTGAGGATGGTCTGGGGGTGTTGGAATGGGAAACTGGACTCACTTTTGGAGAACTGTCCACTGTATCACACCATGGGCAGCAAGCACTTCTGTTCTCATCCAGTCAGTGGTTTGATTTAACGTTGGGTGGTCATTGACATTACAAAGAATATCTGACATTTAATCAACACTGTAACAAAGTTGGGAATCCACCTACATTCACGCATTTAGCCGATTGAGTTTCAGCCCAATGAAGATACTTGGTGAGTCATGCTGAATAAAGACATCAGCTAAATAAAGAATAAAAATAAGATTTTCCAACTAACAATCTTGGGCTCACAAGTATAGGAGTGAGTGATAAGAGACTGACATGGTAGTTGGAAAACTCAAAGGCAGTGTGATTAACTACCTTGGAGATGTAGGGCTTTCCTGTGAAGATATCTTGTGGAATGTTGTAAATGTACAGAGGCACGGTTCACTCAGATTTCCCTTCATCCCAATAAGTGCAATGTTTACAGTTGGCTGCGTCCTTTGCGCGGGCCATGGGCCACTTGCAGTGCTCAGCAAACCGAGGCTGAGTGGACTTCCTGGAGGTAGTGGTGGATGCTATTTGTGTTTGTCTTCCCTCTGTTTACATTGCCTTCTGTGTCAACAGATGGAAATGTTAGCATCAGAATGGGCCTGTTTATGTTGCTGTGTTTAACAAAAAGACTGTTGTCAACAGAAAATGGCTGCTTCTACTGAATTAGCTGGAGTGAGACAGTTTACTCCTCCTCACAGGGGAGGGAAGCCTGGTCATGCAGTCATGCTCATTTCTGGTTCATGGTATTGGAAGATGACTCTCACTCACCCATAGATGCTGGGCTCAGAGTAGCAGCACCAAGCCAGTGTCTATGCAATCAAGGGTACCTTGCTGTCTCCGGGCACACATGATGAAGGAGGTAGAAGTAGAGTTGCAGTTTTGAGAAGGTCAGCTCATTTTTCTTTCTTATTCAGAGGAGAAGCTGCATGGTTGACATTCAGCCACCACAAAATAACAACAAAAACCTGAAGAAACAGAGGCTTTCTGCCCTCTACCCTGTTCTGGTTAAGACACTGTGTAAATGTTTAGAGTTTGTTAGTGGGAACAACGAGGTTTGATCAGGGCTGAAGCTGTGGGCTGCTTTAATGATTTCTGCTTTTTTTTCAGGTCCTTGGCAGGGTCTTCCCAAGCTGTTACCGCCTTCTTACTCTATAGAATTACGTTGACAGTTGTTTGTCGTTTTAAGATTGTGGGGAAGGAGAAAAAGCACTGTGCCATGTTTTGGGCTGACGAATGAGGAAGATGACAGATGTAGTTTAACAGATGGTAAATATAAACTGAACTGTAGACACATTTATCTGTCTGTTTGTCATAGCAAACCTGACAACAGACCTCTTTATTAAATAAACGTCTTTTCAATTAAAACTGGGCGAGTTTTTTAAGGGAACACTGTAAAGCATGTAATTTTTTTTCCCTGGGAAGTGTAGAAATATATGAACAACTAAACTGAAAGCCAAGAGAACTGAACATATTTCCGGAAGTTTTTGCCCAGAACAGTATAAGGGAAGAGATGCAGGGTATGGTTCAAGCCTTGTTTACCAAGAAACATCTGCTCACTGAGAAAGTCCTCCATGTTATAGCCACTTGGAGAAGTTGCAGTACAGTGACCAGGAATATTTCATTGCAGGACCACAGGATCACAGAGACACATGACCGTTCATGTTACAAAGCACAAACAATTTCATTTGTCATCAGGTCCATTAATCTCTGTCAGAGAGAGATCTACAGCCACTTCTCAATGTACCTTTTGTGACCTTTGAAAAAAGCTTCATCTGGAAGACATGTCAACATATAACACTGTCCCAGCATCATGGCTAGTTGGGAACAGGTACACAAAAGAAAACTTTTGTTTTTAGTAAAAACGAACGCGGTGGCTTTCCATTAAAACTTTGTCTTTCCTTTCTGGGTCTGGACAGCTTCACCTCCGGCCTCTCAGAGGGCAAGCTGAAAGTCCTACCTGAAAAGTGATACGCTGAGATGTGAAGTATAAAATATGACAGGAGCTTTAGGAAAAAAAATTATCTTCTCAGGAAAAAACATAGCCCAAGTGTTCCTGAGCCTTGGGGGTAAGATGATCTCAGGGTTTGAGTTTGTCCTGGCTGTCGTGGACTGCATGGGGACACGGTTGTTCAGTGTAAATGACACTGTGTGAGCCGTGACCTTCAGTAACCTCCCCCCTTCCTCTATCCCACAATTTTTTTTTTTTCCATTTTCACCTAGGAGTCATTCCTAAACTTTGGGTCTAGTGGAACTGGTTAAAAAACACTTTGCATTTATGCTGTCTTCTAATGCTCAGTATTTACATTTATTCAATTACAAGATGCTTTTCTCAAAAGTGACATGCAGTTATTATAAGTATTATTTAGCTTATACCCTTGTCTATGAATTACAGTGCTCGATAAATCACACAAAATTACCTACAGTCATTCACCAATTTATACAGCAGAGCAATGTAATATACTCACACTTTGTGTAATTTGCAGTCACCAGTTCACCTGAAAAACATGTCTGTGGATTGTGGGAGGAAATTAGAACAAATGGAGGAGAACCATGCACACACCACAAAGACTGAACCACATTTGAACTCAAGTACAAAGTCATATTCTTTCGGAGACTATTTTGGTTAGACTGAGACGAAGAAAACAACCCTCTCTGTCAGCAATGTTACTCTTTCCCAAAACACCACTAATCATCTTGCGAAGGCAGTGCTAAACTGCAGTGGCTCCGTGCCACTCCTCCTTCATGGAAATGGCTGGTACCCGGTGCCATGGTACCTGGCTAGCAAGTGCTCACAGTATGGGAGTTGTGTGCAAATTTTGGGAATCCTCTCTCTTCCATGCTGTGTGTGTTTCTTGACTGCACTTGCTTGCCTCAAGATGTGTTTGTTTCTGTCACAAAACGTGCTATAAAACTTCCTTTCTTTATTTCCCATTTGTATGCATACTATGATGTCTACATTTACATTTTGTTCACTTAGCTGCTGCTTTTATCTAAACTGACAAAAAATTTAATAAATAATATGAGTGCAAGTGTTAGCTCTGGCTTAGACTTTTTTGTGTTTGTAGTTTGTTTTCCTTCTTCTAAAATGGCTTTCATAAGTCAAGGGCAACAGTAACATGAGTCTCTACCTTCATTTCTCTCCACATAAACAGGCCTGAGAGAAACCAGGCTGTCCTGTGAATGACAGAGTTTGAGGCAGCATTACTGAGCAGTCACCCTGCTGGGACCATCGGTCTGGTTTCAGGAGCCCAACATGTAGTATCTGTCTGGGAATCATTTCTGCTGGACTGAGGAACAACAGAGAAATGTGGAGGCTGACAGCTTGCGGCAGTTCTGGTGGTGGAAGGTCGTATTGATAGCCTGAGTGATGCTGGAAAATGCCAGTTTAAGGGGATATTGTGTAGTGATAGTCTGAGGGGATGTTGGGAAATGACTCAGTTGGAAAATACAGTGGATGTTGGGTAGCAACTGTTGGAGGACAGTATGGAGGATAGTGGGTAATGACTGGTGTATGTCGGGTAGTGAGAGCACGGGGGTGTTGGGTAATGACAATGGGGAATGTGGTGTAGTGACTGTGAGAATGCTAGATAGTGACAGTATTACTGATGTTGGGTAATGACTGGAGGGTTTTTGGTAATGACAGTGTGTTGGATTGTTGTTTTGTGCCACTGTGTGTGTGGCAGTGCGCAGTGGGACAGTGACAGTGTTGATGTGTGGGGAACAGGCTGTATGGAAGACCCCAGCACTACATGGGGTGCCTACTGTAAGAGCTTAGGTGGGACATGGGACTCGCAGTGTGGGATGGCCTGGCAACGCAGCTTGCAGATCACATGGCTGATTTATAGTGTATGACAGGAGGTATTTTAATGTCCGTGTTGCTCTGGAGCTTGCAGTCTCCATGGCGCGGCTCTAGCATGTTTGCATGTCTGATTTAAACTCCTTTCCTCCTTTGTGCCTAGAAACAACATCGACTGTATTTCCTCTCTAACTGATTTAACCTACCACACCGGGTGGATCATTTGGAACTTATGTCTTGTAAAATGTACGGATCATAGATGGAATTCACCAGAAATTTTCATTGCAGTTGGTGTAGCTAAAAAAGACTTTGGTAACAATTTACATTTTTATTTAATTCTGCCTGTGTAAAAAACACTTTTTGCACACTGGAAAATATATTGTTTAAATCTTATTTGAATAAAAATTTAAACTGTCAGTTTTAAGAAATACGTGGAAGAGTGGTTGCAATTTTTTGCCTGGTGGTATGGAAAGGGCAAAGGAGTTTGTGTGTGTGTTATTTTGGGCCCTTTATTCACAGTCTGAATTGGGGGATGAAAGGCATGTCATGGTCTCTACAACAGAGACTAAAAGGTACAGGATTTTGTTGCCATGAGAAGTTTGCACACCTTTAAAGACAGCACATGCCTAACTCTGCGTGCGTGGATGCATATGTTCACATGCGTGCATATCAAGCAGAGCATGTAAGACAGATGAGGTGCAGGTTAAGGCTGACATACTTACTCCTGCTGTTTGGGACCTGTGCAAGGCACCGATTGTGAGATACCTTTCTGTGCAATGTATGTGTGAAGGTGGATGTTCTTTGTATACTCTAGTCAAAGCACTAAACACAAAAATCCTTTGCAGGACATTCTGGGAGGGGCCCTTGAGCATTTTTGGTGAATCCCATTTAATGCGCCCCAGTGCAGTACATACTGTAAAAACTAATTCTCTATCGTTCCCTGGTAAATAGATCAACACTCTTGACTCTATAATGACCCTCTTTTCTAATGATATAATCATATAGTATTCCCCTTTGTATACACCTTATTTTCTTTAATAGTTACATATATATGCTGTATATGCAAGTATATTTTCCAGTATGTTTTTTCTCTTTTGTTACATGTGTTTCTCTCAATGTGTGTAATATGCATGTGAGTAGACGTTGCAGGCCTGTCCTGTGTCCTTGTCAGTCTGTCGATGGGGGGTGGTGTGAGATTGTGTTTCCTCTCTGACCACAACCTGATACCCCTTCTCCATCAGTGCCCTGGACGCCAGTGGGGGGTGGAGGGGTGGGCATTGCTAGGGGGCTCCTGGAGGGCTTCTGGAGAAGCCTTTCAAGATTGGAATCAGGGGACCGTAACGTGGCCCAGATGTTTGCTTTTCTGAGAACCCTGGGAGGGGAACGTGGAGGGGTTCTAATCCTCCAGTCACACTAATGGCTCCCCCTGACCCCCAGCCCCCCCCATAAGTCAACACTTTTATGAGCTTGCATCCAAGTGCATCAGACGGCCAGCCTGTGCTTTCAGAGCATGCTGTTGTGATTATTTGTGTTTATGACGGGTGGGGCAGCGGGTGGGAACAGTGGTCCCTCTTTGTTCTTCTCTCAGCTACTGGAGAAACAGACATTCATCACTGCAGCGAAAATGTTATTTGCTCCAGATTTTCCTTTTTTATTTCTTTGTCTTTTTTTTCTAGTGAGAGAGGGAGATAATGAGTTGCTAACTAGCGCCACACTCCTGGCTTCTTCCAGCTAGAGATTTCCTCCCTTGAGGTTGCTATTGGAGCCTTTGTAATAAAACCTCCCTTTTCTTTACACAGAGACAAATGAACCAACACACACATACACAAGTTTGCAGACACACACTCACTTTCCATACATGGAATTTCAAAGCTTCTCTCAGCAGAATATTAGTTGCCTACAATTTTTTATTCTGTTTTGTTTAGTGTCAGTGAAAGTAAAAAAAAAAAAAACACTTGGTAGTTTACAAAGCTATGCAGAAAAAGATGAGAAAATTGGCCATATGGAGATTTGAGAGGGATCGCGTGGGAGAGTAACTTGGGTGGTGATGAGGCTTCTCTATCGCTTGTAGTTGGGAGTCTGTGCTTCCTGTGTGGGGTGAAGACAAATGTGTTTGTGGACTTTTCCTTGGCACACAGCTTGGCTTGCAGCTAATATACCTGGTCTGTATGTGAGGCCCTACCCTCGATGGCTGCCTGATCACTCTGTGGAAATAAAGGGTTTGGGTCCCAAATCCTTCCAGCTTCAATCCCCCCTGTGCAGCAGAAGAACCTAACTCCTTTGTCTGGTATGCGACTGCGTCCCCAAATTCTGAGATTTCGTTTTGACTTCCTCCACAGAAAGACTGGCTGTTCGGCCACCTGATTAGCATCTTAATTGACAGGAAGATGCTAAACAAATCCGCTTAGCTGTATCTTTGACTTTGGTCCTTCTCAATTCCCTCCCGACCCCGCCTTTTTTTAACACAAAAAAGTGGCCTAATCTAACTAATGCCCCCCTGTGCATGCTGGAAAGTGAATTAAAGAGGGGAAATCCAATAGTCAATTCATGGCAGGGGCTAGTGCTGTGTGCATTAGCTCCCTCTCTCCAGCCACCGTAATTGCGTTACATGACTTGGACGCTGTAACAATTAGGAGCTAACACTCTTTCCCGCTGTCGTTAATCTCACCCTGTAAGGGCCGCACATGGAGGGGAGCACAGAGCAGAGTAGCTGGCAGGGGAGGGGAGTGGTGGTGTGTTGGTTTTGAAGAGTCCCAAGTCACCCTAATGAAATGGAGGGCACGTCTGACACCAGGTCGTCTGCTACTTGCCTCTCTCACTGCGCACTGATGTTCGTCTCTCCTCTTCATACTGCATCTCCTATCTTCCTTGTCTTCTTCTTGTGCAGCCAGCTTCTGCCGCTTTCAGCATGGCTTGAGTGCTGTTCAGGTCTGCCCACCTTCGATGCGTTGTGGCCCCTTGGGGGGGAATCGTTCTACACTCATCATGACCTCCCATGTGGATCAGCTGGTGGCATACTGGTTAGATAATGAGAAGGTATAAGCTATAACTTTTCAATTGAAAAGACCCAGGTTCCTATAGTGCCCCTGCTGTAAAACTCTCAATCAAGGTACTTATCCTGAAATGATACAGTAAAAATGATAGTAAATGGTAAATACCAGATAATTAAATTACTTATTCCATTATTTCTTATAAGGAAAAATTCCAATTTATTCCATATCCAATGACTAGTTCACCCCAGAATCACCCTAAATGATGCCTAATATTATAAGAAAAATGTTTTGTAACATAAAATAAATTTAATGAATGGTATGTAATATAAATGTTAAAATATGGTGATTTCATTCGGTAAAGTTACTGTGACAGTGTCCATCGACTGGCTGCAGGAAGACAAAGGTTGTATGTCACATTTAAAATAAATAAATAATGCAAAAATTAAAGCATAATGGTGCAAAACAGAACACGCAGACACAAACAGGTGAGTACGCAAATGAGACCATGGTGCCAAATCACATCTGAGAGATAGGCATGCAGTTCCTGCAATGCAGCGTGTCTCAGTCTCCCTCATGCAGCCTCTTAAGGTGATTTTCATATGCAGTCTCACTTTGATCACACAGCACTGAATGTCTAAGAACAGGATAAATGACAATTGCAACCAATTAATGGTAGGTTGTATTAATAATCACAGATTGTATATGTGAAAAACCAGATATCCGGACAATGTACAATGGGGGGTAAGTGTAAGTAGCTTATTAAACAAACAGGATATTGTAAGTTCCTTTCAGGAAAAGTGTAACATAAAAGAATAAACAATATAGGGTGATTGAAAAACATTTTAATAAATGTAGCTCAGTAACTAAGCATCATATGAACATGCAGTATGCACCAAATTGTAGTTACTTAATTTTTTAAAAGATTTTGGTGCTTGAAAGATGTATGCATTTACACCACCTATTTTTAGCTACCAAGTAACAAACTTGTCAAAGTGTTCATAATAATAGCGAACACTGGTAGCTGCCAGTGAACTGCTGTCAAACATTTGTAGGGATTTTATTTGAGCTGTGACTCGGATGTTCTAACTTGTGTCCCGACACACTTCTGTTGCGCTGCTCCAGGTGCAGGGAGTTACTCTTACCTATATGTGTGTGACTGACTGTGTATGTGGAGTGGCGTGTGACAGCAAAGGGAGGCACTAATAATGGCTGACACCAGTCCCAAAGGGAATCCAATACTGAGTACTTGAGAAGATGTGGAGACACAGTGGTGCAAGAAATCGTTTGCTTTTATTATGTCATTTTTTGGCAGACTTTTTACAGTCTTACCCATTTGTACAATTGGATATTCATTTAAGAAGTTCATGTTTGGTGTCTTGTTCAAGGTTTGCTTTGTGTGGGGCTTCAGCTACCTTTTGATCACAGTTCTTGTTTTTCAACTGCTAGGCCCCCTGCAGGCCTGGGCTATTAAATATGTTGAGAAGTGTCCACTTATCTTTATCCCATTTTTTTTATTCTGCTTATCTAGTGAAGAGCCATAGTTGTATAGAAGTGCTGTTTAATGTTGAGAAGTGTCACATTTTCCTCTTGGCCTTCAAACAGTGCAGAAATAAAAATAGGATTTAATAACTCACAGCGTGTAAGAAGTAAGGAGTAAAACTTTGCACCAAAGGGCTTCAGTGGTGTAGTGTGCTGTGAGAAAGCACTCGGCTGGACTCCCCAGTGCTGGCTGGCTTCGGCTGCTGGGCACAAGGAACTACTTAGTAACACAATATATCATTACATGTACTGTTATATCAATATGGGTGTTTACTGCAAGGTGATACCTTGTGATGCATGTCCCCTTCTTTCCACATTAGCAAAGCCAGCTGCTGGGCCTTGCTCAAACTGTTTTAACTAGAATGAGATTTTGGTGGGGGTGTGTGGAAGGGTGTTAAGAAGTGCCCCTGGGGATGAATCTCATGCTAGTGGAGGACTGAAGTGTCCATATGGCAGCTCTCAGCCTAGTGCCATTATCTGATGCTGAGTCATGGGAAGTGGTAGGTATGTGCATGTGTGAGTTTGTGTGTACACTGTAGGACGAAAAGTATAAATAAGTGTAAACTTTAAGGCAATAACAATTTATTATTTTATTTGCACTTGAAGGTTTGAATCTCACATCCTGCTGTAGTACCCCTGAGTAAGTAAATGGGTATATATAAATGGGTGTGTAAGTAGCAATGATTTACTTTATAAGTCACTTTATAGAAAAGAGATGAATCAGTAACACTAATCAGAATAATAATGAAGATAACATCCAATGATAAACAAGATTTCTACACCGCTTCCTTAATTTTTTCTTCCTGTACACCCCCATACACTTAATTCTGCAAATTTTTAACTTGTAGTTGTACTCTTCTTTAACTCTATGGCTGATAATCCAAATGAATCCACTGGGTAACAGTCATCAAAATTCAAATTGTCATGTTTCATTTGTCTTTGTGAGATTCCCAAATATTTGGTGGTGGAACTGAGTACAGCTTGTCTGCAGTGTGTCTGTTTTTAGAGTAAGCAGGCATATATGGGTGTGTATTGTGCTAGATAGTTGTATGTGGATGTATGCATGTGTGTCCAGATGTACACTTCTAGAACACATTAGGTGAATCTGTCACAGGCGTGGTCCTCAGGCAGGGGTTGCACCCTTGTTGTTGGTCCATCCATCTGAAAGAGAAGGTTGCACTGTCAGTCTTTTCTCTCCCAAAGCAGCATGTCCTTTTCGACTACCACTCTCAGTTTTTCTTCTTGAACTTGACAATCAATCTCGGGGGAGGGGTCCATGGCAGCAATCCGTCAGAGAGCACCGAAGTGCCCTTCCCATGGACTTCCTTATTGACCATATCTCGGTTGCCTTTAGCACGATGTCAGCATTTTACTTTGTCTTCCCTGAAGGGGGTCAGAAACCCTACTTTTGTTTTTGTCCCTGTTTTACTCTTTTGGTATGTTAAACCACTCTGAAAAGCAGGTGGTCTGGTGATTAAGCAACGCGGTTTGTGATTAAAATGTTGCAGGTTTGAGTATTGGAAGGGACCCTTCTGTGTCATATAATTCCTGTAGCACCACCTTATTGTGGTTCTCAGCATCTCATTTCTGAGTACACGCTGATGCATGCAGTGTCACTCATTCCCAGTAACAAAGGGCTTTGGCTCCGGGATATCTGTGTTGCAGTTGACCACAACCCAGCATGATTACGGGATCCCTTTAACTTCTGCCTCCATTGCGTCAGCGTATGCAGCGCACATGTACTTGCTGCGCTGTTGTAAACCACCCCTCTGGTGGATGGTTAAGATAATATAGCCACAGGGTGAGCAAGTAGGGTGGGTGAAGTCTCAATCAAACTGCACTAAGGCCTTCCACAATGGCCATTTTTGTTCCTGCTGGAGACCTCACTGTGATGACATCACCCCGTGTGGGATTTGAGCCCTCTAGCCACAGGAGGGGGTTTTTTGATACGTGAGGTATGTGTCGTCTGTGTGCGTTTCTCATGGGGGCCCCTTTGCCAGTCGCAGATCTCATTTTCTGCTACCATCTCCTGCTTGTGTGCACGGGAAATGACTTCAGATCAAAACGAAATTGTCCCGAGGCATTGTTTGCAGTAGATATCATTATTTTTTGTGAGTCATTTTTTCAACAAGCCACAGCTCAACATAGAGTGTTAAAAGCTGAAAGGCCAGGTCTCATATAAACATCCTTAAACACACGCTCATGCACATTAGCTGGTCTGTTAGCCAAACACCTTTCCCACACTCCCCCTGCACCTCCTAATGCTGCTGTTCACTGCTTTAGGGACCTCTCGCACATCTCATCATCACGTTGGAGCCAACACACACATTTGTACTCCACCCTAAACCCTACCCTGTGCTGCTGAAGATGCTTGGAGCAAAGGAACCCTGGGGATCCGTATGGCATGCACTCTCTTGGGCTCCAAGAGGAGGCCAGGTGCAAGGGGTGGGCCATTTGGGGGAAGCAGGGAGATTCTGGGTAACCTGATCTGGTTGAATCACTGTGTATCTCTCCATTTCTCTCTCTGAAGATTTAGTGTCAGTGTTTAACCTTCAGAGCTGGAAAATGGGGCCCTTGGGGCATAGGGGCCAAATGATCCCAAGCTCTGACTGAGAGTTTGTTGTGCCTTACATTCCCTCCTCTACATATCCACACATGTAGAAATGCACACAAAGGCACCGTTGCTCCCAGAGAACCTCAGCCTCATACAGGAGGTAGAGATAGAGTGGGCTGAATTTACATCATACATGCGCATACTGGTCAATGATAAGGCAGTAGTGTGCAATGGCCTTCTGACTTGATTCCTAACCAAGGGAGTTGTGTTCACTCTTCATGACCTCTCCCAGCCTGTGGTTTCTTTACCCCACCAAAGCACCCTGCCTGTACCCTTTTTACTCTGTCCTTCACAATGTTGTCTCTTTATTTTCAGGAAAAGCAAAATAAGGGCTCCTGTAGGGTCCACCGCAGTTCCCTAGGCATCTCGGCTCAGTAGGCAGACCCCTTTGATCTGAGGGGCTGGCAGTACGAACAATGTGGCCTTTGTGGGGCCATGCCCAGTGCCAATTACCCTGCTGAAAGAAAGAAAAAAAAACATTTCCACAGTTAATGTTTCTGGGTTGGCTTCTACTGGTGCTTATTTAGAGAGAGGGTAAGCGAGTGGGAGGATCTGCAAGGTGAGGCGCCATACACACACAGACACACATACCTCCTCTTGCCACTGCTGCCTTTGCTCCTTTACCCATTTCTAAAAAAATTCAGTGGAGATTACATTGTGACGGAGGCATTTGACTTAAAATAGAGCAACACCCATCGCCACCAGTGGAGATTTTCTCTTTTGCATTCATTGGTGCTTGGGGTTCGGAGACCCTCCAACTTCCTCACTGTCTGCTGACTCCACTGGAAATGTACTCCGTCTCTGTCAAAAAAGGCAGCTGATGGTTCCACAGAGTATTAGAGACAAGCATTGCATCAGGGATGGTGATTTTTTCTTTTCTTATATTTTTTGGGTACCCACTGTACCCCCAAAGAGTCTGAGTATCGATGAAAGGGGTCGTGATCTACCACACACCCTGCCAGCAAATGACCTTTCTGCACAGTGCCGGTTGGTTGAACGTATTGCCTCTTGATGTGCGCAAACAGCAGTAAGCAGATATCTGATATCTGGATGTCTTTAGAATGTGCTCTGGATGACATACTCCCTTCTGCCAGGCAGCCCCAGCACCACTGCTTCTAGCAAAACAATGACTATACTGTTCAGCAACTTAGTAAGCTGGTGACAAAGCATGGCCTTCAGTTCCAACCGCGTGGCCAGTGAGCAAAAACTATGAAGCAGTTTGGTCCATGTTTCATAGAGTGCTGTCTGTCTCAGCGGCCTCTTGATGCCTCAGGCTCTTAGCCTCAAAGTGCCCTCTTTAGCTGGAGGTCAGAATTCATTTATTGCCAAAAAGAAATTAACATAATCCCCCAACCTGTGTTTCTCTTTCTTCATTAATATTTATGCTTCTTGATTCTGTGTTCCATTGAAGTCCATGCTTTATTCAATATGCTCGTTTTCTTCCTTACCTGTTTTAATGAGCTACTGTCTGCCATGGAGAAGTGATCGCTGCCATGATGGATATTTGGCAGATACCCATGAAGTGGTTTGCTGTCTCGTGTTTGTACCCCATGGCAATATGTTTTTTTTTGTTTTTTTTTTTTTATTTTGTTGTCTCTGTATGAAAGGGACCTATTGTTTGACTTGTTCTGTGATTACTATGAGGAGAACTCTTGGTGGACCTGGATTTGCTCCCAAACCTAGTGCCTTATCACTGCTTTCTTCTATTTGTGGTCTGTTGGTTTTGTCTGGTTTGAGTTTGCTGCAGAAGCTGCACTCTGGTATTTGGTCCTTTAAGCTACAGAGTTTGGGACAAGACTTGATACTGGAGGTCTCGCTACAGTCTGGAATTTCGGGCTGATGAATTTTGCCACAAATTTCACTCACAAACTCATGCATATAGGATAGCCTGTAAACCCATCCCTTTTGACAGATGTTGTCCTTTAATATGTTGCTGGATGACTGTGGGTTAGCAGGGTGCAAAGGTGTGAATAGCCATGGCTCCTGGCCCATTACAGCCACTCTCTGGATCCCTGGGACTGGGAGTCTGTTCCATGTGGTTGCTGCTCCATTAAGATAAGTGCTTATTTGGAGGAGGATTAGGGCAGGACATTTTGGTTGTCGGGACAGCAACTTGACCATGGGTAGCAGAGATCGCCACTCCTACGGCTCTTCACAGGCATTACCTGTATTAGTTCCCCCCGATTAATTCCTCATAATACCCTTTCCTGCCCCTGGATTCGCTGACCCCCTCCAGCCTGATGTGTCATGGCCTTTGACCCCTGAGCTGTAATGAGTACCATGCGGTGCTGTGGATAAGTCAGCCTGAAGTTCAGGCCCACTGACTGATTTTAGACAGCAGTTGCTAGAGGACTTTTCCACTTGTTCACACTTCTATAGCTCCAAATCACTTTCTTCTTCCCTCCATCATTCTTGCATACCTGCTGTTCCATTAATTTTCTGCTCCTGTTTAGAATATGAGTTTAACCAGATTGAATGCTAAAGGGAAAATGAAGATTTAGTGCGCAGAAGCAGAATTTCTTCCATGGATAGGACCACAAGGGACTAGTCTGACTTTTTGGTGAGGTTAGGATCATTGGAACAAGGCATGAGACGAGCCAGAGGGAGCAGCCCAGAAGCTGGAGAGGTGGGTTTGAAGAGGTGTGACAGAGATGAGGATCATTAAGCTGCCACATAGAAGGCTTCTGACCGAAGGTGCAGCTGTATGTTTGTGGTGGTGCCAGAAGAGTGGCTGAGTGGGCAGAGTCAGAACTATGGTGTATTGTGATCAGAGTCTTTCAAAGTTGAGTTGAAAAGTACCAAAGTTACATATGATCTATTTCAGAATAGAAAAAAAGAGAAAAAAGCTGGAGTGCAACAGAGAGGTTAAAGAATTGGATTTGTAACTTGAAAGCTGCAGACTCCAAATCCAGCAGAGACATCCTGGCTGTAGCCTTGAGCGAGGTACTGAACCTGAAGTGCTTCAGAAAATACCTAGCAGTAGAGAAAAAAATGTATGTGTTTTAAGTGAAAGTTTCACATGTTGTATGTGAATCGCATCTAATTCATCTAATTTTTTCTGCTTTTAGTGTCAGCATTTCCTGTTTAAAATACTTGGAATGAGCCAGCAGGTACCACTGGTGCCTCAAAGCTCGTGGGCTGTGGTTTTGGGTGTATATTGAAATCTGGCTTTGTCTGTGTAGGTATGCTTATAGGCTCTAAACATACCACAACCTGCCATTGGACGCCTGGTTATTAATAATTTATGCATGGGAATAACTGAAAGTTTTCATTTTCAGGAATTTCTTAAGCAATAATTTTAGATTTGAAATAAAAGTTTATTATAAGAATAAGTCCAGTGCAGTAGAAGTACCAGTAACAATATGGCATATCTGCATCTGTAAACAACAAAGCAGTGTTAATTCTTAAGACTGAATTGTGCAATTGAAAGAAAATATTGTTAATGTCACAAAATCAACAGTGAGCAGATTATTGTACCTGCTTAACCTCCTGTCCCCTCTCCCATGTCACCCCCCACCTTCTCAAATAGATGGAGGTCACACAATGCCTAAGCCTCTAAAGAGCACTCTCCAGAAATGTGTTAAGGAGTTTAATGGTGTAAAGAATACTAACAGGAAGAATAAGGAGAAAATAAGGTTACTGTGACAGACCTCAAGACACCTTCCAACTTTATATGTTCTTTATTTCCTTAGAGCAGCTACCCTGGACAAGGAATGGACTTGAAGTTTTCCATTGTTGAATTGTTTGATATGCTTAGCTTGCTATAAAATATACCTTTGCTTAATTCTATAATTTTTATTTTTTTATTGGTAAGGATTACACATGGACTTCCATTTAGATACAATATATGGTACCAAACTCCACATCACTGAAACTTGAAGACACAAGAACGTTAACAACCAGCAAAGGTTTTTGCCATTTTAGATTTTTATTTTCTGTTATGGGAACATCCATCTAATTAAGGTGCAGTTGCTCACTGTTGCCCATTTATTCCCATCCACTGACTTCCCCCTTTTAATGCCACCACTAGAAGTGTGCTGCTTGCAGGCCTGTCTCTGTCAATCAACTGGGTGAGGCATCCTGATAGGGTGGCCCCCTTTCAGTTTTGCATCTCAGAGGTCAGAGGTCAGCATGCCACTGCTCTTCCGTTCAACCTGTGGCACTGAATTATGCAAAACCTGTGGCATCCCTGCTTATCTCCTCCAGTCCTCCTGTCAGAGGTAACTGTGGTGCCCCCATTAATAGTTCACGTTTCCGGGAAACACATTCTCATTGTGACTCCTGGAGCACTGTTCTCAAGGTACAGCTTTTGGCTTAAAGTGCATTTTAATTATCTTCAGAAACAGGAGTAATTAGGACCTCCCTGTTGTAGTAGGACTGTCATATCATAGGCAGATTTGGGTGGGGCAGGGTTTTTCTGTATTGCATTATTTATTCAGCCAGTCAGGCAATGAGTCATTTTCCTTTTACTTTTCTTGGTGGGGGCTGCAGTACAGTCCATCATCGATTCAGTAGACCTTGATTTTGGATTTTATGGAAAAACAATTGTCAAATCAAAAATACTTATTTTAAGCATAATATAAGAGGAAAATATTTATATAGGCAAACCTCATTATCCAACTCTAATTTGTAGCTGGAAAAGGGTCAGAGAACAAAAAGTTGGATAAGAGGACCATACTTATTTTAAATGGGAAATATAGTGATGTTCCCAGCCCACCCAAAAACCACAAACCAGTTTTTCCAAATCTCACTAAAACACTATGTAGCATGTGTTGTGCCACTGTTCAGCACACATGCCATACACTCCTCACTGATATCACACTCTTAGCTCTAAGGCACAACGTATCACACACGTGATGCCACCCAGGGAGATTAGACCTGTCCTGAGACTTGAGTGAGAGATAGAGAAAGACTGGTGGCCCCGTGTTTGGGACCCCAGAAACAGTTCATATTCCCTTCTCGCCGAGTTTCCAAAAAAAAAAGCCAGTACCAGTATATTTGTCTTGCTCATTAATGAGCATATTTTGGAATTTTAGTATGTTTAAGTTAAGAAAAAGTAAAGATTTAAAATGAAGAAACAAGACAATTTGTTGTAATAAGCTGTTACTGTATCATAGAGTAAAGAGCACTTGGAAATAGTAAATATGAGACAGGAAATCGATGCTGACTCTCCTGTTATTTTTATTGAAACCTGACTCAAAACTTAAATCTGTTGAACCACTCTGAGCTGGCTTTAAAAGTCAGCTGCTTCCTCCTTAACCATCTTCTCCAAATCCTCAAAGATCCATATAGCCTTATCATTCTGCTGAGATGTTGTTAGCACAGGCAAACACAAAAAAAGCAGAGGACCACAACTTGCGACTAGCTGAGTAGCCATAGCAGGTTCTACGTAAAGACTTGCAATCAGGTGAGATTTGAAATTTTAAGCAGTTTTCAGGAATTTTTGTTGGACGCTGAGTTGCTATAACGTGACAGTTGGGGTCGTGTAAGGAGGACGAGTATCTAAAGCTCAAAGCCACTGTAACTGGAGATTGTATACTGAGACTCCAAGAAATAAGAAGCATTGCCTGTGTGTATCTGTTTCTTAGCTTTTTTGGTGTAAATAACTTCATTATTGCTTAAAATAATGTTTTAAACAATTTTGATACGGTATCTTAAAAAAGCTGTCCAATCCTCTCCAGTTTGTTTCATGAAGGTGGCGAAATGCCAGCCAGTCCCCTTGACTAAGTCATATTAGCACATTATTCACTGTTTTTTGCATATATTTCACTGCACTGTATGTATATTTCAGAGTAGTATTTTATTTTATCCAGCACATTACATGTGCAGTACATTAGGTTACAAAAATGTTACTATAGTACACAATGCAGTAAAGCTTAAATTACACTTTTGATTTTCTGACTTTCTGCATACATGGACACCTCCTCCCTTGATATAGTCCAGAAACTGAGGATGGACTGCACATTATTTTTTGCTTATTGAATCTTTTCCCAAAACCATTTACTGGGATTACAGTTTAGAAATGGGTGTTTTACTGTAGCCCAACACTTTAAGTGTTATTTCAACTTGAGAGCTATCCTATACCATCAGGTGTCAAGGACTTTGAAGTCACATAACTTGGAGAGATGGGCTGTTGTGGAGCAATATGGGCTGTGATGCAGTTTTACCATTGTGTTGCTTTTCTGACCATATCAGATTTGAGTGTGGCAATGCCCTGTATCTCCAGCAGCGATTTGACTTCACTTCAGTCACCCGTGGTTACCACACTTGGCTCTTTCCAAAACGCAGCTGTTATTGGACTGGAAATTGAAAAAAAAATAATGGGGAATATGTGTGAAACGTTTTGGAAAATTATACATTTTTCTAATACAGTCATTAGTTTTGTGTTTGCGTAGCCAACCAGGGTTCAGTATATGTGTTAGAAGTCAGTGTTTTTTAAATGGTGCCATGTTTTCACACAGCATGGCAGGGTGCTTTATTGCAAGTTTGGCACTATTTGAAGCCCACAGTGCTACTGCGTGATGGTTTAAAAGCAGTCCATGGTGTGAGCAGAAGAGTGTTTCCATTACTTAGACTTACCCACCTGCGCCATGAGGAGTCTTTCACAGGCCTCTGTATGGTGCAGGTGGTAATGGTTAAGGAAGTGGAATTCATACCAAGAGGTTCCAGATCCAGGAGCAAAAGTGCTGCTGTAATCCTGAGAAAGGTGGATGATCTGATGGGTGCCTCTCAAAACTGCAACATTATTAAAGGCAAATGTACAAGTAATTTCAGATAGAAATGTTTCCTACGTGGAGATGTGCATAAATAATGTAAATTTTGCATTTATAGAGAAGAGATAGATCTGACTAAAGAGTAGAGTTTTGGAGTCCATAAGCCAGCAATGGGAGTGGGGGCAAAAAACACCAGCAGATATGGGGAGAAAGAGTGAAAGTAAGGATATTCAAAGCTGCGTTTGAGAGCAGACTCCCGCAGAACTCCCTGTTTGCCTGTAGTCTGCCCCAGAGTCCCTCCACCACCTGGCTTAGCGTCTCATGTCAGGTCCTTTAGGAATGCAAGCAAGGCCTTTGATAAGGTAAATCTGTTTACTGCTGGAGCCCCACCAGAAGACCGGGCTTTGATGGCCTTCAGGCAGCTAGGGCAAAGACAGAGAAATATTCAGCAGCTGGGGTACCTGGCCAACCCTTGTCGATGTACCTTGGCACTTGTTGGCTCCAATGTAAGTGTGTGAACCTTGGAAAAAGGGTTTGGCAGGACTGCTGGCAGCATTGCGATTTTATGGAGGACTTGTGTTGGCCATGGGCGCACACACACAAAGCCCTAGCCAGTCTATACATATTCTCCTACTGCGGGATCAGCCTTTTCATCGGTGGTATTAGGCAGGAAATGCCGTTGTAGTTGAGAGACTGGGTTTGTAACCAAACATTTCCAGGTTCAAACCCAAGCAGGGAAGCTTCTTAACCTGAATTGCATCAGTAGAATACTGAGGTCTTAAAATAGGCTAATATATAATTAGCATTGGGAAAAAGTAAATCGATTAATTTAGCATCTTTAGCATGTGATGTTAGAAAGATGGGAAAGCAGGGCATACTTTACTTACTAGGGTATCTAAAATGTGTCCTCTGTTCCATGAACAGGATACAGTTAAAGGGATCCTCTGCTATACAAAGGTGCACTGGACTGAACACAATACACAGAATGAAGCCCAAGCCAGTTAAAATAACCACAACAAAATAAACACAATATCACTTTTTTTGATATCTCTGGGTTATATTTTTTTTCTTTGCCCTGTTGGAATGAAATTGATTTGTCATTCTACCTGTTACTTGTGCATATGCTTTCGTGCAGCGAATTGTTTTCTGTCATGCGGCGAGGGGCCTTGAATGGAATGTATCGTAATTGGATTGTGTTCCAATCTCGCGATAGTCATAGTCTCTTGGATAAAAATTTCCCATGAAACACCAGGGAACCTCTGAGTGGTCGGTGCAGCTTGGGGGCGGGACAGAATCCAGCAAAGTCAGGTTCTCTATTCTGTTCAGCCTGCAACCTCCAGCAGTTGTGGCCATGTTCCCGCTCTGAATGTTTTGAACAGCCGAGCCGTGTGTGTAGTGCTTATGTGGAGTGACAGCCAAGCAGGGAAGAAAAACAAGAATAAAAGAGCGAAAATCGGGAAAAGATCCTTGGACGATGGGGAAAGTGCTTTGCTTGCAGGCCTCTAGGCTGGGGTAGGCATCCATAGTAACAGCTGCCAAAACAGATACCTTTGCTCCCACTTCTCATGCCCCTCCCTGCTCACCTGAGAGAAAGAGTTGGAACAAAAGCTGAAACAGTGGCACCAGTTGTCCATGGTCAGTAACGTCAACCACAGATTTAAAGTCTGTCTTTTTTATTTTTCCACTGGAGGAGGACAGTGCCACCACTCCAGACATGAAACCAGACCCCCGCTCTGCTCTCACAGTTACACGTAACACACTCACACCCTTTGAGTGTGAATCCTACTTTTAGATTGAACGATATTTTCATAGATGTAGCTAATCTTCAACTCTTCAATTTAATTTGTTTGAAACTCCTGGTAGTTTTTGTCTTGCTGCTTTCCCCACTCTGCCCTTCTCAGAAATGTTATTGACTAAAGTATTTATTCTGACATACAATTTAAAAATCTTTTCTCATCCCTGTAAACAGACTGCTATTAAACTGAGGTTTGCCTGGAAGGTCTCTTTTGCTCCCGCTCCTTCTCCCTCTCTCTCCACCCCTCCTTGCTTCTACCAGTGGGAAACTAGAAGAGTTGGCCACACTGGAGTGTGCCGAAATGCCCTGTGTGTCTGCTAAAGAAAAACCTCCTTTGCCTGGACATGCTCCCCCCACTGCTGTGTGTGAGGTAGGGGGGTTGCATTGATAATGAGCATGAGGGGCTGCTTCCTGCCAGTACAGCAAAAAAAGGAGGAGTGAGGCAGCACGTTATGAGAGGGGAGAGCTATGCTGTGGATGGGACAACTCGGTGGAATTTCATCTGTTTGGCCCAGTGTGAGAAAGTAGCTGAGAAGTACAGGTGTTTTCTTTCCTCCTTTCTTCACTTTTATAGCTGGATGCCATGTTAGCTGGATGCCTGCAATATTTTGTCTGCAAACTTGCTTCGAGCCTATAACATTTAATGTTTCAAATGATTAGGGGTTAGATTTAGTGGCCTGCTTTCTGCCCATGAGGTAATCTGTCAATGTTTGAGGAACATCACCTGAGATCAAAGATTGTTCTTCAAACCATTCTGTTTTATCTTATTCTGTCTGGCTGTTTGTCTCTCTATAGCACCTAGCAGTGATGCATTCAGGAGTGTTGGCAGGCTTTTGGAATGGAATCCACCCAGAATCGACTACTTCCATGCCTCACTTCCCCGATGTGTTCAACAAGAGTGAAGTGGGGGAGTTTCTAAATGGGGCCTCCTTCTCCATCTTCTGATGCTGTTCCTTGACCCAATACCTGTTCCATTGCTGGCAGGAGGTGGAGGGGGAGGCAGGATGCAGGCGGGGGAACCTTTGCTTTGCCAGGAAGAGAGGAAACAGAGCGAGAGAGGCAGGCCCTGAGGTGAAAGAACAAGCTGATGAAAGATACCAGTTCAGCCCCAGGGAGACATACAACAATAGAGTTCAATGATTCTGTAAGATCCATTTATTTCCCTGCTTTACATCAGCAAACAGAGACAGTCAGAGCGAGCCCTATATCAGTACCTATATATGCAAGCATTATGACGGTATGTCCCCTTTTTGCTTACCTAGGGCTTTTATCCAGTGCTTCAGATAGCAGCTTCAGAATTGCGATGGTAATGACCCTGTCTCAGAATCACTGGGCACTAGCCAAGGAGGGGTACACCCTAAACAGGGCGGTCCTTTGCAGAATAGCCAAACACATTCATCCACATTCACACACTGAGGGCAATTTGTAATCTACAGTTAACTCAAAACACATACATTTGGACTATGAGAGGAAACTAGAGCAACTGGAGGAAAGCTACACAGGCACAAGGAGAACAGATTAAGCTGAATTTGAACCTATGGTAACAGCACAGTTACAGCGAGGTGACAGTGCTACTTGCTAGACCACCGTGATACAATATGATTAATAATTAAGACGTCAGTATCATTATAATTATTTAGCTGAAACTTGTGTCTAAGGTGCCTTTACAGTAATACATATGCTACATTACACTCCCTAGAATCATTCACCCATTTATATAGTACAGTAATTATATAATGCAATGCATACAGACAAAATTAGAGTTGCCAGACCATTTGAAACAAACGTTTCTGGACTAATGGAAGGAAACCCACGCAAACATAGGGAGAACACACAGACTCCAAACAGACTGAACTAGTTTCGAACCCAAATCTAAAACCCCAGTGTAGGGGATGGGCGGCACCAGCACAACCTACTGGGCCCCTGTGGCACTCGCAAAGATTTGTGTTCACAGGCACTGCACTGTTTTCACTTCAGTATGGTGTTTTCTGATGAGATAGTTCAGTTCCTGCTATTTGCCTTGCCATAAGAATTTTCAGTTTTATGACAGTTTGTTTTCAGTTTTTAGGAATTAGTAATTTTTCAGTGTAAATTTTTCTATCATGTTGTGGATCAGTGAGACACACTAGACAGAAAATGCCCATGTTGCTCACTCTGTTTTGATAAAGGTGTCAGTTTGTCCATAAAAATGACAGTGAAAGGAGGTTACCAAGTTTGTACTGCTGGTTTCTCTGGGCTGCACTGCACACTTCATGGAGCCTAAGGCCAAGTGAACAGCAGGGTGAGGCTCCTGCCTCTCCATTGCATCTACATGTTTTATCATTTTTTTCATTTGCATGCACTCTTAGTGACCCATCAGGGGACCTGTGGAGTTCTGCTGATCCACGTACAAGCTCAGCCGCACCACTTTTTTGCAGCCATTTTGTGTTCATGTTGGGTTTTGTCAATGGACTGCAAATGTATACACTTTTAAACAAAGTTTCCCTTTTCCTTCTACAAAGAAGTAAAAAAAAAATATGATAAATATAAAAATGAAGAGAAATAAGACAAGCCGTGGAGATAGGCAGTAGTGATGTTACAATGGGAGGGTGGTTGGTGGTGGTGGTGATGATCAAACCCTATGCTGTTTGGAATTCATCAGTCTGTTAGTCTTTGGAACAAAACTTTTTGTGAGCTTTGTGGTATCGGCCTACAGGCTGCAATAGTGTCTTCTGGACAGCAGTGGTGAAAACAGATGGTGGAGGGGTTGAGCAAAGTCCTTGGTGGTGATACAAATACACTGCTTGTTGTTCACTACCCACAGCAGAGCTCCCCACTCAAAGGCAGTTCAGTTCCCATACCAGACTGAAGAACAATTATGTAAACTTAGAGATTTTAATTATGGTCTTTTCTGTGCTTTGAAGAAGTACAAACAAAATCTGAATATTCTAGTTTTTTATATAAGAGAAGAGACCTTGTCTTGAACCCAAAGAATTAGTCAGTTACAGACAACAGGGTCATGGAATCAAAGGACAATGCTACAGTATTCTAGCTGCAGTACCCATGATCAAGGTACTTACCCTGATTTGATACAGTGAAAATTAAGTAGCTGTGTAAATGGATGGAATATTCCAGTAAGCTTATTATGCAAACCTAATATTATATCTTGCATTTAAGAAAAGTGTAAAAAAATTGTGATTAATGATATTAAAAGTTTACAGGAAGTGAGTCAACATGTTCACTGATGGTGTGCAGCTGGACCTAGGTCTCTGGTTTGGCAGCAAGTTGCCATATTTTCTGTGAGATGCTGCATGGTTGCTGTCCACCAACACTTAGCAAAAGAACTTGTTTTTAGTGTGCTTCAGGTTAACCAGTTCCTATAGGAACCCCCTGACTTCATGAAATAGAATTATTGACACAATTTGTCATAGTATTATCTGTGGAAAAAAATCTCCTGCAGAAGAACAAAGAAGAAACAATATCAAAGATGATGAAAAACAAAGGCAAATGGAGTGAGTGAAGCATGATGAATGTTGAGAAATGATTGTGATGGTGAAGCTGTAGATTTTTTCAAAGCAGTGATCAATTTGCTATTATGTTGCATCATTTCTTTCAGACTTGTTTCAGCAGGAAATTTAAGGCTTAACAAAGCACTCTATAGTGTGACAGGTTTCAAAATTTAATTGCCCTTGAAGAGAAAATACGAAAAGCAACAGGTGTAAATTTTGAAGTGGCAAGCATGGCAGGGTGGCAGAGGCTCTGATGCTCTTTTTCCCCTTCTGTAAAACCTGCACAGCAAGACCAGAGAGATGCGAAAGTGAAAAACGCTGTAGGTATGGCAAGGTCAGTTAGAATGGTAGAGATGCAGTCAGAGGAGAGGGTGCCAGAGGGTAGTGGCACAGATGTGGGTGGAGACTGGGGCAACAAGGAAGGCGAAGACCAGGCTGGGGAGCAGGTCAAGAGAATAGGGCAAAAGTGGGCAGACACTAGGTTAGAGACACATAAAGAGTGGAGGGCAGAGATTACGGTGGAGACTAGTGCTGAGACAACGGATGATTAAAGGGTAGAGACAACTGCAGAGTGAGAAGAAGAAACATGGGCATAGAAGAGGATGCAGATGAGGGTGGAGAGGAGAAAGGTCTGAGAACAGGGGAAAGAAGGTGCTGAATATTTTAAAGTACAAGGGCAGCGCATGTCTTACCCAAGTTGGACTTGAAGCATAGAAATGACCTCTGTGTGAACCCTGGGTAGAAATGAATTTTCACATGCCACAAAAAAATTACAAGATAGTGAAGAGATTCCATTCCCTGAATCACCTAGGCTATGTCTTGAAGTTCCACTTGAGTACGAGGTATACCTCAAAGGCAGAGTAGATGCCTACACCTGTGCACATTCCTGTAAACTGAAAGGTTGCCTTTTCCTCCCCTATGCTGGCACTGGCTGAAAAAAAGCTATTTTATTTGACCTTTATATTTTTTAATCATTACTGTGTCTTGTAACCTCTAAAACCTGATCACCTGTTTGTGCCTGATTTTTTTTTCCATGGAGCCATAAGGGATGTTTTTTAAGATGCTATTTAGAAGGCTTCTGTAAATGTCATTTAGCGATGTCTGTTATGCTTCTAGCAGGAATGTAGAATGCATCTGAAACATATACTTTTCTTCTAGAAAAAACAGTCAATCCTTTCATTTCTAAAGTGGTTTCTGTGAAGAAAACATTACTTTTAAGAAATTCCCAGACCTTTGACATCAGCACGTGACCACTTTCCCAGAATTCCCAGTAAAAAGCTCTTGCTGCCCCAGAGGTCACTTGAACTTGTGGGGAATTTTGATCTCTGGGGGGAGAAGGGGCAGTGTACCATATCACGACTCATGATGTCTGAATAATGAATATAATGCAAAAGGGCAGCAGGGGGAGAGAGTGAACGTGACGCAACACCTACTGCGAATGAGATTGCATGAACTCTCCAACCCAGGGCCTTTGAGACCTTGCTGCTATTTTTCTATTCTCACCCTTCACTGATTTTTCCACTCGCTGTTGTTTTAAGCGGCTTCTCCTCCCACGCCTACCGACCCCAACCCAGCACTCTGCTGAAGTGCGATGCTGACCAATGCTCTGTCTAGTTGGCACACTGCCCAAAGTGTCCTGCTCTACTGAACTGCCTGGGAATTCACATCAAAGTTTGAGATGTCCAAGAAGGAGCATGGTCCTGAGTGTGACTTACAGGTACAGGTGAGCCTACTTTAGTGGAAAGCCTTGGGACCAGACCTATGGTGTTCAGTTATGAAGAGTAGTCACTTAACCATAGTTTTGTTTTGCATGCTAGAAATTACCACTTTAAAAAAGAATAATGCATATACATGTATTCATATGAAGGTGTGAAGTATTATTTATTATTATTTATGTACAGGTAATAATCCTCAAAAGTGTTTTGATATTTCTTCACAAAATAGTCCATTTTCCAGCACTGCGTAGCATTTTATGTCCAAGTTCAATCGCCTCGTTTTGAAGTTCGCGTGGACATTCATAGCTGTGCAGCTACTGGCCGCCATAAAACATCCACTGCTTGTAGCACAGCCACCAGCGAAGAGGGATCATCAGTGGTGTCTCTGGGATCATCGCTCATGTCCACTGAACTGACGTGGAAGGCATAAAAACCAGCAACTTTTTTTATAACGTATTTTATTACTGTAAACAGAGTTTTGCTACTAAATTGACATAGTTGTAAACATTAAAACAAAAACGTCAACTGATATGCAGAAAATTGTTTAATCAGGCCACAGTTTGTAGCCAGGTTTTGGTCAGTGGTGTATTTGGTGTAGTTCATATTCATCATTCTCGCTGCTCTGTGAAGCGGTTTTAAATTGACCTCTGTCTGCTGACTGAAAAGTGGCAAGTCAAGCCACTGGTGTTGTGCCAGTTTAATTGATTTCCAACCACCAAAGGAATGAATGCTGTGTATCCACTTAACCAATGTCAGTAACATAGGAATATGGGCTACAGGACTGGAAAATTTTATCTACTCGAGTGAATTATCCACTTTTCAGGTAGACACTCATTCAAAGTTGTGTCCGTTTGAAGTGAATATCAAAACAGTACTGTGGAGAAACTATCCACTGAAACAAATGATCTACTTATATCCCTACCTCGGCTTGCAAGGCATTTCTTCATATTCAAGAGGACCAAGTCTGGGATTCTTTCTTTCTGATAAGTGAGCAGCACAAAGCCAGAGCCACCACATCCAGTAGTCTTCACAGTTAGTTTGGCTCATACGGCAAAAAGTTCTCAATCTCCATTACCCCTTGTTGGTTGTTTCACCTGTTATAAACTTGGTGGTCACGGCCCCTCTTGGGACTATCCAGAAAATGTCCATTTGTTTAATTTTGAATTTATTTGCAATTTTTCATTGACTTCTTTTGTGTTTTAAAGTTTGAATTAATACATAGAACTGAACATCTTTGTATTTTTTGTTTGAGCAGTTGTTAAGAGTGTGGTGTGTAAAACAACTACAATGCTTTACGAATGCAGATAAACAGTCATACAGTATTATAGAATAAATAATGAAAGGAAACTGCCTTGTTATGTTATGGTAACTGATGTCAATTATTGAAGTAATTGTAGTATCAGTTTTTGGGCTCAGGAGCACATCAACATTTTTAACATTTAATGTGATAGTAATTATGCCTTCAGGGTATGAGAATTCATCTTATGAAGGGTTTTTCAAGAATCAGTTTCCTTTGTAAAATGGGGTAAAGCTGTTTACCTAAATTGTCAAGATGTGGATCAAACAGACCCTGTCAACAACAGTAAGAAAAACAGGTATCGGTAGGGACAGGAGTGGCTAGAAGTTGAGGCAGACTCTTGAGAGACAGATGTGTTTTCTTAATGATTTAGCCTGACATGTTTTGGAGTCTGGGAGATGCCCTCAGCTTTGCTGATCTGGCAGCCCCTCAGTCCTGATTACTCCAACCTTATACCATTTGACCTCCTCATTCACACATGCACGCACACACCCATAAAGATTTTCATGCTCTCTCTGTGGTGTCCAACTCCATTATCACCTCCAGGAGCATGGAACCCTAATGGAAGCCCCATAAGTGCTCCTGAATATTTACCTGTAAATATTTAATATCTCATTTGCTTCTGTCTGTCCTTCTGGTTCTCAGTATCAGCACTTTGTTTTTTCTTTTTAAGGTGTGCAAAGGTGTTAAATGCTCATGTTAGCTGTGTTTTGCTGTAACGTGTTCATCTAGATTGTTTTCCTATTGGCAAGTGGATGTCTAATATGGGCTTAAAATGTGCCACAGATGTCTTCAGCCCACAAGCGACCTGCATGAGAAAGCATTGATACTGTGAGATAGTCTGCTACCAGTCTCATAAACCCCATTAGGTACTTCTTGACACTGGTCAGAAATTGGACAGCTTAATACAGGCATTCTGTTTTTTGGCACGAAGGTTTTAGGTCAGATCAGAACCAGGCCTCAAGGGCTAAAACCTGTGCAAGCATGGATGGATGAAAGCAAAGCTCTTCAGTTACTGGATGCAGTGATCAGTCCATTTTTGCATGAAATATATATGACTTAAAGTTTGATAGCATCATTATGAAAGCTCCCAGTTAGCTTTGCTTCCCAAAGGATTGACAATTATTTGGTTTTCATTTGCTAAGTATCCACAAAACCAGCAAGGCACCCTCAGTCATTGATGTGTTCCATGCACCAATTAGGTATGCATTCATGTTGACAAATCCCAAGCCACAAACTCCGTTTTCATTATCAAAATGCATAAGCTAGTTGTAGTTAGCTGTAATTAATCGGTATGTTTTAAGCCTAATGAAGGGCAGGCACAGTTGCCTGAAATGTTTCAACGGGTCTTTGCATTCCACTCACTTCTGTAGTCTTTGCAGATGTGGCTTTTCAGATGAGCGACACTTCCCAACACTTCCCATTCTACGCTTTGCTCGAAGAGTGCTGTCAAAAAAAAGTCGACAGGGCCCGTGTTCGTCAAAAAGTGTCACTCAGAAGAAAATGGTACTTGCTGATCAAAGCTGTCCATACCGCTCTCCCGCTTAAACATAGCACCAAACAGGTTTGGCATTGCAATCAAAATCTTCCTTGAAATTATTTTTCATGTGATCCAGACTTAAGCCTTTTGATCTTTTTGGCAGGGTGTGTCAAATCCATATTTACTTTTTGGTAATATTTATTTAATGCGTTTGATTTGCTGGGAAGACACTTTTTTGCAGGGTTTACACATTTGTTGCTGTCTTACAGAGCTTGATATTTACCAAGTTTTACAGAGTAAACACTCAGGGTAGTCATGTACAGCATTCCACCCTAATTCCACATAGTCTTGAATGGAGAGTGAAAGAATTTAATGTTACTTGAAACATGGCTCATTTTCCAGGGTGGCTGTGTTACATTTTACCACCAGATTGAATGCTTGACCATGATTTGCTGAATTTAGCACCACAGTTCAGCATTTCCTTCAGCAACAAACCCAAACCAATACACTGCAAACCAAGTTTCATACAGATCTGGCTTAAAACCTTTTTGCATTTTACAGTCTAATTGTAACGTTAGCTTTAAATTAAATCTGAAAACCATTCTCAAATGAGTCTTAGTTCTGCATGAAGAAAAACAATTTTTTGCAAGCTTTTTATAAATCATTTTTGTGGAATTATTCTTTGTATGAGAAAGGAACTGACAGGGATATGGTATAAATCCTGTGTAGACCTCAAATTTTAACAATTTTCCATTTATCACTGAAACTGCCTTGGGTGTTGAGTCACCGGACTCTTTCCCCAACAATCCAGAAGAAATAGAGTTGCATTTACTGAAAATGGTCTGAAGGGAGCTGTGTCCCTGTGTCTTGTATTAATCTATTTAGCAAAGAAACTGCCTTTTGAAAGCTTGATCTGGTGTGGGCATTAAGGCTGTTGCGACTAACTAGTTTCATAATGGGCCTTATGCATGGTGGTGTTTTACGTATTTGCGCTGTGAAATTTCATCCCACTCACACTTCTGGTCTAGCATATAAACCATAGCCAGCTGGTTTTCACCATAGTGAGTACTTTTCAGTTAATTTTTATTTTTTGGCATTTCTAGTTACTTTTTGTTATTCAGTATTTTTGTAATGAGTTTAAAAATATGAATGTATTTAAATTTCAAAGAAGCATGAATAGTGGTGCAAAGGAACATTGCTTTTGTATTGTATTGCCTCAGTGAAGGTCAGCTTCATGCAAAGTTACCACACATTTCCTAAAGATATAGAACTATGATCTATGAAGGAAGTAGTTAGTAAATATTCACAGAGACAGACAACATTACTTTCATATCAACAGGTTCTGGCTTCACCTGCTCTATATATGACAGAATATGAGCAGCTGGAGAAATACCAGGGATTGAAAGAAGAACTGGAGAGAATGTGGAAGGTGAAAACGAAGGCAATCCTACTGGTGATTGGTGCACTTGGAGCTGTGACCCCTAAGCTGGAGGAGGGGCTCCATTAGATTCCATGTATAACAACATTGGTCTGAGTCCAGTGCAGTCATCGGAGAAGGAGAACGACTGCTATAATGCTACCTAAATAATGTTACCTGTAACGGACATACTTTATGAAAAACATAGTTTAACTAAAATGGTCCTGCTGAAGAACTTATTCCTTTGCTAACTACATTTGAAAAAAGTAAAGAATTGACAATGAAACTGGGAACTGAAACATTAACAGAATTATAAAGATAATTGAGTGAGGAAAAATTAGTTTTATGCATCTTATTTCCTTAATATGTCAAATTTTAATGAAAGTGGAATACCTTGCTGATCTATTTCAGGTGACCCTATAAATCCTAGCTTATACCTGGGGTATTAGTCAAAATAACCTAAGTATCTATAATATTAATTTTGCTAGCAACAACACCAATACTACCACTACTACTAATAACAATACCGTAACAAGAAGTTTGCCTTCAACACAATGTGGAAATGCAATAAATATTTTTATTTTTCAGTAAAAAACTATTTTATTAAATTTCAAATGCTAAAGATTGGGAAATGTTCTTGTGGAGTAACCAGCTGTTTGACCAGCTCTGTCAGGATGAGCTACTGTGCATGAGACACACTTCTGTAAGAATCTGAGTGCTGTGAGGTAGAGTGTACATGAACACAGGAAGACAATTCACTCATTGACACAGTAATAAACAGTACCTGCATACAATTAAAGTTGTGTTGCATAGTAACAGCAGACCAATGGCATAATGAGATTTCCAGCACTATTTCTGAAAGTTACATCGAATACTTGTCTATCAAACGCTGAAATGGAATAGCAGAGCCTTTAAGTCAAAGCCGAAATGGACAGAATAGGAGAAAGTGACAAAACCTGGTTCCACACTCAGTTTGTAAATGCACAAGCAAGTTATGTTGTGTAGCAACACCAGAACAATTGCGTAACAAAATATTTAAAAATTAGGTTGAACAAATATGTCAAATGTTAATAGAAATGTGACATGTGGCTTGAACTCTGTGTGGCAGTACATCAAAGAGATACATTTTTATTGTGAGACCATCCATCATCCTTTTCTGTGTGCAAGCTGAAACAGGAAGTTGGCAGTCATAGAGTCCATTAACCATGGTTAAAGTCATCACTGTTCCCAAGCCATCACAATTTTAGAATTGATGGTAGGATTCAGTTTTAGAAGTTTTCTGTTCCATGTTTTCCTGAAAACTTGTCACACTGTTGTGAGTGAGTCGTGTGCTTGCGCTGTGTGTGGCTCGGTTGGTCCATGAACACTTTTGTTAGGCTACAGAAGTTGGATATGCTGTGAATATGACAGAGTGATATGACATCTCATCTTGTTATCCACCAAGAAAGTCCTTTAAATTGGCATTGCGGGAGCATTGGGATATTTAAAAATGATCAGTTGTTAATAGGTGACAGCAGATGACCAATGTCCAGTACGCAAAACGTGTTGAAAAGCTGTCAGTGCCATGATCATCATTCATCCTTCATTCCTTAGCAGCAATAAAAAAACAGAACTAGATAATATTACATTAGTTTTAGTTAGGGCTTTTGCAATACCTCTATCACTTAACAACATTTTCCTATAATTTGTGCTTGAGGCCAATCCAACCACTGGATGGGCTGAGGTTCCATTTGGTTAATACACAGGTATTTATATTCTGCCTCAGTCTGTCTGTATTGTCCTATGTCAATATGTTGGCTCTTAGTACTGTAATTAAATTATTGTACCATTAAACCTGCTATATACTTTCTGACATGGATTTAAATTTAAATCATTAAAAAAATGTAAAACGTGATATTTCCTGAATTGTGCCATCAAATTCTCACATCTTAACATCATCAGTGGACATTAAGACTTCTAGAGCCTCTTTTATACAAAGCCTCCAGGAGAGACTGTTCACCAGAGATCTCGCAGCAATGAAATGCTGACCAGACAAGAGACATGAACCTTTATTCCCATCTAAGACATCTCCTGCTGGGTGACCATTCCTGGGCTGTTTTTATGGGCATTTTCCCTGGCAGTGCTGCTATGTATTTCTTTCTTTTTTTACTAAGTGATTGAAGTTGGCTTTTAAAACAGCAGGAAATTGATTTGTCATGTTGCTGACATGATATATCAGGTTTTATTTTAACATTATTGTTTTTTTTTGTCTGTGTTGGCAGAAAAGTGCTGCCTCTGTTCTGGAGGGCGATTTGTCAAAGTCAGCTGAGGAATGGCTGTGTGTGATCTCTTTCTCCCATACCGTGTTCTGAGCCAGCTTTGCCCGAGACTGTAAAGCCAGAGCGGGGGACGCCAACCTTGGGGACACCCGTTTTATCCACTCTGCACATGCTGTTCCATGCTTGAGATTGCGGGTGGCATTGATGAAATCGAGGGCAGTTAAAAACACACTTCAATTCCTGATTGAACATAGATGTGAAAAACCTTCTCTTATACTCTCCTTATTTTCACAGTAAGGTGAAATGTGCCAATTATTACTCAACATAATTATGCTTTATGGTAATCCTTGTGATTAAAGGGGTATAATTGATGACTATGAGGCACATCATGTGGGAGAGGTGAAGCAGACCAAGCTGTTAATGGAGTACTGAGTTCCATCTTTGCCAACTTTATCAAGCAGTAGGGAATCGGACTGTATGTAACCAAGATCAGGCCAGAACCTTCAACTACAGTACCAACAGCAAGTGAAAAGGAGGACCAGCACAAGGACACTGTTGTAAAGCTGCTCTGTTTCTCTTTAGTTTAGGAACCCATCCTGTCTTTGGGAAGGCATCCCAGATGAGCAAATATGTCAAAACTTAATTATAGGCAGCTCTTACTTTGGTGAATTCTAAAAGACAGATGCATGGTGCGGGTACTATCATCTTTGTGTGTCTGTGCACACATGCTTGTGTGTTACAGAAGTGAGATGTACTCCACTCTCAGACCCCTTTGCTCCACTGCTTTATTTAGAAGCTGTGTGAGAAGGAACTTGGGACAATCTGATTTTCCACACTGTCTCCTTCTGCCTGGAATTGTATTTTGTCTGTGTGTGCAGCAACATTGTCACAGTGTTAGATATTTATAAATTCAGACCTCTCGGGCAAACTGTGTAACACCTCCCTCTATGTATCCCTTCCCTTGAGCTTTTGACAAACATCACACATAAAAGAAATACACAGATAGGTTTACTTACTGCCTCAGATTTTCCATTTTTAAGGCAAGCATGTCTTAGAGCAGGAGAAGGTTTTACAAGTGTAAGAGCAGCCAGCCCCAGTGTTATGATGAGCGGACAACTCTGTCCAGGACTGACAGGATGTGGTCTTTCAGATTTTCTGACAGTTGACAAAAGTGTCCGAAGCCAGTGGCTAGTGTAGTGGTTACAGCTGTCACGGTCCCCTTGAAGGACTTCCAAATCTGCTCTCACTGTAGTATCTTTTATATCCTTGTTGTAACCTAAGGTATGTCCCCTGAATTGACACAGCAATAATTATTTAGCTGTGTAAATGAGTGAATAATTGTAAGTACCTTAGTATGCAAACCTTACATTATACGTTGCTTTTCATTGAACAGTTAGCTAAAGTGAATAAATAATAATTATAATGTATTCATTAACGTAATCATCCAGTGAGGCCTGTATGTACTGAGAGGGGTTGGGGTATTGAAGTATTGAATTGAGTATTAAAGTAGCCAGTGAGCCATGGGTAAGTTTGTCCTTTTATGATTTATGTTCTACAATTTGAATAACCTTATGGCTTCAAAATGTACACTTTCATAACCTGAAGGTTGGTGGTTCAACCTCCACTTCCTTGTATTCCTGTAGTGCACCCAAGGACAGTACCTTCACCTCTCACTCCTAATAAAATATTCTGCTGCATGCATGCTTCAGATACTGGAAGTTTCTTTGGGAAAAAGTGTCAGGTGAGTAGTATATTAATAATAACAATCTAGTTGAAATCTTATGGGATAAATCGGCCTGCCATGTCTCTACCTATTTTGTCACCAGCCAAGTTTCGTTCACGAGCAGTTGATACTTTCCCCTACCCCTTTGTTCTTTTTACCTACCTGAAAGACAAGCATAAACACCATCTATGTGTGAAAAAGTGTCTCTCAGGCAGAGCTGCTGAGCCCTCGCTGTTTGTTATTGTTGTGTGGATGTTCTTCCTGAGTGGAGAAAGTTGGGACCTCCTTTTCAGTTCTTCAGTTTGTCAGTAAAACCATAATTAAATTATTAGTCAGCAATGAATTAACAGGATCTTCTGGTTTTATGAAGTCACCTCTTCCTGACCACAGCTGGGATCCTCCCCCACAACCTTAGTGTATAATGCAAGGCACTTTAATTGCTGACTGGCCTCAGTTAAACTATTCAGCTGTTCATAAACATTGAAAATGGTAGAAATTGAGGTATGCACAGACTGAAATTTGATAAAAGTTTTTGTAAAGAGAATTACTAATGTTGGGTGCAGATTCAACTAAATGAAGAAATGTAATGATGCTGTACCCAAAAAAAAATTTTACAAGACCAATGATTATACCTCCAAGCCAAGCAACAATAAGAGACTCATCACACAGTAGCTAAGCTATACACACACAACGGCAACATGATAACAACAACAACAAAAACAACAACAATAATAATATAATATGCCCTTCCATCTATTTTTAATAACTACTTGTTTGCTGCAATGTTACAATGGTTCGGAGCTTATCTCAGAAGCATAGGGTGCAAAGCATGGTACATCCTGGATGTTATGTCAGTCCATCACAGAGCTAATAGTAATAACAATACTGGTAATAATAAATGTATTTATAAAGAATCTTCAACTATTTCAACTCCAAAGTGCTGCCTCTATGTGGCCAGCATGGTTTTAGAAAAAAAAAAAAAGGCTGAAAAAGATCCTCAGTCAGACAACACGTGGAAGGTGATGTGAGATAGGGTGGTGCCATGGTGATGCCCAGAATGACCTCATTACCCTTTCTCCAGACACGTCCTGTTTCTTTGCTTGTGCCAAATCTTCCCGTGTAACCTGGGGTACTCCAAGACATTCGGCTGGTGCTACACAGCAGTTTTAGGACATCACGTGGTGGTAGTGAAAGAATGTGTAATCTGTGGATCGTCCTTTATGTTCTCTCATCCCACAATTTTGTTCTGAGTAGTTCATATGGCGTTGAATGAAGCATGGTAGGTTTCAAGGGATGATACCACCTGGTGCTTTAGGAGTAAATCAATTACTACTTGAAAGGCAACTGGAAATCATACAGACCCTCTGGCCCTTGAAGACATTGAGCTCCCCATCTGTACGGCAGTAGAGCCACTTCTCAATGTCTCCCTTTTTCATTGTTAAAGTAGAGGAGTATTCCAGAGAATAAAAATCCCATTACAATCTGTAAGTGTGAAATACTTTACCGTATTTTAGAGAATTACTAGCTTCTTCTTTCTTTAGATCAGATGTGCTCGACTGAATTTTTCATTTCAATTTAACGTACAGTAGAAGCACTTGCTGCACAGAAAAGAAAGTCCATATTAACAGGGTAGATTCTCACTTTAGGCAAAACTTGACAGCATTATTTGATTTTGACAGAGAAAATTGAGACACCAAGAACCAAACATGTGTTGAAGTCTTAGCACTCCCAGAAGATCGTGTTCAGCAGGGATTGTGATGTCTCTTTTTCTCCCCCTCTGGTTGTTATTTCAGAGATGAATATAGCTGTGACAGGCTGTAACAGGGCCTGATGGATGGCAACATTTGAAAGAGGAGGAAGGCCTAGTATTTCCCTATTACCGCTGCTCTCACTGCTCCACCATTGCTGCGTTATACAGCTGGTGCCTTTTTCCTCTAAAGCCATGTGCAGCTTCAAACATGTATACAGCTGGGTTTTTACAGTAACAGTGGAGATTAGGGACTGAACTCAAGGGTAGTAGACATGAACTCCTGTCCTGGGATTTAACCAGTGTACCCTTTTCTACAAAATGCCATTCCTTAATCACAAATCCACTTTGAACTCTTGTGAAGATTTATATCTTTTTTACACTTGTGCAAAGATAAGTCTGCAGACTTTAGGTTTAATTATGGAAATGATGGTATTCATTAGTGATAAACCTTGCAACAAACAAAAGCTTACAGAAGATGTTTATACTCAGACACACAGACAGACACAGAAACAGAAGACAACCTCTCCCAGTTTTTCACTCACATTTCAATACCCTGTAAAAAATCTCTTCTATGTACATTTCGTACTGTCAAAGGAATTCAGAGACAAATATATCTACAGGACATGTGAATTCTCATGTAGCAGATTGTTGCACACTGGGGCATTTAGTTGTTACTGAGAGGAATTGCAGTTTGCAAGCTTGCAACTCTAGCCAGAGCGCGGGGTGAACCCATAACTTTGACGGGTCAAAATGCACCCCCTTTGGGATTGAGTCGTGCTACTTGGCCATAATATGCTTCCTGGCAATTTTTTAAAGCAGTGCTGTAGCAGCAATGGCAGTGGCAGAAACGGTTGTTGGACAAGATATTCAAAGCCCACGTGGACCTTGTTGACCCTCTGGCACGGAGGCTTTTATCCATCAGTTCAGGGACAGCGTCTCCTGGCTGCACATCACACAGCTGAAACCCTTGGTGGAGGCGCTAACGGAGGCCTGTGGGGATCACGCGTCAGGAGGCCTCAGCAACGGCATACTCTGCAAAGCACAGAGGTGCTAATGAGAAAAGCGGCCCCAAACTTACATTCAGGAGGCCAACCTGCAAGCTGTCAGAAGCAACGTGTGCCCTAAAATATGGCTCCAGTACATTGCTTCTTCCGTTCTTCTGTTACAGTAACCTTGGTCAAGATACTAAATCTGAGCTGAAACTAAAAATTAGTCAACTGTATAAATGAGTAAATCATTGTAAGTAGCTTGGTGTACAAACTTAACATTGTAATTAACTTTGGAAAAAGGCATCAGCTAAATTAATAAGTAATGTTTCCTGCATACCCTTATCATTTTGACTTCTGGAAAACAGAAGCCTTTATACATGAAGGGGCCCACACTTACTAAGATTACAAAAAGCCCTTTGTGAGTGAATGTTTTTCTCTGTTGTAGTGGTGTTAAGAAATGGAGGGATTTCATTTTAAGGTCATTATTTTGTTTCTGTGATGGTGGAAGCTGTGTCTTTTTCATTATTGAGGAACCTGAGCAGACAGAAGCACTTAGTCGTGTGAAAGATGTACATGGTTAATGGCGTACCTTGGGACCGTCGCTGAGGACAACAACTGGTCGTTTCTTTTGCCTGGTCTTGTCGAAAAAGGAGTGATTTCCACGTTTTTTTTTCCCACATCAGGGCCCCTGCCAGATTGTAACGATAACACATCACTTAGGAGAATTGCTGAACATATATTGCGTTGGGAGGATCGATAAGCGCCGCGTCCCCCAGGAGATGTGAACGGCTGCGCTGCACTCTTTCCAGAGCCAGATTAGCGCTGTAGATTAGCTTCTCAATGAGCTACAGCTGTCGGCAAAATGATGCCAGTAAGTGAGTACTGTGTTGAGTCCTTGTGAAGCTGCAGGCATACGGCTGGGTTCTGCCTCTTTACGTACCGCTGTGTGGTTTACAAGGTGCTTGTGACTGAGTATCATTGTCTGATTATGGTGAAAAGTTTTGGGTTAACGCATGATAAATTAATTTAACCTATATAGTTAAAGTTAATTATAGTTATAAAAATTCCCATTACCTCATCAACAACTCTTGCTTGTCGTCAGGCTTGTCAGTTGTCAAAAGACCCGGTCTCAAACCCCACGCCCTGCTGTGTAACACCCTTGAAGTAGGTACATACCATGAATTGATAAAGTAAAAATTATCCTGCTCTAAAAATGTGTCAATCATTTTAAGTACCCTTAGTGTACAAGCCTAACGTTGTTAGTCGCCTTGGAGAAAAGTGTCCGCTAAATGAAAAAGTAGTAATAACAAATAATTTGTGTTCCCCTTTTCAGATGTTCTGCCAATACTGGATTGGATAATGGGGTCAGCCAAACAGATGAAGCAAATAAAAGCAGCAAATAAACAGATGCAAAAATGTAACCCAAACTCAATTAGCAGTGCTGTTACACAGGCTTAGTGTGCAAATTGTTTACAGTTTTAGGTTGATGCCTTTGCTGGTATTGTTGCCTTACCAGCATCACAAACAGACTGTATTATTCTACCCTGCCAAACACTTTCCACAGCCAGCCCATTGTGTCCCTCTTTTAAAGACTTAAAACCAGATGCCTTTATACTGGACACTCAGTGAAGCCGTCCTGATTTTTTCACACAGCCATTGGACACATCGATGTGCGTTTTGCATTGGATCTTTTAGCCACTATGATATGAGCATCAGCTAAATAAATACATGTACATATCAAATTGAAACCTAATATCTTTTTACCAGAAGGTTTTCCAGGGCCCACTTTATATGTATATAGGTCAACAAATTACATTTTTGCTCTATTTACTTTGTTTTACGTGGAGGCTAGAGTAACAGCAGTTTTGTTAATTTATAACTGCTCGGTTTTTTTTTTTTTTGATGAAACCAAACAGCAGAATCTGTGCCTTCCATGTTTTGAGTCTTGTTTTTTTTAGCAAGGAGTGCACATGAAAACTGAGACACGTCTGCTCTTCTGCTGTACCCCAGCACCCGGGTGCAGTCGGTGGCAGGCAGACTCTGAGCAGCAGGGGGCCTATGTTCCAGCTGGTGCCTTTTCAGGGTAACACAACACAGAATTTGGATGTACCTCCTGAGACTTGACAGGGTGAGGGCTGATGCACATGCACCAGATCAAAATGGTAAGGAGTTGAGTAGGAGATTTATTTTCCTTGCTAATTAGAAGCAGTCAGAGTGATAGTTACAGGGTGCAGACCATGCACAAGGAGGGAAATACTGCAACATTTTTTCTGGTTAATCTGAGGTTGTACACAGGAATAAAGTGGGTAGCTTCGACTTGATATATTCAAGCTTTTGTGTCTTTGGTGGACAAAATGATCCTCTGTAATGTGTGGGTCTTCTCATGTGGTTTCATTTGTTCAAAACCCAGAATGGCTGGCCCTCCTTTTGTGTTCTTAGTTTTTGTTTTCCTCCCCATATAATTGCAGATGTCTGTTATTGCAGCCATGTCAATGGAATACATGTAACTAAAAGAACTGCCTTTATGGTCCTTGTCACTTCCCACCATTCTATAAATAGCAGTCTCTTTTTAAAAAGAACTTGGTCTGAAGAGTTTCTGCTTTCTGTCAGATGGGACTGTTAGGATCCAGTCGTGATGGGGAAGATTTCCTGCGCTGCAGAAATCACTAGTTAGGAGATTTGAGGGTGGCTTGGTATTTTACTGGTTTCTTCTTTGTGTAAATATAATCACCACTTGTTAAAAGCAGTTCTGTATTCAACTCTACGGCCATTGTTTGAAGTTTCTTCTTTGTAGTTTGAGGTTTTGTGTCTCTTTTTTTTCCCCTCTTCCCTCTGAGTGTTGGATTTCAGCAGCATGGTTGCGGTTCGTGATGGGTTCTCACAGTTCCCAGCTAGGGAGGTAAACTTTCTGAGTCACACCTTTGGAAATTTCTAGCCAAACTATGGTATGAGGGTCATTTTACACAGGATTCTCTTTATTAGGTCCATAATATCAAATACTTTGTTCGTGCTAACTGTTGAGTCTCTATCTGTGTCTACTCTGGTCTGTCCCCACATTTTTTCTGGTGAAGGTCTCGACTGCTGACAGCTAGTATCCTGTTTCCATTATGTCAACAGCAATGGCCATGGAGTCTCTGCTAAAGGCAGCACTTCCTCTGAAGGGGTCTGTCATTTGTTTTCCAGTGAGGCACTATGGAGCGTCTGGTGAATCTTTGCTGGCGCTACATTAGAGGACATAAATTGTCATTCTCTGTTTTCCAGTTTCAACCAGAAATGAAGGAATAGGTTAACTCAAGCTTGGCCCTAATTAAAAGCATTCCTGAAGTGCACGTGGTCCTCTTGAGGTTGGGTACCTAATCTGATGTGGGCTGTGAGGGTACTTTGTTAGTAAGGGGAGTTTACTGCAAGTTGTGTACATTGAGTTCATACATTTGTGGACTGTGAGTTGTGTTTCTCTTGTTCTGTCACGTCGCCCACTAAGTAGGTGGCTCATTTTAGGCAGTGGTGAGTTTCAATTCTTGGGTCTAGGAGAGTGGTTCATGTACAGGAGTTAGGTGAATCAATGAAATCTAATTCCCTCATGAAGACACAATTAACCATAAATCCTACTGTACGCTACTATGCTTTGAAAAGTATAGTCCCAATTTAAAGTGTCTTTTGTCCAGAATTGGCTGTCTCATTTGGTCATCTGAAGTCATTAAAATGGGTTACGGTTCCACATTTGCAAGATTTGTTTAATAGGAAATTTGTTATCGCCAGATTTCATTTGACTAACAACTGTTATCTCTGTCTTTTTGCTTTACATGGTTGTGGCTCTGCTCCTTCCTGGACTTCGCTTCTGCCTTGGCTCACAGGTGAGATTTAAATAATCTGTGGCTCTCTGGAGAGAAAGAAAAAGAGAGAGAGAGAGAAAGAGATATTTTCTGTCCAACTTCTGTGCTGTTAAGATGCCAAAATTTATTGGTTTCCTTCTGAACTGCTGGGTCTCTGTTTATACTGGTTTTTGCTCTAGCTAAACTCCTCATTAATTTTCAGGAATTTAGATGTTGGATCAATTCAGCTGCCTGATTTGAACCATTTTGAACCAATCAGAGCAAAAGCACTCGGTATACCTTCTCGGCAATGTGAAACCAATTCATTCATTGGACTAAGAAAACCGGTTGTGGTAGATTTGGGCCAATACGATGTATAATTTATTCTATAACTGACTAAATTAGTATTGAACTCTGTTTAGATTAAAGCATCCTACAGTTACTTAACTGTTGAAAGTCTAACTATGATTCATTTTTGTTTTAACATAATTGTAATAACTGCCACTGTATCATTCATTTTACTGGAGAAAATGTAAGAAACGTCTGTTGATTTTTCATTGCTATTAATAATCTCCATATAACAAAAATTTGATTTAACAGTTTAAAAAGGATACCGAGTCTTTCACTAACACATTTGGCCGTATCATTTAAAACACTGAAGTGGAAGTTCAAGCATAATTGAGTGCCCAGCTGTAACAAACACCAACATACACCCTGCCCTAGACCAGGACAAAATAATACTGTCAAGCGGCATACAACCATTTAGTTGGAAATAATACATTGCAAATATAATTAAGGTCAGTGGAATAATCTTATGTGGCTTCTTTGTGTCTCTATTAAGTCACATGTATAAAGCATATGCAGTCAACTGTGGCCTCAATGGTACCAAAGGGTTTTTTTAAAATCTCAGTCTTCGGTGCTGAAATAGAGAAAATTTAAAGGTCAGCCCCAAATATGAATATGAATGAACACAGTAGAAACAACGCTGTATAAACAGGTTGAAATGTTAAGACCATTGCTAATATTTACTGAATATTCATTTTAATCCATTTCTGTTGTAGCTGTGAGTACTATTTTAGCTTACTGATCTTCGTATAAATCAAGGAATCCATATAACCGTAATCATACATACATTGATACTATATAAATACACAGGTTTAATTTAATTTTAGTTGTGGACAAAAGAGCTATCTTACTTTCCTCAGGTCCAGATGGTGTTGGCCTGCTTATTGCTAAGTCAAGACAATACCAAGAGCTTGCTGGATGATTCTCCTTTCAATTAATAAGTAAAATATTTGACTCCACCTTTCAACATCAGGGTAGGCTGGAGTCCAGTACAGTATTTAAACTGTTCCACCTGATCTCCATTCACTTGTGTCTCACACATCAGTACAGCCCTTAACAGTCAGCTCAATGTTCTGATCACATTCCTGAAATGTAAAGCAAATATTTTGACCTGTGAATCAGTCCCAGAATTGCAGAGACTGTCCCCCATCCCCACCCAGCTCTGTTGTAGGATGAATGCTGGCAGGTGGAGAAGGTGTGTTCTGCACGCTGCCAGCTCTCTATAGATAAACTGCACGCGGATAAACTGTTCTAGTCACATAGATAGAACACTGAAAAGCCTCTTTGTGCTTTTGGATTTTACGGACACACACCGTTGTGTGTTTATATGGAACACAAACCTTATTCATGTCGATGAAATGTGGTCAGATGTGCATGGGGGCTTTGAGTGGTGAATGTCTCCATTTTATTCTCCTATGGCTGGGTTATCCTGTTTTTTTTAACAGCACAAGGAGAAAAGCAAGACATTAAAGACAGATTTGGCCGTGTTAAGAGATAATCACTGACTGCATTTTCTCGGGTCATGACACTTGCACTAGCACTACTCAACACCTTCATGCCCTCCTGTACTTCATGCTGCACTCTTTCCAGTAGCCCATATGGCAATCTTCTCAAAAGTCCTCACTATAATACCACTGTCCTGGTAGAAGCTCGCGGGATACTAAGGCAGCTGGCTGTCAAGGTACAAAGGCATGGGGGTCGTTATAACTCTAGCGCAGAGCCCCCTCTGTGTCAGGAAGTGTTGGGAGACAGGAAGGCTCACTGACCCATACTTGGGTTCAACTGGCGCCTGCAAATGACACCCACCCCATGTTTCACATCTAACAGCCTCCAAACCCCCTCCACAAGCCCCCTGCTTGACTCTGGCCCTGGCAGAAGCAGTGTTGTTGCACATTGTGCTAAAATATTAAAGCAGCTCACCGTCACTGGGGACTGTATTGCCGCTACAGCTACTCATGAAATATAAAGCAACATGTCAGAGAGGTGGAGAGGAAAGTGGGGTCATGGGTTGATGGGGGGGTCCCCAACACCCCCCTCCCCCCCCATTGTAATGAGTCTGACCCCAGCACTCCCCTAATGCAGTACACCCTTAGGGGGCTGCCAGGCCCACACAGTGCATCAAACCAGGAGACCTGAAGTGACAGGCATGTTCATCTGATGGTCAAACAGTCTGCTGGACCTCTCTGGGCTCCCCTTCATACAGACCACTGTCTGGCTTTTTTTACCCTGCCCCTACACAATGTTTCAGGGGCTTACGGTGGTCCACCGGGGTGGTGGTTTGCTAAAAAATGACTGGCTGTTAAAAGAGCACTTTGCAACATCAACTGGGATGAAGTTACAGCTTCACAGACTCCTAAAAGTGGCACCATAGAGAACTAATGCTCATTCATGTGTGAGTTCTGGTGGCCACTGGGGCTGCAGGCTGAGGGTGAACTGTTTTAAGTTTCAAATATGGTGCAAAACCAACAGGAAAGCACCAATAGAGAGCACGATTTGCATTTGATTAGTTAACCTACTGAAAGCCAGCAGGATGTGCAGGTATCTCGCATTTTTGCATTCACGTGTAAATTTTTAGAACGAGCTGCTCCGCAGAGGGGAGGAGACAAGTGGAAATCTGGCATTTTTTCTTTCTTGCTTCTTTTTCCCCCCTCCCCATTCAGGGGAAAAGGTTTGCAGAGATCCTCTTTGCGCCTCTGCTTCTCACATTCGTCACGGTTGTGATTTTTCGACGCCGGCGAGAAGCCTGTTTCAGCAGGATGGGGAGTGTATGGTCGTGTGTGAGTGTTAGAGAGCACTCCAGCATACTACAACCTGCATATATTTAAGCCTGATGGGTGGTCACGCCAGGGTTTCCTTTCCTAGGAAACGCACTACAATAATTTTGTCAAAGAGGCTACGAAGAGACTATATTTAAAAAAAAAAAATGAAATTTTTTGCTTTAAAATTAGGTAATTGAGATTCTAATGCATAGGCATTCAACATTTACTTAAAATAGTCACAAAACCAAAGTTTTGTATGACTAAATGTTGAATATAAGCAATCACAATTCTCCCCCTCCCTGCAATAATTATACATCTGTGGAATGGACTTACACATGTTGGTTGTGAGTGACTGCTGTTCCTGTGACAATGAGAGCCCATGTCACCTTTTGACCACTTCTTATCTTTGCTTCTGAGCATGACAGGACTTTCATTACCACTATCAAATTATCTCAGCACTCACTAAGTACGCCTTTCTCTGAAAAGACTGCACATCTGATCCATGTCGCAAGTTAAGATGTTACTCAATATTGAGTGGTGCAGGGAGTGTAGAATCAACATTATTTTTATCTAGATAAAGAAAATGGGACATTACTTTGTGTTTGAATGGGCACACTCAAATATTGCCCCAGATGCTCCCCTGGTGCACATATTGTAGTACAGGAGAGGATGAGGACCCATGCAGCTGTGCTTAACACACACACACATACACACACACACACACACACACACACACACACGCACACATCCATACTGCTGAGTACAGTTGAACAAATTGATCCTCCTGTCTTAACCAGCAATGCCTAACTGGGGGGCTCAGCATGTGTTAGATCATTACAGCATATTTTTGTGGGCCAGAGGATGGCTGTTGGTTTCTCCTTCAGTAATGGGCAAAAACTTGCTTGTACATTATTATTATCTCTCAGAACTCTCTTGAAGGCCCTAACCCTCATTCCCTCACTTGATCCCACTCTGATGTGCTGGAGTCCAGGACAGGGTGTGATAATGCCACCATATTGCCTCGGGGAATGGTGTGGGCTGGGCTGGTGTGGGGTCAGCTGGGGTATTTAGGGAGGGTTGTTGTGGGGGAACTGAAGTGGTATAACCCACACTTGATTAGAGTGGGCCCCACTTGACCTAGCAGTTTCAAAAGCTGCCTGGAGATGCATTTGTGCTAAATTACATTTTTACTGCACAACGGTTTTTCACTCCCTGCACTTAGCACACTTGTCGCCCAGGCTTTATTTGTTGTTTATCTTATGTCTCCATGCTCGAGGCTGCCACCTCCACTCCAACATGATTAAGATGTGCTGTAGATGAATGGAATTACTTTTATGGTGCTGTGTTTCTGAGGGTGAGTGCCATCCACTGTAAACATTAGAGATTCAGGCACAAAGGAACAAATGTGCAATATCGCTGTTAATAAAGGAAGTGTACAGTTGAAATGTGCCAATGATAGTCTGTGAAGCACTCACTATGCTGGCTTAGTATGTGTGGACTTGTGGACCTGTGAAGTGTGGGCTGAAAGTTAAATACCTTACAATAGGTTACTTCATTGCACTAGGCACACTACACCCTGCAATGGCCCATTCCGGTATTTGTGACTTTATTACGGTAGACCAGTAGGTGGCACAACAGTTAGAAATGCTACCCTTGGACCTGAAAGACCCAGATTCAACTTCTATCTTCTGCAGCAGTACCCTTGAACAAGGTAGTTACCGTGAATTGCTCTAGAATGAATTACCCTGCCCTCTGAAAAGGTAAATCTTTGTGTTCATGCTGAAGACAACCATCACCTAAATGAATAAATACAGTATAAATGTAAGGCTTGCAGACTGTGTTCTGATTGGATGCAGGCACCTCAAAATAAGGTAGCAGAAAGGACAAGGTGCAAAATCTTGAAGTTTAATGTTTATGTGAAGCCTTGTATTGTGGCATGAAGTTTGTATAACACTATTTTAATTTCTAGTTGCATCTCTGAAGTTCAGGTCTTGAAGAGTCTCAGCACTCCATTGGAGTACCAATAGGTTTATGTGGTGCGTGTTTGTGGTCGCACTGATATGAAAAAGGAAATATGCAGACACAAATTCTGCACTAACTTGCTTGCTAACTAGTACTGTGCTTAGGGGTCTACCCAACAGTCTGTTCCACTGATCAGCATTTTATAACCATGCACAAATTTTGTTATTCACAAAGAGGATGTGTTTTTCTGAAATCAGAGTGATCAGCTCGACTTCTACAAGGGGAGCAAGGGGCCTTGAGTGTGCCCAAGGCACCCCCTACAGCACCCAACAGCCTGGTGCTCAAGGCTGGACTGGAGGCCCCACTCCCATTCGGGGATGCTCATTAGATACTCCTGTATTCAGAAGCTAATGCTGCTGCTGCATGCAGCCACTGCAGTGCATTGTGGTTGGCATTCTCTCTCAACAAAGTGTGCTTCTGCATAGAATTCTTTTTTAGAATGGGGGCATACTCAAAACAGCAGGTGCTTTAGTGGTAGTTAAAGAGGTAGACTTGTGTCAAAATTGGTTGTCAGGTTGGCTGTTGGGACTACTGGGGTCTGCTGTTGTACCCTTTAGTAAGCCCTTCGACTGAACAGTTGCAGTAAATACCCCTTTGTGTGATTTGAGTAAAAGTGTCGGCTATGCAAGTTGCGCTGGAAAGAAGCATCTACTTGGGAAATTAATACGAATCATAATGCTTTGCTGGTGGTAGGATAGGGGATATACACTGAGGATTAGCTGAAAAGGCTAATCCCCCTGTTTCTCCCAGACTGAGCTCGCTGATATGGCACTTCCTTATCTGCTCAGCGAGACCCCTGCTGGGAGGGAAGAGAGAAGGGCTGCAGTTCTCTCACTTACTCTTCATGACTCCTCCCTCGTTGCCCCCAAAAATGCAAGGAAATGGCACGTCCATCTAATGAACCATGATACAAATTTACTCTGTCCTTCAGTTGGTAATTTCTTCACTTGTGTGGTCCCTCTGAGGGGAAAATATTGGCAGTTCATATCAGTAGGGGCTTTGAAGCAAGTTTGGTTGAGAAGGAAATAGGGTACTGAGTTATGTTTTATGTGCTGTAATTTATTTTCATGCAGTTTACTTTGTAAACAAAATGTTAAAAACTTTAGAGCTTTGGATTCTGTTCTGTAAACCAGCATGCCACATCACATTTATGTTTTTATTTAAAGGAGGTACACCCAGGAAACATGATTCTAATGTAGGAACAGAATAGAACAGTGGATAGAGCATTTGTCATACAGTACTGTGCAAAAGTCTTAGGCACCTGTGGGAAAAATGCTATTAAGCGAGGATGGTTCCAAAAATAATGCCATGAATACTTATTAATCAATAAACCTTCTAAAAAGTGCAGTAGACAAAAAAAACCTCAATCAAATCAATATTTGGTGGGACCACCCTTTGTCTTTAAAACAGCATCAATTCTCTTATGCAAACTTGCATGCAGTTAAAAGGTAGAGGTTGGTAGGTTCTTCCAAACATTTTGAGGAACTGACCACAGTTCTTCTACAGACTTTGACTGTCTCTGCATGTCCTCCCAGACTCACTTGATCATGTTGAGATCCAGGCTCTGTGGGGACCATACCATCTGTTGCAGGAGTCCTTCTTTTTGCTCAAGATAGTTGTGTATGACTGAGATTGGGTGTTTGAGGTCATTCTCAGGCTGTGGAATGAATTTGGGACCAAAGTGAAACCTCCCTGATGGTAGATAAGAATCTACCTGTACTTCTCAAGAGACATTGAAGTTGCATGCCTAAGACTTTTGCACAGTACTGTACATTCGAAGGACCTGGATTTGAATCGCCACTCATGCTGTTGCACTCTTAATCAAAGTACTTACCCTGAACTGCTCCAGTGAAAGATGGATGGGTAAATCACTCTAACTCACTTAGTGTATATGCCAAGCATTGCAAGTTGCTTCGAACAAACATAACGGCTAAAAACGGAAAAAACAATGAAAGAAAGCAATAGAGGAAACCAAACTAAAAGAGTTTTGTGTTTACAGTCCTAAAGAAGACAGAACTTATGTTCTGGTGCTCCTTTCAAGTGTATAAATAAATCATCATGTATGAGCTCATTAAATGTTAGAGTAGAAAGATGCTGAATCAATCACAATAACCGTTATTGTTATAGAAACAAATAAATACTGTACTTTTATCAGACATTTCAACAGCTTGTTCTGTAAGTGGGGAACTCTACCCACTTTCCTTTATATCTGAATTGTCTCAACAGTAAGTCATTGTTGCTTCTGAACGTTCCACATTATCCCTGAAAAACGTGGAGCCCCAACTCTTGAGTTGCTCATGGGTGTGAACCCACTGTCCCTTTTACGGAAGAGGAACCTGGAATTCTTGTCTTAAGGTTGCACGGTCATTTTCTCAGGAGCAGAAAGACTGCAGCTCTATCTCTGAGTTGAGTGCTTAACCTAACCTGCTGTATAAATGTGGGAAACTTTAATAAAAATAAGTTGTTTTGGCATGAAGTAATTGCTAGGCAGTCACAGTTTACAATAATAATTATTGGTGGCCTTAGGATTAATCAGGCTGCTGTGACCACTGATCAGAAGAAGGTAGGCAGTACCTGTAATAGGCAGGGGACAGGCATGTGACAGATGGGAGGCCAGTAGGGGATTGGCTTGGCTCTGGGGATTGATTGACTGTTGTAGGAGACATTGCTGTGGTGGTTGCATGAGAGTGAGTGAAAGAAGTAGACAGAACGGAGACAATAGGACTGCCACCGCCCCATCTAATGTGTGTTTTAATAAGGTCTGGGGCAAGAGTCCATTATATAGCCCTTGGGAGCCTATGTTTAACCCAGTGCAGTGAGCACAGACGATGACACAGCAGCCAAACATGAGAGAGTGAGGAGGAGAGGGAGAAATTGCTGACACGACAGGCCACAGAACTTTTCTTGTAACAAAATCTGTTAGTACAGCACACAAAGGACATGAAGTAAGGAAGAGAGGGTATGCTTCACTTCTGTGTCTCACTAACATCTCAGATTTCCCAGTCAACGTATGAGGATTATGTGTATTTCTGCGGTGGTGTGTTGACATGGCCGTGGTATTAGTGTTGTGGCTGGTTCAGTATGTGTGTGTTGAAATGGCCAAGGTGTTAGTGTTGTGGCTAGCTGTGTGTGTGTTAAGATGGCAAAGGTGTTAGTGTTGTAGTTAGCGGATAATGTGTGTATTGCCCTGTGTAATGTATGTCAGCAGGGGCTCCTGTCACTCTGGATTGCCGCAATGCCACATCTGATGAAGGGGGTGGCAGACTCTTGCCCTTCAATAATTTCCAGTCCAATAGGTTCTCACACTGGGGGGATGGGTGGAGTTGGGGGGGGAGTAGAGAAGTGTCCGAGGCAAGTTATCTCTCCCAAAGACCTTGTTCATATGTGAACATCATTCTGTGCTTCACTGTACCCCATGCTGTTCCTAAACCTCTTAATAGGTTTGATATTTTTATATTTAATAAAGCCATTTTTCATGTGTGCACATTTGTGTATGTGCATCAGTTACAAATCCTTTTTGTGTATGATTTAAACACATGAGGATGCTTTTCATATATGGTTTGCTATGTGATGCTGGTTTAAACATAGTTATCACAAACTAAAACTGGCCAAGCCTACCACCTAAGGCAAATCTTCGAAGTGAGTGTGCTACATCACCAACTGATTTTGAGTGCAGCTTTTTTCTGGGTGGTGTATTTCTCTAAAGCAACTTGCAGTGTTAGGGTCATTACAATGATTTACTTGTTAATGTTGCTGGATAACTTTTATTGGACCAATTCAACATTATTTCTGTATATTGAATGAAGCAAAAGCAGCAGGAAGAGGTGGGATTCAAACCCAGGTCCTCCAGGTACAAGGTTGCAGTGATAACAACTACAATAAACATTTCACTTAACATGTCTGCCTGTTAACAGAAAGGACCTGTACAAGTGCAGTAGATCTTTTATAAATTGAACATAATCAAAAAAACCAGTAGAGGTTTTCAAAGGACAGTGGGAACTCTGTGACCATGCCTAACACTAACAGAAGTGACACAACATCTGAAATTGTATTACTTTTCCAAGGTCCCAGATATTTTGTTTTTTTTTCATACAAATGATGGTGGATACCTAGATTTGTGACTGGATCACAAAGCATTAAAAGACTCATTGTCCTTTGAATGTAGTTCCATATCCACCTTTTTTAATTTTAGTACATGTTGAGGCATGGCTTTGTGTAATGCAGTCTCTTCTTTGCCTTGCTTATAAATATATGTAAGCAGCTTAGGACGTGAGAGTGTAGGACAATCTGAAGCAGTTGGCAAAATTGCTGCAGCTCAATGGCACAAAAGGCAAAGCTGAAGACTGTTCACCCACTTAATCAACTTCATTATAAGTACCACTGTATATGTCTGTGGTAGTTGATCCTCAAGGCTTACAGTAACCTCTAATACGAGAACCTCTGCTGCAGGTGCCTTAAACGGCAGGTAGCTGAGGTATTGCTGCAAGCCATGTGTACAGGTACTGAAGTCTAGTGAGCAAGAGGCAGACTAAGTGGAGATTACGTTGCAGGGTGGTTCAAAAGGTTTTGGGTGCTGTTCAATATCCAGAGATAGGCAGGAAATGTAGGAAATCAAAGGGAGAAAAATAAGACTGGTGCTGGCAAGAACAGCCACTGAAGATGAAGTAAACAAGTCAATATCAGAGTTTTCCTAGAAGAGGGTAGCAAGGAAGTCCACAAAAGAAGCTTCAAGACAAACTAGTGAAGTAAGTTTTTGTGCAGCTGAAAAAGCATTTGTATTTCCCACAAAACTGAAACACTGTTGGTAATACCAATTACCATTTGTTGTTTTCATGGGAATGCAACAGAAGTGCCAAGGGTTACCTCAGGTGCTGCCCACTGGTGTGGGGCACAGCCCTTACAGTAATACTTTTAAAAGTGCCAAGTACACTAGTTCTACCAAGTTTTATGAATGTTATACTGATATTTTAGTTACATTAGTCATTAGTTATTACTATTTTTGGTTGTCAGTTGAAATTCTAAGAAAAAATATCTGTTTTTGCTTCTCTGGCAGTCAAATGGAGAATCTAGCAGGAATCATTGGAGCAGATTTATTTTTTAAATCAGTTTCGATTAAATATAGAACTTCTACAACAAGAGAGTGTTTCTTTGACATAGAAATGGCTTTGCTCCTGTAAGGAACTACCTGGAAAGCGCTTGCCCTGCTTCACCCATTGTAACACCTTCTCTTTAGGCTAATTGATAACTCTAAGTATTGGTTTGAAGGGACAGTTCAGGATCAGTACGGACCCTTTCTTACACCCACATAAGACAGTGTCCTGAACTTGTCATTTTCTACAGAAGCAATTGCATTATCTTTGCTTAAAGATATACATGTTGAACGGTTGTACAGCCCAGTGCTGTGTGGGATAAACCTTGAGGATTATCTCTCTGCAGTGGCTGGTCATCATTTTAAACACCCCCGTGAAAGAACCACTGGTCTTCTTCTGTATGTATTCCTTCCCACATCCTGGCTAGTCAGAGTATGCCCCCTTATTCCGGAACTTCTGCCTGGCACCCATTTTTCCAGATAAACCCATGTATATAATGATGTATGGGGGAGTCGCCCCCGTAGCTCACTGTAGATCTTCCGATGGCTCTCCAACTACCATATGCTAATCGTAAAATGCGGTATGCCTAATTCTATCCTTTCTTTTGTACGCATTGTTTCTACAAGGTTTCCTGGCCCTGTCTTTACTGGGGTTAGGGATTCGTTTCTCATTTTTCTTTCTTCCATGTTAATTCTTATGCTTTTTGGTTTTAAAACCAGTGTAAAATTCTATCTAGTACCTTTGGGATTCTGTCTTAGTGATTGATTGATTGGCTTCATTTAAACACTTTTATTCTGCCCTAGAGACATCCAGTGCATACGTTTAATGTGAGGGATATTGAAGGAGGTTGAGGAAATGAGGCCACTCCCCATCATCAAAAGGAGCATGGGGCATGTTAAGCAAATATATAATGGGAAGTGCATGATCTGAAGCAGGAAGGTGGAGGCTATAGCATACCCATCCTGGCAGGGAATCGTGGGTGGGGGAGGGTTCTGCGCCATGGCCCTGGGAAAAAGAGGGAGCGACTTGGCCTGGCAGAATCAGATTACAGCCTCTCTGAACAGACCTCCCGCACGCTCTGCCTGGGAGCACCTTCCCCTCTGTCCCTTTGTGCAGCCAGGGCTGATAAGTAAGAAAAGGTTCTGCCTGGCTTTCATCTCTTCATGGCTCCTGTGTTCACGCTTCTCTTGTGATTTGGGGATGGTTTAATTCTCGCTGATATTTAACCCCTCTCCTGATTTGCAATTTAGGCCTAAACTTTTGTCCGCCTTGCCTCTGCCAGGAAATATAAAGCAGCAAAGATTCTGAGTGGTGATAGTAGCCACAAAGCATAGTTTGTCAGGAAAGTGAATAAAAAGGTGCATTTATCTTTTTGTTTCAAGCAATATCATGGATCTTTTCTGGTACAATACAGCACCTCTTCCACATATTATGAAAACCCGGGACATTGTTTTGTGTACGTGGATTCAACTAGACACAACTCTAATTCTGCGGCTTGGGAGTAATTGGAGAGAAATTGTAAGCGAAAGTAAACAGCATGCTGCAAGGATCTGCCTATTTCTCTGGTTAAAAGCTCTAAGACAGAGCAACAGGAGCTGTGTTGGCACCCCATAGAAACATACTGAAAGCTGGAGTGTGCACCAGTGTGCCAGCATCAGCCAGCTGACTGTAAGCCCAGTGACAGACGTGACAGGGAGGCCTTCCCAGCAGGCCCCAGGTGTTCCAATCCTGACCCAGAATCCTGGGGGTTTTCATCACTGGCTCAGCAGAATTCATTTGTGTAGTTTTACAAATTTAGGCCTTTGTCAGAGGAAACATTGTTTTTTCCTTTTCAGGCCAAAAGTTATATGAATCTCCAGGTATCTGACAGATGTGCCTCATTAATCTTTGGTTGTGTTGGACGGTTTGTCAGTCCCTACACCAAGACATGCACACCCCTCTCTCTAACTAAATGACTTTAAAGTCCAGTAATGATACCAAGGGCTTTACTGCATGCTGCTACCCCACCAATTAGCCTGATGTCTGCACAGTTGGGACCCAGTAGGCACAGTGAGGGGTCCAAATATGAGATGCAGTTCTGACAGATTCAGATCAGCTTTTTTGCTCACAATTGGTTATAGGTGTAGTTTCCGTTTGTCTCAGGACAGGTCAGCTTCAGTCTGCTGCCCTTCGCAGTTGAATGAGCCCCGGCAATTGCGTGGGGCTCTTCCAGGGCCAGACGGGTAAGAGGTGGGATGCAATGCTACTGACACATGAACCAAATCTTTGTGCTACAGTTAACTTCATTAGTCTCACATCTCTGTGGTGATGCAGCATTGGCACAGCAACAGACTTGTTCCCACTGGCTTTGCAGTATAATGTTCTGATTAGACCCTCAGAAGTGGTACTGAATACTCTCCCTTTTTGCTCCTCTTTTCAAAGCCTGTCTTTCCCTGCACTTTCTCCTCCTCCTCGTATCCCTTCTGCTGTTCCCACCACTTGCATTCTGTGCTTCCCATTCTCCCTCACTGTCTCCCATTACTTATACCCACAACTAGTTTTTTCCCAGTTACTGTCCACATTCTTCCTTGCTAATTTAAACAAAGAGGGTACCTTGGTGAAGGTTGTCCAAGTCTTCTCCTTTCTCATCATATCACCTCTGAATCATGATTTGTCAGATTATCATACCATGCAGCCGCTTGAATTTTACGCTTTCATTTTATCCTTATCTGAAGGAAGAATGAATAAATTTAGATGTTAGCCTTTATTTCTGTATCTTAATTCCTCACTCTGTGGTGCACTCACATAGATCAGTTTTATTCAGTATCGTGAATCATGTTTCTGGGAAAAATGTTGATTACAGTCATAGGTAGTAACTTGTGCACATTACGGGTGTCTTTATGCAAACCTTTAAATAACTTTGGAAGAAAAGACATATCCACTTTAAGATTCCTTTGTGCCTGCACCTACAGAATATTATTGATCAAAACTTTGTAGAATTCCTCATACTGAGTGTTTCATACGATTTTTGAAAAAAGATTCAAAAAGGCTCTTTAATTTGAGCTTCTTTAAGAAGCAGCAATGGTCCCACAGAAGCGTGTTTCATCTGCATACCACAGAGCTGGGGTCGTCTCCATGACTCCCTGGGATTGGATTTTTCCATCTTTTAACGGTTCTTATCATTTCTCATCCTAAGTAAAGGATGTGTGAACTTTTGATGTGTCTGCTTAAAATGCAGATGTCGAAAGCAGGATGTAATTCTTGTTGGTGTATTGTATAATTGAGTGGAGGTTTGTATTACCATTAGTTGTTGTTTTTCTCTGCTCAACTGTGCATGACTCTTTCAGGCCAGGGTTGAGCCAAGATAATGGTCAAGTCATCCACATGCTGAAGATTAACTAAGATTATGTGAGAGGCAATGACAGGGCATCTTATTTGCTGAAAGAAGCATAACACGTTTTTACCTCTGTAGTAGGCAGAATACTTTTCTGTACGTATTTTCATGGCACCGACATAGCAATCGGACCTCCGCATTTAAGATGAGGCTCTGCCTGAGGCGTCTCTTTAATAGTGGCCAGATTATCACAGAGCTTCTTCTATACTTGAGACAAGATCATGACAACTATAGTCATACCAGAGATTAATATGTGGTACAGGTGCATCCGTGACAGGTTGTAGTGAAAGCTGTGAAAGTTTTTTGTGATAAAAATTACAGTATACTATAGCTGAGGCCTCTTGATTGCTTCTATACCTGAATCAGTGTACAACTGTGTTAAGTTCACAAACCTGGCTTGCATTGCACTTCTGCCATGAAGGGCCTGGCCTTGCAGCCTCTCCTCCTTAATCCATGTTATTAAGTGAGTTAATCATCTAAACAACAACTGCACTGGCACATCCCATAAGGACGAGTGCTTTTTGGAGGTTGGCCAACCACTCTGGGAGCCTGTTGTGGAGTGGAGAATTTGGCACTGGTGCGCCCTAAGGTCTGCCAGGGTGTGTGATGTGCCAGGCCAAGGCCCAGCTCACCACCAAAGGGTGACGGGGAAGTCTGGCGTGGAGACGTGGGTCCCATGCTTCTACCCTCACTCTTGCCAGAACTGTAGGATTTGGTCTGGTTCCTACTGCAGACAAGTCATGTTTCTTGTGGTCTGCTGTTTCCTGAAGCCCACATGATTCATGTATCACCTTGATCCTATCTGAGAATTTCTGTGCAATGCCACCTCATCCAATCTTGTTGTGGATTCCATCTCCATTACTTGTACATTTACAAGCTTTTGGCCCATACCAGATATCTAACTATGTATTTTTCTTCTGAACTAGATGGAGCGCAAAGTGAGCGTGAAAAAAAGGGCAAGGAAAGCTTAGCTCATTTATCCTGAAATGTGTCAGAGATGCATTTGGATGGCAACCTTCTTTTTGTTATAGACTATTTTACACTATTCATTTCACTTATGAGCACACCACTGCAGCCTAATAGAATGTCAAAATTAGATTTTTTTTTCCAATTTAAATTTTATTTTGCATTATTTATTGATTATGATTTGACTTGCCTGAGCTGGTTTAGTTCCTGTCCCAGATAGCATATCTCTATAATGAGCCTTGCAGTTTTGGCAGGGACCTGATACATTTAGCAGGGGTAATGTAGCTTTCACTTCACTAATTTTGAGGTAAATAAAGCATGTCCCCCATCCGCTTGCTGCGGGGACGTCTTGGAGATGAAGTATGAGGGTTTTTAGCGCTCTTCGACAGAGGGGCCACCAAAGGGAGGGGTCACTGAGTGTCTAATGGAAGCAGTCAATAGTGATCTGCTGCACCAAGGGTATGTTCATTAGGACTGACTCTGCCTTTGTGTTTGTGCACGTATGTGTCCTTATGTCTGCATTTTGCGTGATTTAATCATAGCTAGTCTTTGACATGAAACTAAAAGACACACTTGTGTTTTGTCCCCTTCTCTCTAAACTCCTGCTGCCTTATACCTGTGTTCATAGCCTCTTTTATCAATACCTACTGTGCTCAGAAGCCACTCCACTCTCTGCTCTGTAGTTACCATCCGGTATCGATCCGATTGGACTTGGATTTTGCACTCAGTGCCTTGTGTCTGTTCTGTGCCAAGATTAGCTGTGTGGAATAGCAGCACTGAGTCATTATTACTCCCCTTTGGTACTGGAGGAATGGCAAACACCATGACCTTGACCTTGCAACGCTTACTTGGATGAGTGCTGTACTTCTGTTGCAGACTAAAGAGCCATGGCCTTTGAAGATGACTGTGCATGTGGCAGAAAAATGATTAAGATGTCCCTGAAATCATTTTGGTCTTTTTGGTCATATTGGCTTGAACATACTTATAAGCAAACCATGGAACATTCTGATTATGAAAACAAATAATTTTAAATAATAAAGTTGTCTGTTTGACAGTGTTGTCACAATTCCTGTGAAACTGTTTCGCAAATGTATATGACAAATCAGTTTCTTTAACAACAATGATTACTTTAGGTACAGGGATCACCTCACTTACAAGTCTAATGTATTCCTAGAAATTGTCATGAAAGACATAATTACCATTATGACACAAACTTTGAAAATTCCCCCATGCTCACCGCTTGTTACTGTAAGTGTGAAAAATAAGCTTCCCATTTGGTTGTAACTCAGTAAAGGGTCTTAAATTTCACTCATTCACACAAAAACTCATAAGTCAAAAATCAATATCTCAGAGGATACCTGTATTAAAGGATAACAGCTGGGATGGTTTGTTGAAGATTTAATGACCTTTACTGAATATATGTGGGTGTTTAGTATGAGTTGACCTCTGTCATCTTGCACCAGGATTGTTCAACACACGTGCGTTGTGGCATGCTCACTGCCACCAAGTGCTGGATAAGTTGTTCTTAACAAAAAAAAAATAAATCCATATGAATGTCAAATGAATCACCATCATCTTTACTGAATGGAAAATCATCCTGACAGTTACTGGTGTCGTTGAAAAGTAACAACTACATTTTAAGTCTGAGCTGCTACCTACTTGTGTTGACATAAGTGCTGCTCAACCATAAATGGGAACATCTGTGTCAAACACTGATCAGCTTCATAGACAAGAGGACTGGGTGCTGACAGAACCAAATCCACATTAACCATTGAGACCCTTCAAAGACACACTGTTCGCTTTTTCACTTCTTTTGTAAGCAACCAACTTGAAGTCATTCATATGTTGCATATTCTGCCATCTCTTGACAACCAGTTTGCTTTTTATTGTATTGTGTCTCCAATGTTCACATCTTGACTATATGCATGTTGATTGCCTATAAAGTCTTTCTCGGTCTCACTGAACATATTTTTTATTGGGTCCTCTATCCTGGATGGATTGCTGAGTAATTTAAGTGTTACCTGATCAGCATCAGGCACAAACACCATTGATGTTCAATCGTCATGGCAAAAGATAGGCCGTAGAATTTCCCATCATCTGAAGGCTGGAATCGGCCCAAGCCAGGGACATCACTCTCCTCTCCGAGCATGCTTCACACCACAGCATAATTAGTGTCTCTTGTACCTCTAGCTCAGTGACACCTTTTTAGCCATATTCCAGCATAGGAATTACTGCAATGTTTGAATTTTAGAAAATAATTTGTCAAAGCATGCCTCGGATGGGTCCAAATTTTTTCAAAATGCAGTGCTCTGCGGAGGTGCTTCCTGATACTCTAATATGAAGGAAAAATATTGATAAACACACAAACCTAATGTGTTCTGGTGAAGGGGTCAGTTTTTACTTTAATTTTCATCTGGTGAAGGTCTGTTGTGTGGGACAAACTGGGGAGGACAGGAGGACTGTCCTTGGGCTAAAGGAAAACTTGTGTGTTTATCTAGGACACTCTCAGAGCTTTCAAACTGTCAACATTACTTATGGATAATTCTAGGAGTTATAAAAGACTGTGCCTCTTTCCACTCAACGTGTACATTACTTTGCACTTCCTGTTGTTGTGCTGTTTTGATTTGAATCTGCACAACAACATTGTAATGAATTGAGTCGTATTTTGAAGGTATGAGGTATTGTTTGAACCTATCATGGTGTTAGAGCTTTCAAATGAGGCAATGCAGGACCCCTGTTGTGCTACTTCAACTTAAATGCAGGATATGGTTACCAAGTTCTGAAGTTTGTTTTGAATTATTTTTATATTTATGCTCTCATATCTATATCTATAAAGCTCAATCTCTGTTTGCCTGTTTGTTTGTTCTTTTTGCATAGCTTTAAATTTCATGCTATAGACTTGAAATTTGGCAGAGTGCTACTTTTAGTCCTAACTGGGTTTTTTGCATTCATTAAACTCTAAAAAGGTTACTTACCATTTTGCTAATTTAAAATTTGGTCTCTGACAGGGCTTTGGAAAGGCAGGAATATGTAGATCACAGTAACATCATATGCAGACCGTATATAAAGACGTTGGTGCTCACTAATTTTCTTGCTCCACACACACACACACACACACACAAAAAAGCATGCACTCCAAATGGTTGGAGTAAAGAGCAGAACTGATGACAGGGAGAGGATGTGGGGTCATGCTGCATTGACAAGAGGGAGAGGTGATGGTGGGCGCTTCAGAGATAGGAAAACACCGTCATCATCATTTTCGCTACAATGCCAACGGGGCAACAGGAGTTAGTAGCTTTAATATGTGCACAAATAGAAATAATTTGTTAAATCTCTGTAAAATGAAAACATAAAAATAAATAAGAAATTATACATTACACACACGCATACATCAGTGATGTAAGGGTAATAGTTTAGCTATATATATATTTATACATACATACATACATATGTACGTTTATATATAAAATTATTATTTTTTCCCTCCCCATTCGACTTGGCTTCGACCAGCGTATACCTGTATGTCATTTGCTGTGGTGTTCACCTATTCACCAGCGCTAAATGCAGCCACTTGTTGGTAAGACAGTTTAGTGATTATATAATGTGTTACTGCCATTTAACTTGTATACTTTGTAACCTGGGCAGTGCTGGGAAACTCAGCCAGGATACGTACAAAATATATGTTTTTACGTTCAGAACGTGTCATTCGGAAACGGTTGTGAGATTTTTATCATTTCAGTTACAGGTACCACAAAGATATGCCTTGTTTTTTTTAATTATTATCTGAACACTTGACATTTAGAGTATTTGTGCAGGGGGAGACCTCCTGTCCCTTTTCAGTTGCCCATGTGTTTATTTTCAGGTTATTACTTTATTTAGAGTGTAACTGTGGAAAATTTATCCAACACTGTGTCGTCTCTCCCAATATTAGTTTAACCTTTAGGCATAAGTTGTCTGCTGCACTTGCATACAGATGGGCTCGGTGTCTGTAGCTTAAAGGAGCATTTCAGCCAACACACAGGGTGCAAGATGACGGTGTCTGAATATCTGAGGAAGGGAGGTCAGTAAGACTGACGCCAGGCATGTGTAGGATCTTGTGTGATATTTTTATGTACTTTATTTGTCTGTGTAAATGTGTCAGGCAACCCTTTATGATACACATAGGTGAAAACCTATGCGTTTTCTCCTTGTCCTTCCCTTTGTGCTTCACTCTGCATCTATCTTTGCAGTCGACCAGTGTCAGGTTGAGGTTTGGTGGCTAGCAGTACCAATAAAGGGGTCTTTTCTGCCAGGGAAGCTGCACTGTCACTCTAGTGTGACCTGGTTCAAACACCTATATCTCTTTCTACAAACCTTCCCTCTGTTCTCTCATTTCTTCCATCCGCTCACCCCTATATCAAGTGCATGTTCCTCACAATAGAAAATATTTCTTAGATTTCCATTTAAACTCCTCCTACTGGTCTCATTTCTGTAATCATGCAGTCTTCCTTCTGGGTTTCCAGCTCCCTACAGATGTTCCCCCTTATCTTTGCCACCAATTTTCTTTTCCTTTTTTCTCCATCTAACATCCATTCTTTTCATACTGTTGCCTCCTCCTTGTCCTCTGTCAGCTCTCTTAGCCTGAAATCTGAACAGTTCTGCAGTGTCTATGAGTATCCTCAGTGCTGAGGCAACTGCCCCATGAAGCCCTGGGATCATATGGTTTCCTCAAAGGAAGGCATGTTTGAGGGGAGGAAGTAGATGGAAAGAAACAGGGTGCGAGTTTAAAGGTGCAGGTGTCTTACTCTTTAATGTGTGTTTAAGGTATTTCCCAAGTGGGACTGAGGATTGGGACCTGGGATGTTCAGCTTCTGGTGAGCTTAAGTTAAAGAGCCTGGGGTGGCTGGCCTGAAACACAACTGTGGTACGTTTGTGTGCGCAGTGACTGTGTAATAGTTGCTGGTTGGCCCTATCCTGCACCACAGTGGCAGCGAATAGGGTAGTGGTTAAAACCCTCACTCTGTAATCCAAGATTCTGTGTTCACATTTTACGTCCAATATCATATCCTTTATTAAGGCACTTATCCCAACATTACATAAAGCTGTATAAATGGGCAACTAATTGTTTGTACTGTAGCTTAGAATATGAATTTAATATTATATGTTGCCTTAGACAAAGGTACCAGCTAAACAAATAATAAACCCTAGTTCACTCATGTTTTTTGTTACTAATGCCGCTGCCCTTTTTTCCACAAAGTTACCTTTCATGTACATTTCATAAAATACATGTAAACAACATGTGATTCCTTCATAATGGCAGAATGTAACTCTCACATCACACATTCTTATGCGGCACACATATTATTGTGCATATGCAAATCAACTTAGGGAACATATCAGCTTTATATGGAAAGAAAATGCTAACAAAACATGAATAATCTGTTAGGAATGACAACCAGCTTGAAAGGTGCTGGACATGCCAGCTGCACTGATAAGCTGCACAAGAGGAAAAAATAGCTGTTTTAGGCACAGCGGAGAGGGCTGTTTGTGTTTACATACCAGTCAAGTTAAGCAGCTGGGTGAAGGGGTAAAATTGGGCCTCAGTGTCAGATCAGCAGTATGGCTTCGGCCCACCGAAATTACACAATGGAAGGGTGACCTTCAAAGCATCCCATTGCTCTTAGCTATGTATGGGTGGGGCCTTATTCCCCACTACTTTTGAACTCATATGTAGATGCAGTGAGTCCTTCTGATGCCTCACAGCTTCTGAGGTGAGCTGTCTAATTGAGCTCAGCTTATGTAGGGTTTGCATCTTCTCTCTGTGAACATATGCATTTCCTCTGGGCACTCTGGTTTCCTCCAAGACATGTGTTTCAGGTTAGTTGGTATCTCCAAATTGTTCTTTGTGTGTGTGTGTGTGTGTGTGTGTGTGTGTGTGTGTGAGAGGGCGAGTTTGTGTGATTATTCTCTTATGAATACATACAAATTTATTTGCCAATTTTTTTCACCCTTGTGAGCAAAATTTGTGACATAAAAAGTCACGGGAACTGCTATTTCAACCTTTGTAGCTTTCATAACCAGCTGATGAATAGATAGCTAGCTGCCTTAAAGGCTAAAAGTGTATCCTTTTTAAGTTCTTTAAATTGATTTCCCCATGCAAATAGCAGCAAGTCACAGGACATTTGTTTTTTCACCTCTTGTTTAGACTATTGGAGGACACCATGTCCTGAGTCCCTTACCTTGCAGCCCCTGGGTGTACACTGAACAACACAAACGGACGTAGCAGACAGGTGTGAATCTTCCTTTGAGAAAGAGCTTCAGTTCTTTCTGTGTTCTCCTGTGACTGCGTGTCAAGATGGTATTCCTGTGATTTGTGGCGATGAGCATTTTGGGGCTGGCGCTGTGGGTCATGGTGAGCTTGTCTTGCCCTCCCTTAGGTCAGCAACTCTGGCCATTAGCTGTTACACCCAGCCTCCTACTTTCAGTGCAGGAGTACAGCTGTGTTTAAAGCTTGCTTTGACAGAATTCAGTCGTTACGTTTTCTCGTGCATGTTTTATTCATTTGAAATTGGCTTGCGCATTGGTACTGTGGGATTTTTGATGTGTTCCAAGAGCATGAATATGGAAGGATGTGTAACCATGACGGCGATGTTGGGAGGAGAGTCGTGTGACTATAGGAGCATCAATGTGCTTGTTTGATGTCAGGCTCCCAGCGATAGCTGTCTCAGCACCTAACGGAACTGTGAGACTGACAGAGTACCATAGCGTAAAATTACAGAGGAGGAGTGGAAATCCAGAGAGCAAAAGTCACCGCTGGGGTGTTAGAAATCCGACATGAGATTCAGCTGGCCAACTCCAGCTGTAACATCACCTCTTAAAGCCAGGCAAAGAGCTGTGAGAACATTAAACCCCGAACCGTTCTGCCACCACGTTTCTCTAGGCACAGTTTGAATGAAACGTGATTGTGGTATTTGCAGGATGCAGTGGCAGTAGGTCATGTGGAGTGATAGCTGGAAGATTGAGGTTTAAATCCACTGTAAGATGTGTCACCTCCTGTGGTACTGGTACGTATGTCTATTCGAAGAGGATGATTTTAGCCACATAAGCCAATAAGAGGGTGGCACCCTGTCCCTCAAATAGGAGGTCATCATTACTCACCACTTTGTCCCTCTGCCCCACAGTGGATGATGACTTCCTGGGCCTGGGGGAGCTGCCAGAAGCTTTTCCTTCAGACCCTCCAGAGCCCCTGCCTCACTTCCTGATGGAGCCTGAAGAGGCCTACATTGTGAAGAACAAGCCAGTGAACCTATACTGCAAGGCCACACCAGCCACGCAGATCTACTTCAAGTGTAACAGTGAGTGGGTTCACCAGAAAGACCACACAGTGGAGGAGCGGGTGGATGAAACGTCAGGTTAGTATACCTAATGTGTTTGTGTTTTGGGGAGAGAATGATGTTGCAGATTTTAGAGCTGGATATAAAAACTTTTTTGAAGCAAATAAGGGGTTGAGTGTAAACCAATTAAAATAAGGCAAGTTGCAGCATGGAGCAAAGGGAGAAACTTAAGTCTCAAACACACACACACACACACACACACACAACAAACACACAGAGTCATGCACAGGCATACACTGAAATGCTATGCAAGCTGAAACCCCTGAAGCTCTCAGACACAACATCAAAGTTCAAGCAGATAAAAATCTCTGAATAAGATTGGGTGGTAATCAGAGCCGAGTTGCTCCTGGCCACCCAGGGAGACACCACAGCCTGTTGTGAATGCTCCTGTATGATACAGCGGATCTAGCACTCTGCTGCTGCTGTGCACTCACGCTGTCTGACTGCCAGTGTTGGGATGTTGCTGCAGCTTAAGAAATCAGCACTGCTGGCTGTCACCGAACTGACATGTTTCCTTGAACCTCCTCATGGCAAAAATCACAGAATGCTGTGGAACGTTTTTGAAAAAGTCACAAAAATGGTTGTTATTCATGCAAACAGTGGTGTGAACATGAGGTTGATGGGAATTGGCTTCCCTTAACAAGAGCACCTTCACGCTTGGGCCTTGCTTTCTTATCTGACACCCTCTGTTCTGTCTTGTTCCCTGTTTTCTACATCTTTTTTTACACGTTCTTCTTCTCTCCTGCCATACCTGATCTTCTCTTTACTTGCCATCCCACTTCTTCTTCTACCTATCTTTATTCTTCACTACCATTCATATTTCTTTTTTCTCTACTTATTCTTCTCATCCACCAATCTCTCTCTCCTCAAGAGCCACCATCTACATCAGTCTATGTGAAGAAACAAAAACACACTTTTTCTCCCTTGTGCACATTTTGCAGACAATAACCTAAATTCCAAATCCTGAACTGTGCATCCAGTGTCTTGTTACCAATTTGAACATCCCATGCCCTGCAACTCAAACCCATCAGTCCAGTTTTCAGTGAAACAGATTCAGGAGTTGAGTATCTTGAAGCTACAATACTGCACAACTTTTCTTTTGCTGAGAGAAGAAATGCACTGGGTCATGCATTTTACAGAATGTGGCCTTAGGAAGGAAGTGTATAATGTAGCTATTAAATGCTTTATTTTTACCACTGGAGTTGTGTTTATACAGATAACTGGGATGCACGTGTACAGGGTCCTCCCGCCTTATATATAATACACTTCCATTTGTGAGATTGTTTTTGGAGTAGATGCTTCCATCTGGATCCCCAAAGGGCTTGTATCAGGGCGCTATGGGACCAGGAGGATGCTGGGGAAATATCAAGCCCTCTATTAAACCCTGTCCTTTGGGAGGCAGCGAGGAATAAGCGAGCAGGGATGTGATGTGATTGCTACCTGTGGGCAACGCACTGAACTCAATTTCCCATTTTGGCAGCTGAATGCGGTCAATCAAGGGGAGGCTTGTAGCATATAATGGCGCCGGACCCCCGGGGGTTCTCCATTCTTAAAAACAGCCTGGCCATTAACGCTGTTCCTATTATTTATTCATCCCCAACAAGATGTATTTCTGCCTTGCTTCCACACCTCTGCCATCTCCCTCCTTTTACACACACACTGCTATGCCTGGCATACTTCTCCTTGCATGCTTTTTGTGGATCTGGCTTATGAATCAGCGACAGACCCTTAGAGGAAAAAGAGCAAAGTCATGCTAACAAAGCAGTTTGAAGCATGCCATAAGGCTTCTGAGATGGACAGAGGCAAACTGCTCTGGCTACTCAGGTAAGAAACTGTGTAAGTGTCGTGGTCAGTTTCCGCTCCATAACCCAGCCATATTACCTATAAAGACCTGCCCTCTCATCATAGGTAAACATATGTCAAGAAAGGAAATCATATAGTGGTATCGATTCTTGAGAGTGGTGCTGCAGACTGAAGAAGTCGTCATTGGTTCCAGTCAATACCTGTTCAGAATGGCGGACAGACAACACAACTCTCTTGCAGTCTACCTCTGAAAGCAATGGGGAAGTATAGCCATTTTGACTAGAAATATAGAGATGGTAAAGGCATGATTCTGGTCTGGGTGATCTCACGATTTCCACCCACGTGAAAAAATGTAACTTTTTTCATATCCTTGAAACTAAAGTTGGAGTTGAATTGTTTCTTATTATTGAGACATAACCAAACATGCACGTGGCAGAAGCACCCAACTGTGCCCCAGTTCCAGGTGTGACAGAGTGGAGTAAACAGCACAATTTCTGCCTCAATTGTTGCCTTCTTTTTTCAGTGACTGTGCCTTCCCAGTCCTTCCCAGTCTATGGGAAGCAACATCTCGCACAGTGTGGTCAAAACCCCAGTTTATTTAGAGCATCTTAAAATACTTGTGAACTTACTCTTAATACTTCAGATATCATCCATATTATGGAGGCAAAATCTAAATGTAATCATGGCATTTGTCTCTGCCATTTCCCTGCCTTTGGCAGCAAAATTCACTACTGAGTGCGGTACAATACCTAGTGCAGTGGCTGAGGGCTGAGAAGCATCCAAAAACATGCTTCTCAGGATCTATTGCTAAAGAAGAGGGCTCCAGGGAATATACAGGAGCTCTCTTTGCACTCAGGGCTGAATTCAGAGCCAGCTGAAAAAGCTGTGAGTTCCTCTTCATTTTGAGCTCTCAGTTCTGGAGCCAAGGATGGCTATGTTCAAACCTCAGTCCTGTATGCTGCCTCTAAAAGTCTGAAATTAGTTGTATGCCTCTGCTGCTTTCTCCATGCTTGGGTTTTGCTTTCCCAGACACATTCTAGTCATCCAGTGTTCCAAGATCCTAAACCACAGTCCAGGAACTCTAAAGCACTAACATTATCTGCTGTGGTCCTTACAGCACTCCTGTTATGATATTTTTATTATGAATAAAATGAAGGATACATTGATCATCAATGTGATTCTTATAGTAATAGCTATTTATGTATCACACTGCTGTGACTCTCTGTAGTCCAGTGGTACAGTGGTGGGTTGTTTGAAATGCCTCACTCAAAGGTCCATTGGTAACACACCTGGTGATCCCCACATGAAATATTTCAGTAAAAGGTGCTTTGGCTATGCTGAGCCTGCATCCTAGTGCCTCAGGGACATGTACTCAAACATCTCTTTCCAGCCAGCCAGTCCCCTCCCAGCAAACATTCACTTCTCAATTGATTTTTACTGTCTCCTCTCACTCTCCATCACAGGGAAACAGAAGCACACTGTAGGGTGGGCCTCAATTATTTATGGTCATGATGGTTCATAAATGCGGTCAATCACGTTCCGTGTCAGCGAGCAATGCCATTTTCCCTTCTTCCCTGTGCCAGCGGGGTGTGAGGAACCGTGTTGAGCAGCAGCCCCTGGAGATGGGGATGGGGTGGGGTCGGTGGGAGGTTCACTGCCTCTTCCAAAACAAATTGAGGGTGCTTCGGAGCGGGAATGAGGAGGACCACTGACAATCAATCAAATGTCTTGTCAATGGCATGCCTTCTCTGTGGGCTTTCGTGAGGCTGCTCAGCAGTCAAGGCCACCTCCTCCTACCTCCATTTGCCATTTCTCTCTGCTGCAGCTTAGACAAACTGCTTGTGAGACGAAGTGTGGCAGGGTGGTGGACTGTGGGCTAGGATTGTGTTGAAGTTCACTGTTAGGAATGTGAAAGAAACTGACACCCCCATTCTCCATGGCAGGTTTTTTGGTGCTTTTTTGCTAGAAAATGCACTTACAAAGGGATTTTTCTGCCCTAGGGATAAACATTTCAGAGGTGGACTCAAAGAGCCGCTTTTCCCCTCCTTGTGTCCACTAGAAGGGTGGGAGAACCTCACTAAGTCTTCTACTAATCCACCCTGGTTTTTGTCGTGCAGAGACAGTATTTAAATAAAATCCTTCCGTTGAAAAGTGGAGGCCGTAGAGAACACCTCCAGCTTGGGCGTGCTGCTTAATGTGCATGAATTTTCATCTCAAAAAGGTCAAACGAGAAAGAGCAACAGCCAGCCAGTTAAATTTGCCTGAATAAATGCAGCTGTCATGAGAAGAATATGAGTCTCCAGTGTTAGTCTCCTGCAGTGGCCCAAGGTCGAGCTGCATCTGCACAGCACTCCCAGCTCTGTTCCGGGAGGGTGTTGCGGTTTCTGCTCCAAACACCTCCCATAATTATTAACTTACTCCAATTATGCTGGTATATTTAACTTTATTGAGTACATCTTAAGATTTCAGATACATGTGGCTGGTGTTGAACAAATACTGTATTTTTCAGCGTAAAAGTCAGTAAATGTAAAAGCACAGGTCATTCCTTAGGCTGGTTTGTTTCTTGGCTTTGGATGCAAACCAACACACCTCTCAGTATGCCAAGTTGTTTATCCCACAACGCACCTGGGGCATATCCAGAGCTGGAATCTCATTTTTCTATATGTTTGTACATGTTTGTATATTTGCTTTGATGCTGCTGATTGGGGTGTGTGTTCTAGGGCCTATGAAACCTCTTGTGGAGGTTTAGCCTTTCAGCTACTAACAAGTGAGACACACTCAGCACCAGACCTGACATAAGACTTATTAGCTGAGGAGATGAGAGCAACAGAGCTGAGGGGTGGGGGGTAAAACAGATTAAATCAAATCAGAAGTCAGCATGGTTTTTGAAAGATGTTCTCCAGCTAGACAGCATAAATGTAGAAAGCTGGAGCTGCTCTGGTCTGGTCCACTCTTAAATACAGCAACGGAGTAAAGAAGCACATCTGTTGAGCTGCTGCATTCTCACATGTGGTATTATTACTGAGAGTATCTGTGCTGCTGTGGACTCATGTTATCTCACATCTGTGTGTGTGTGTGCGTGCGTGCGTGCGTGCGTGTGCGCGCGCGTGCACAGCATTGCTGCAGGCCGATAACAACTCGTTCTGACAACCGCAATTGGGGGTGCTGTGCTTTTACTTCCTACCTGTCCCTTCTCTGAAATTCAGAACATTTATTTGCATTGATACACTGAACTGTGTTATAGAGGTGGTTAAGGCACAGCAAGAACAAAGTAGTTTGTGAATTTTGAGAGTGGGGCCATTGAAATGAGAAACTGCTGTTATCCTTGTCTGGGAATACACTTGGGTAACACTTGTGATGACTCTTATTTTCCTTTCTCATGGACAAATTGAGTTACCATCTCTACTTCTCAGCAACTTTCCCTAATGACATTCTTCACTTTCTGAATTGGGAGGAAGTAAGGGTTGATTAATGTCCTCATCGTTTTTCAGGGAGGGGGGACATTTTTCCTAATGAGGTCAAAAAAGAAAAATATTGTCTTCTTCCTGCCTGTTACTTTTGGCCATTTCCTCCTCCCTCTTTGGAGGGCCATATGTCTACCAGTGTTGGGCCACCTCCTCTCCTCCAGTTCACCCCCAGGTCCAAAGTGTAAATTGTGTATGAGCTGTAAGCCTGTGGCCTGTGGGTGTCCTCACAGCTCAAAAAGGCCTTCGTGAATCCAATGAACCTGAAATAAACTATCCAAAAAATTTCAAACAGTACCCCATGTTCTGGGCAGGGAGGAGATAAGCCAAAAAGATTTTTTTTTTTAAATTTTATGTTTGATTTTCTGTATGTGCCTGTATCTGCTTTGGAGCGGGACGAGGTGGTATTGTCTCTCCTATCTGGATGGGAGGAGACAGTGGTGTTGTCTGTCCTGTTTGCTTAGAGAATATTCTTTCATTTTGGCCCAGAATGTTGCCTGTTTGAGCATCACTACCCAATTACCATAGCTGCTGGCAGGGCACCAGAGAGCCAACTAAGTGAGTATGTGCATGTATATCCACACACAGAAAATGGTATACTTTCTCAAGACACTTTCTTCCTCCTGATTCTAGCACACATTCACACGCTCCCAACAGACACACACTCAACACAGATACTGTATTATACATTTTACAGAAATAGAGGGTGATTTAAAAAGAACTGTACTCTTTCATAAATGTATTACTCAGTAGCTAAGAATCACGAACAAAGATAATGGTAAAACGTAAAAGAATTAAGTGCATCATATTGCGGTATCACAAAATGAGACACAATGACGAAGCTCTGAATGCTTTCTTAAGGCATCGTAATACACACACATGAAAACTGCACTCAAGCATAGTTAGTCAAACGTTTCATCCTGCTTACTTGGTATACATATACAGTACATTGCTTACTGTTTTTCATCAGTGTGTACTCCATCGCAGTTCTAGTGTATTATTACAGTTATCATCTTCACTCATTTAATTTCTTCCACTGCAGTTAATAAACAAAACCACCAGTAACTGTGTCACTGATAAAGTGACCAGTGACCACATCATGAAAAGGTAAATTCACCGTCACAAGAAATGAAGGAATGCAGTTTGTCAGGTAACACACAGACATACACAACCACTGATACGCATTCACTGGAGGGAGAATCAGAATAAAATTGTTTTACTCTGTTTGGTTGACACTGACAATGCAAAATCACATCAGCGAGAGGTAAAAATGCCAAGAGATTGTCTCTGTGGAGGCTAAACGAGGGATGGAACAATTCTGTGTTTTTTTGCAGAAAGAAAATTATTTGAAAATAGACGATTAATGCATACATAAATATTTTTCAAAATCCACAGGTTTTGGTGGATGCAAAGGCTATCAGTGCCTTCAGGTGACCTGTGACTTTTCTGGCTGCATTGTGCCACAGTTTATTTTTTGTTTGTGTGCTCATGCTTTTGGTTATTGTGTGGTTTTCTAACCTGGGGACCCCCTTTGCTGAAATCAGTTTTGGTATGCAAATGTGGTTGGGGCCACGTTGAGATCCATTGGGATATTGTGTTCTTTACACATGATGAGTTGAATTAGCCTACATAAAACTGTTAAAATGGTGTGGAGCTGCCTTTGTTACATACTTTGTGTGGTATGTGTTGGAGTCACCTCTTTCCTGTATCCTGTCTGGTGTGTGGAGTTACCTCGTTCCCTCACAAGGTGGCTTGTTCTCCTCCACAGGGCTTGTGGTGCGAGAGGCCAGCATCGAGATTTCACGGCAGCAGGTGGAGGAGCTCTTCGGCCCAGAAGACTACTGGTGCCAGTGTGTGGCCTGGAGCTCAGCCGGCACCACCAAGAGCCGCAAGGCCCACGTCCGCATTGCCTGTGAGTGAAACCACCGCCACAACCTCGATGACATTGTGTCATCAGTACGAAATGCAGTTAGAAAATGATATGACAAGAGGACGGTCATTGCACTTAGAGCCATGTGATGAACACAGAACAGAGGGTTTGACCTTTCAAATGGAAAAGAACTAAAAATAGAGCTGAACAGACCAACATGGCTTCTACCTGAGCTCGTCAAGGTAATCCACACCATGTCCATGGTTAAATCTGCCCAAAACAGCTGTTCACCATTCACAAAAACACACATTTTAAAATTAAAAAGGCATCACCTGCTCCTCTTTGATTAATTAGATTAGTCTTAAATTTCCCTTGTCTGGCTGACTTCAAAACAATGGCTGAGAGCAACGGAATCCACTCTATAAATCCATGCGAAATCCTGAAGTCATAAAGCAGCTAAATGTGTAGATTACCACTTTATCGTGCTTGTACATTCTTGCCTGCTTTATTGGTACCTTCTGCATTTACATGCCTGGGTAATTTACTGCTGTTTGCGTTGTGCTTTAGGCTGCCAATCAAGATGAGAATTTACATAGCCATTTTTGCAGCACTTGCAGCTGTACCAGTTCAGCAGCACAGCGTGGTTCCAGTGGAAATTTATTTTTTAATCCAAATGGCAGAACGATTCAGAAAATTATTAGATTTTTGCCTGATAAAAAACACAAGGATGAAAGACACTTGTTTTAAGAAATCATTAGTGAGGCTGTATACCTGAAGGACGAGTGTGAGAATGAAGACTAAAGAACATATTACAGAAATTAGAGATAAAGTCATATTAATGTGTGAATTAGGAAAAAGGTACACATTAATTTCCAAGTGTTTGACTCTCCCAGTCAGCACCAATGGATCAATAAGTAGGAAGTGGAAATTACATCACACCCCACAGGCACTGTCTAGACAAGGCTGTTCCTCAAAACTCAGCATTTGACCAAGACTTAGACTTGTGGGAGAAGTCACAGAGATTCCAACAGTTATGTTGAAAGTTGAAAGAGCTACGGAGGTCAGTGGTTGAAAGTGGAAGAAAGGTGCACCAGTCCACAGTAACAGGAGCACTGCATAAAACTGGGCTGTATGGGACAGTGGCAAGAAAGAAGCAGCTAAGGTATAGGAAAATGATTTGCTGAGCTTTTTGGTCAAGGCTCAATATGTGATGCAAACCTAACACTGAGCCTGCCTCAGGAAACACCATCCCTACGGTGAGGTTTGGTATGGGCAGTTTCATGCTGGGGAGATGCTTTTTATTAACAGGGACAGGGCATTTTGACCACATGAAGGAAGGAAGAATGGATGGCATGAAATGCAGGGAAATACTGAAAGAGAACCTACTTCAGTCTGCTGACAAACTGAAGCTTGGGAGAAAGTTTAACTTTCAACAGGACAATGATCCCAAACAAAAAGTAAAAGCAACACTGGAGTAGCTCAAAAACAAAAAAAGTGAATGTCCTACAGTCAGTAGGTCAATTCAGTATCAGTGCATACGGCATGTCGGGAGAGTGAACTACACGGTCTCCCCGAACAAAGAAAGGGGTCACCTTAAATAGATATATAGGAATGGATGGAGTTACACAATTTTAGAAATGGAAAGGTACTGGTAGTAAAACAGACAGTGGATGTGTTAACACCGACGTTTATAAGCTGAGTTAGCGTGGAGGTGACATATCCTGGTTAAATGAGTCATGGGAGTACTGATGATAAGAGAAGACTGCACAGGACAACCTGCAACACAGTTTTAGTGCAACTTGCTTAATCCTTTGAATTCATTCACACTGACAAATGACTTATTTTGGCTTTGAAAATATAATGTCGGGCCATATGAGTTCACAATTACGATACTGTTTGGAAAAATATTTTTATGTATAATTTGTAATCCTGGAAATATAGATCACTTTTAGTTTAAATACTTTTCTAAGACACTTTATATAAAAGTATATAATACATCTCAAAAGCAAAGGGTTACAGTAGTCAGCCCTATATAAGAAGGCCAAAATGGGAAAAAAAAGAAACATGACCTAATCTTCATTCAAAATATCCCACAGATGTAATATTGACTTTTATTTTGACAACTGAGCCAATCACATTTTTATAAGCTGATAATAGCAGCTGATAGTATAAATCGAGAGTATAGTCTACTACTGCTATTCGCTGACTAGCATACCAGCGTTCCTCCTGTCTGGTGTGAACCCATATCTGCTCTGCAATGTGTATGTTGGGGGACTATGGTGTGGCAGAGAGCAAGGAACTGGCAGGGTGTACTAGGCATGGATGCACATGCAGATCTGGCATGGAGGCTTTTCTTGCTGTTGTTTGTCATGGCAGAGAGCACTGCAAGCACTAAATATTGCCCATCTGTGAGGGAAATCCGCCCTCTGATTACCTCCTCAGAAAAGGGCTTCACAAGGCTTTGCTGTGGTGCAGAGCCAAACGTAGTGCAGAAATAACAGACACACTGACTGCTGGGTGTTTAGTACTCTGGTCAGGCTGGACGAGTGATCACCTGGATGTCATACTGGACTTGACTCCACTCCAGTAGGACTTCCAGTTAACCAGGCCTAAGCCCACTATATACACTGTACGTGTCCCCTCAGTGTGGTGGCTTCTTCCACACTATACGGTCGATCTCCATCTCATCAGGCAGCCCGTGTTCAGGCCTCCTCCTTCCGACAGTAACCTTCACTTCAAAAGCACAGCTCCACTCCCTTCCCGCTGAAATCTGTTGCTATTAAAACATTTGCTGCCAGGCGATCATGCTACACAAACGCAATCCATGGCAACAGACACCTGCTGCACATTTTCAGTGGGTGGCTATATAACACCTGGGAGGGATAAATAAACAGCGCGCTTTGTTGTTGGCTGGCGGTGATCGATATTGAGGCCGTGAGCATGCTGCCTGCATGGCCCGTATGAGCGCAGCTGAGGGCATTTATTGTATGTGTGATTTGTGCTGGGCTGCTCTTGGCGTCAGTTGCTGGCAGACTCACGGGGGACGTTTGTCTCACGTAGCGTTACTTTGGTCCCCTGGTCATTGGCTGTCCTGCTGAATGTCTGTCCTGTCGGAGTGGTGCGAGGAAAAGAGTGACAGGTGTGTACGCTCCGACACTTTATAAGGGGACTATTTATTCTGTGTGTGTTTGTGTGTGTGTGTGTGTGTGTGTGTGTGTGTGTGTGTGTGTGTGTGAGAAGGAGAAAGAGCGAGAGAGGCAGTCTTTCACTGCGTATGTGACCAAGCATGTATTAGGTGTTGTTCTCCTACATTTTGAGGAGGCATATTTGAGGAAAATGACCCCACAAGGATAGTAAAGCCTGAAAACTAGACCCTGAAGGTTTGTCCTCTTAAAAGTACTTTTTAAACAGTTCAGTCAGCTTAAAAAAAAAAAAAGACCTAAAGTGCAAAAACTTTTTGTTTGTTATCAACTTTTATGCTTTAATTCTCCCTGAAATGGAGTTAGGAATTGTTTATTGCATTAAAGTAGGAGTCAAAGGGAAATCACTGTAAAGATAGTAAAAATGTAAAACAAACATTTGTTTCCTTTTGCTTATGAGGTCTGATTAAAAAAATAAGTTTGGAGAAAATTCTTGGTATTCTTTGATCAACCTTCTTGTATGTGTGTGTGTGAGTGAGTGAGAGAGAGGTCCTAGTTTCCCCTCATATACAGCATGCGTGAATCACCAGCAGCGGTGGCTAATGAAGATGTGCCAGTTAGCAATGTCACAACAGAACGGAGCAAGGGCCGCCGTGTGAGCAGTGAGCGCCTGTGAAAAGCTCAGTGGAAAATGTCTTGAAAAATGTTGGAAAAGCACCACATAATAGCTCCCCTCTAAATTACTGTGGTCAACATTGCTTAGCCTTGAAGGTCATTATGTGTGTTTTGCCGTAGCTCCTCATTAATGAAGCAGGTCCTTCTGTCATACGTTGTCACAGTACACCCGTGTTCATGCAAATCCAGCATTTTTCTCAAGAACTGCTATGTAGGTGATGTGACCACAGGGTTTAATTACTTATTGCTGAGAAATGTAATGTTTTTTTATAGATATAAAACTCAACAGGTTTTTACAAGACTCATTTATAATTTAGCGTGAAAAACAGCCAAAAGACACCCACTTTGTGTAATTACACTCAGATGTGCCCATGTTTGAGGCCCAAGGAAACAATCTAACTGTACGATTAAAAACATTTGTTTCTGCGTTTGGTGCAAGTCAGCCATTGTCTGCCTTGGATTCATCACACTGAAACACTGTATGCAGTGAAAGCTTGGACTGGGCTCCACTGAGGAGGAAGAGAAAATATATTACTTTATTAATGATCAATTATTAACTTATTTTGCCTCGCTAAAAACTCATCTCATGGGTGCTCTTAATTCCATAGTGAATAAGGGTGTGATTTTTACTAATTTCTTGTCTGCAGCTCTACTGAGCTCAGTGTGGGGCTGTGTGAGTTTGTGGTAAAGAGTGAGGGCGGGGTGTGCACAGCAAAAGCAACAGGAGCAGTGGAAGGTTTCCTGCAGACCCCAGAAGGCCTCATGCTCCCCAAGCTAAAATAACTCTGCTTTTCTGCTTTCCCTCAACATCCTTTAATGTTATAATTTCTCTTCCTTTATTTAGAAGAGGCCGGTGTGAAACAGACAGTGTTTTGTGCTTTACTTCTGAGGATGCCTATTGCAGAGGTTAAACTGAACACACTGTGAAGATCTTTCCTCTTCCTCCGGGGGGATGCAGATTATACTGCAGGTGCATCAGATGAAGCCTAATGATTCATTTTGTATTAGGTTTCTCACTCGGCCCTCTAATGTGTCACTTTAGGGAGTTTAGGTATCGTTTGCCTTACGGTACTCTTCTTAAAGAACCAACTCGCTGAGCCAGGAAGAGGAATACCTGCTGTTGTAGTATTGTATTACATATCCACCAATTTATGTGGTATATTTCCAGCTATGGAACTGGCTAAAAATGTTGAGATCTTAAAATTTAAATGGAAACATCTGAAACAGTTAGCCACTCGAAATGTAATCTTGTACAGCGGAGTAATTCCGGGAAAAAACTGGTCTGCATGTTGAATTATCCACATTGAATGATCTGGAGCACCCCTTTTGGGAGGGCGCTATATAAAAATAAATAGATTTGGAATAGAGTTGCCTTTCTGTACCCTCCTTGTAACTCTGCCACGGACAGGCACTGTGAAGCCAGTTCAGATCTCCCTCCTCAGGTGTAGGTGCCACATGGTAGGTCACTTTCCTTAATGGAATACCTGCAGAATGACTTTGAGGCAGTGAATTTAACTTTAACCATCATCATGACTGATTAAGTGTGCACCAGGGACTGGAGTGCCTAAGGGAGGAAAGGGACATGGTGGGTGTCCTTTCTGTCCAGTGGAAGCTAATCACAGTGAGAGGTGAGGTATCTACATATGCCGAGCAAATGCCCAGGACAAGTTTAATGTCACTGTGCTCAATTGGCTGCCAGATAGCTCTATCCATTTTGAATCTGTTATGTATTTTAAAGTACTTGGATAACTGACATCCCATCCAAAGTGTAGTTTCATAGCTTGGTGCCCAGTGATTCCAGAATAGGCATTGGACATCTGTGACCCTGACCAGAATACAGCAGTTAAGGAAGATGAATGGATGGACTATAAACAGGGACATTTGCCAGCTAAGGTTAAGAAGGGGCAGCAAATCACATAGCAGTTAGAGCTGTTGCCTTCCAATCAAAAGAATCCGATTCCAGTCAGAGCTGTAGTAACCCGTGATCAGGGTGCTTACAATGCATTGCTGCAATAAAATTACCCTGCTGTGTAAATGGTTAGGTCACCGTACGCAGCATTGTGTACAAATCTCATGCAGTAAAAGAAAAATTAAAAAAAAACAATTGTAATAATAACAGGAAATAAAGCAGGTTTTTTTCACAGCAGTTTTCCCACCCATAACATCTAAACCATCTAAACCTCTGGCCCTGAGATTTCAGTGCACCTTTTCTTTAATTTCTTAACCTCTACACCACTCTGTAGTGTCCTGTATGATTAACAGCTTTCATCCATGGTAGCTAAGACACGGTAACTGTTAAACCAGAAGTGGTAAGAGACAGAGAGGTTCAGAGCAGCTACTAGTCCAGGAATGAAGACACAGACTTGCCAAACCACAACTCCTCCAAACCCCTCTCTCAGAGGGCTATGTGCTCCTATGTTATTTATGAGAGCTGCCATTCCAAACCCACAGCTTGTAAGGACACGAACATTTAATTCTAGCCATTCATGGGGTTCTGTGAAGCTGTGCAGGCTGTGTGGACCTCCTCGCATGGGGGCTTCTGTAACAGAATGGAAATGGAGGCAATGAAGAGGCGGCGGGTAGGATGGCATGGTGCCTCGCCAGCCAGGAGGTGCACTCATAAAGGTACATGCCATAAAAAACTGTGCCACAGTGTAAACGATTGTATGACCGGCTCTCTGCAGCTGTAAGCATTTTGCCACACTTATTGCCTGCGAGTGTGATGCCGGAGCTGCGAGCCAGCCAAGGTGGAGGTGGGCCCCCTGCAGCCGAATCTGTTTCTCGTTGTCCGTAATTTCAGCTGACAAGTAACAAACCATTTTGCTCTGAGGTTATTTTTGCCTGTTGTGGCTGGTTCTTGCTAAAGGCGTAGTGTGTGTGAGTGGGGCTAGCTGCCGCCAGGCCTGAGACGGCTCCTGCGGCATCGGATATGGAGAGGAACAAAACAGCTCTCAGCGCTTACTCTTCTCTGGCAGCTGGAGGATGCCACGCTGTCCTTGGCCTTTGTGTTCCCAAATGAGTGCCACAAGCAGTTACAGATTCAGCCAGCATGCTCAAATTACTCCATTATTTACCTTCTGAGATGATCATTTCACCAAGTTGTACCCACTTACATGTTACATGCTGTTTGTTTTTTTTAACTGCAACAGCTCCTATAAATTGTCCTGTTGACCATGCAGCACAAGATTTCCACAACTTGAACCAGCAACATCAAAGTTACAAGTTTGTGTCTACTGTATTGCATTCAGCCAGGTCTTCTTCCCCTTCTTTAATGGCCATATCTGCATTGTCACACACTGTTAGAGAAATCGATAAAGAACAATGGCATGACACCATGGCAATGATATTGGTCTGTATGTCTAAGCTTTAAACCATTAAGGTTTAACAAAAATATCAGTTCAAATGAGAACAAGCTGCAGAAAAAAGCAACTGGCCAACTTCTGCAGGTCACATAGCAGGAAGCATCTTTTTCACTCTTCTTAATGACTTACAGCTTTACCAAGTTATACAGCTGGTAAATGCAGTTCAGGTTTAGAACATTACTGTAGAATTTCAGGGTACATTTCTGTGTGCTGCCATATAAGTTTGGCCTGTGATGATATACTACATCTAGACCTCAGGTATCAAACTCATCTCCTTTGTCTGCATTTTTTATTCTCTAGCTTAAACTCCAGCTTTATTCATAACTTAAGGAAGGAATTTTTGTTAATTGCATCCAATATTGCAGATGTTTTGCTGCTTATTCAGGAAGTCCTGCAATTAAACAGTGAATATTTAGAAGGAAAATGCTTGCAGTAAAAATAGTGCAGATAATCAGCTGTTCTTTGGACCAATTAAGCCCGGAGACAGGGTTAACAGGGAAACCTGCGTATGTATGACCCCCAAGTAGCTCGGTGGGAGACCCTTAGTTAGGCAGCGGGCGTGTCCCTGCCCATTTTACACCCTGAGCAATAAACATTAGCAATCTCCCCAAGTGGAAAACATGTCATTGTTCCTGTTACAGGAGCTTTTCATTTGGAGAATGTTTTATTTTTTTACATCTTACACCTGGTTGATTAGACTGAATATGTGAGGGGGAGATAATGGCCAATCAGAGCTTTCCTCCCTGACAGCACGGCCGGTGATAAATACATGTTTTCTCCGGTGAGCACAGACATCGTTTCCATCTCCTGGGGTTATTAAAGGAGAACTTTCAGAGCAACCACTGCACTGGGGAACGGGTGGATGGCTCTGGCAGCAGTGCCGGGGGGCTCGCAGTGTAAATCACCTCCAAACGTCCTTCAGCCTTGTCCGGGTTGGAAAAGAGACTGCATATGGAAGGACATCAGCCAAGGGTTTTTTTTTCTGCCAAAACCACATTTTTCATGACTTAACAATGTGATGCTTCATGACACATAGGAGGAGAGGGAGAAGATGGCTTTCTCTTTCTTGTCAACGAGTATGTCTGACTGAAAGGGCTGCTGCAGAAAAAGCCTTTTCTTACCACAGTACATTTCTATGAAAAGATGATATATTGCTTTTGACTGGACATAATCCGTAACTATCTGGAACTGTTATGCCTCATGTGGGACTCCTATATCATATTGTGTCAATACCTCTGTTACTTATAGCTTATCTTTTTCTCAAGGTCAATGCATCTATTTCACTGAGGCTGACTTTCTGTTTGGCACAATATAGGCGCAGCTGTGAGAGATGCCTAATTTGTAGTGCCAGTAGCATTTTGCATTATTTAAAAAAAAAAAAAAACATGAAATAGATTAGTAATGGGGTGTAAATGTTTTTTTTTGTTTTTTACTAAATACGCATAGATGGACGCCTTATTTTTCAGTATAGCCACAGGTGTGGAAACACTGCGGTATACAATGGATGTAAACAGATGCTTTGAACATGTTTTATTTATTATTTAAAATGTGTACATATTGGCTACTCATCTACAACTGTGTTAGGTGTAAATGATGAAAGAAACTGTTCAAACTGAAAAAATATGGAATAGGAAACTTCAGGTTGTAACCAGCATACACCATGGAAAAAAAAAAAATTTGTTACACTTTATCGTTGGAACTAAAATGTGATAAATTCAATTTCACAACACTTTCATGGTCAATTTGCTACCTGTGACAACTGGTGACAGGGTTGCTCACCCATGGCTAAATATGTGTCCTTAGTCAGGTGGATGTGTGATTTAGTGTTGAGAATTCTGGTCTACCCACCTTTCTCACGGAAACCTACCCTGAGTTCTCGACTTCCACCCGTTATAAGAGGTTTCTGGAAGCAGTTGTTCTGATAAGAGAATAAAAGAGGGGGAATCGGTGAAGGACAAGGTAGGGCTTTTCAAGTCACAGAAAGCAACCAGTTGACAAGACAAAGTAACGTGCTTCAATTTTAAAAGTCTCATCAGCAGTAACAGTCATTTGGTAGAGTTGAATAAATGTTCATGTGAACCATGCATTGTCTTTGTAGGTTCATTACAGCAAGAACAACTGTAACTCCCCAGAACTTGTTAGTAGTAACAAACCTACTATCTATATTTATGGGAAAACTTTTTTTTACATAGTGCCATTTATCATTCAAAAAACAAGGAATTGTAAACATGGACACTTTTGACACATATCCTAGCAATGGCAAAGGACCTGGTGAAATGGAGATCTGCAAAAGCTGTTTTCATACTGAAAGAAAGCAACAGCGGAAAAGGTAAAATCCGTGTCAATGAGAAAGAAAAATATTGGCAAGGACCGTGAAGACATAAGGAAAACATTTTGTCAACATTTCAGCCAAAACACATTAAAACCAACAGAAAAAGGATTTACAGCTGAGCTGTTAGGCGGTGTTTAGCCAGTCTGTAACAGGGGGAGCACCACTATGGGGGGAACAGAACAACAAAAAACTGAAAAAGTTATCAAACCCATCGACTCAAAAGAGTTTCTACACAAAATCGAGAGAATGATATCATTCCAATAAACGACATGGTCCAAAGTGGGAAAGTAATGAAAACTGTAGAAAAAAATTCATAAACCAGCATTGCATAACAGGAGCCAAACCACAAGCACATTCAGGAAGAAGGGTAGAATTCTGGAATCCAGGCAGTTTCAGAAGAAATACTGATACATACAAGCCAGCTGCTGTAAGAATACCACCGAACTAATCTCCATTTGAGGTTGGCCTTCCCCCTTGACACACTGGCTTCTGTTTTGGAAACAGACATCTAGTTCAATTCAAGAAAATACCCAGTCATCAGCACCACCACAGATGGAGGGTGTAAACACGTTCTGTTGAAGAGCAAACATAATGCTTTAAAATTTCATTAACCGGCATGAGTTCTGCTTTTGTTTTTTTGCCAAGTCCTGAACCACATTTACACCCCAGCGTCACTCTGTCATAGTAACATGCTAATCAAAACAAAAATTAGGTAAGAAAGTAAACATGTATTTGTTAATATGCTTGGGACACAGTCATCCCTCAGTTTATGCACACTCACACAACATGTTTTAGTTGCAATTTGATTTTTAATATTTTTTGATGCACCCACAGATCTGCTCAATACAATACACTTCAGCCAAAAAAAGCAAAAAATTTACTACTGCCCTCGGATATGTGATGGCGTCTATTTAGTACTGTGCTGCAACGGTGAATATGGTAACATATAGTGCTATGCGACACAGGTGTGTGTGTTAATATTAAATGCTCTTCTACATTGACAGATATGGTATTATTTAGTGCTATTCTGCATAGGTGAATATAGTAATATTCAGTCTTATTCTACAGAAGTGAATATGTTGAAGACATAAGTTACCATTTTTCATGTAAGTAGAGTTTTAGAACTTTCATCTGTGCAAGAAAGCTATATGTATGCCTGGTTAAAAATAAAACTGTGTTAGATGTTTTCACACAATGCAACATCTTTAGGAACCAGTTAGACACATAAGTTGAGGGATGTCTGTATTTGCAAGGGCAGTAACAAGAACTGTTACCATGGGATTAAGGACTGGGTATTGTAGTGAGGAAGGCATGTGGCCTCCTGAGTATGTTTGTTTGATAGCGATGTCGCTGAAATGACTGAATCATTTAAAAATGGAGAAATATAATAATGGATTATTACAATTATATTTACAATTATCTTCTCTGAGTATGAAGTCTGGAAAGGTTGAATGCAGTCAGCACTTGAGATAAATCAACAGGACAGGTGCAGAGGATAAAAAAATGAATTCAGTGCTTATGAGTTTGAATCAGGATGGTATACATTATTAATGCATAAGAAAGGTAATTCCAGCAACACCTTAAAACAATACCAACTCCCTACCAGAGGGCTTTGTAATCCTTGGAGATGAGCTCAAAGAAAAATCCTCTCAGCCAGTTAGACCTGAGGCAGATGACATCCTAACCTGAGGACATAGAGGAAATGAAATCATCACAACATGAGCAGAAATCCACATTCCCTGCTGTGCAACTCCCATGGAAACACGTCGATTCAGTGTACAGGAGCAGTGCAGCAAACTGTGAGGAAACCCATAAGGGTTTAATGCACATTTGGTACCCAGACATCAGCAGTATTAGATTTGTTTAATACTGTGTTCTGGCGTATGTGGTTTTGTATTTACAGTTTCCCATAAGAGGTGTAGATAGAAGAGTTCACAATGATATCATAAGTTAAGGACTGTAAGACAAATGGCAAATTAGAGTAGCTCAGCTCTAGGGACTCTAGTAGTCTGAGGGGCAGCAGGGGATGTAGTGAAAAGCCCTGCTGCCTCTGGACCCTGTGTGACCCTGGTTGAAATCACACCTCCTTATGTAGTATGTTCGATCAAAGTACTTGCCATTTTGCATATGCTTTTTCCAAAATTATATGCTTTTTAGTTGATACCTTTATCTAAGACAAACCTATAATGCTAGATGCACCCAGGTTTATTACATTACCTTCAGTTTACCACTATTTGCTCAATTATAAATCTGAGCAATGTAACACACATATACACACTGTGGACTATATAGGGTAACCAGTTCAAAACACATGTTTTTTGAATGTGGGACCAAACCCATGCAAATACAGAGAGAACTTGCAAGCTCCTCACAGACTGACCAGATCAAACAGACCTCCAATTGCACAGCCCAGGCGCTGTGAGGGATCTTCTCTTTCTGCCGGGCCACTGTGCTTCCCACTTGGATTTAAAACAGCAAACTTCAGCTTACAAGTTCATATCTGTATCTCTCCCTCATCTGTCTTTTTTCTTGCTTTTCTCTCACTTTGTTGGCCTTTTTTCCTCTATTGTAAGTCCTCAACACAGCCCACACCCTCTAGAACTCAAACCTGAACTCCCTGCAGTCCAGCATGATATTTCTGCTGGCTCCCTTCCTATCCATTTCCAAGCAGGAAACAGTTTGGCAGATGGAGATACCTGTGTGTCTCTGCCTCACTTGGATGAAACTAGAGAGTTGCCAGTATCCACAGGGAGGATCACCATTGCCCAGACATGGGAAAAGACATCTGGGGTCCACCATCACACAACGGGGGCTAGAGACATTCTGCCCTCAAACAATGTTGTCTTCTACCCATGTGCCGTGCTGACAGCTGTATAACAGGACAGAGGTGTATTTCTCTTATTTAGAGATGCTATTATGCTGCATTGTTGTCACTGTTTCCATCATTAAACTTGGTTTCATGCAGCACAGAGACAGCTTGGATGGTGTTTTCAGAAAAGAACGTGGCCACACATCAGGCTGCAGATGAGCTGTGTTCACAACGATAGTGAAAGTGCCAAAAAAAGGAGCCAAACCATATGACTAATGGCGATACAGAGACCACACACTTCATGTTCTGGCACTATGACGCATTTGGCCTTTGCCAGACCATTATGTCCGCCCGCTAATGGCTGCTAGACTGATTTCTTATCTTTGTTTTCTCCCTCTCAGATCTCAGGAAGACCTTTGAGCAGGAGCCTTTGGGGAAGGAGGTGTCGCTGGAGCAGGAGGTGCTACTGCAGTGCCGCCCACCTGAGGGGATACCAGCGGCCGAGGTGGGTGTCTCTCCCCGTCCTCATCTGTGGTCACACATTGAACAAACAAAAGTCAGTCTCTCATACTAGGTCCATTTGGTAAATCTTGCTGCTTGGTTGCTGCTACCTATCAGTTAGCATAAACATAATATTTTAAAATTACTTCTAATCAGCTACTCTGTTGTTAGGATGGAGTTAGATGAGTTTTATAATACCAAAGGCAAGGTCATCTGGTACCCTCTGTGAAAGATGGCACCACTTGGGATGAATCCTAGATGAAGGACTTGTGATCAGATTGCCATTGTTGTGCCATGAGGCTAAAGAAAAGGTGATAAAACTTGTGTATAAACAGCCTGATGATTTCAGGCCTTTTTCTAGCATTGGAACAATCTTAGGAAATTCTTAAAACCTCACATACTACATTATGGCCTCATAAAATAAATAGACCGATTTGTTGCTACAGTTTAGCATGACGTCTCCTGGTTTCTCTTGGTTTCCCCCCTTCTTGCTCCATTCCCAGAGAAAAATCAGGAGTTTAATGTCTCGTGAGCCTATCTGCTACTGTCCTTGGAACCAGACTTATTTCCTATCCAGCTCACTTACAAACTTATGGGACTCTATTTCCCTCCTGTATTAGGCATCTGTGGCTTGTGTCACAACTCTGGAGGCCCACGAGAGTCATTTGGCTGGTCGGTAGATATTTGGATGAACGTGTCTGGCCATAGTGGCTCCTGGCCCAGTGTGAGATAAAATGTCTGTGTTCTCTCTGTCTTACACATTTCTCGGAAGTGCATGTCACCGCTTAGGATTGAATCCCAGAAATAAGAGTATAATGATGACATTGAGTTCACGTCAAATGCAAAGCAGAATAGAAAAGTAAAGCTAAAAATCATTACGGCTCAGCCGTATTTTATGAGCTGTACACTAATTGTGAGCTGAGCATCATGGATAAGTTGTACTCAAAACTAAAGTTGCTGTATCAGCAAATGTAAGCTGTGATCCAAATGTAAGTTGCTACATCAGCACACATAAGCACACGTGGGCCAAGTGCTAAATGCAAAACAGGAAGGGCAGCAGATCCAGAACCAGATCTGCATATGCCCCATTGGATTTGGGTCTTGTGGTTCAGCAGCTAGAAGGCAGCATTTTGGGGTACAAGTCCATCTTGCAGAAACTACAGCTAGAAGGCAGCGTTTTGGGGTACAAGTCCATCTTGCAGATACTACTTCACCATACCAAGATGATACAGCCCTGTGCTGCCAGTAGAAAAGCTGGGAAAGTAGATGGGAACATGTAAGTATCTTTCAGGCATTAATGCATTAATGTCAGTTGGGTTGGGTCTAATTGACAGAATTTTGCAATTTAAGAGTTTTCCTTTTGGTTGTCTTGTTTAGAAAGTTGCTTTGTGCCGATTTTTGGCTTAGTAAAGATAGTTAGATAGATAGATAGACAGGTAGACAGGCAGACAGACACTGTGCAGGCCGCAGGTGGGGAGGAAGTCAGGACTTGTCACTACCTCTGTTATTACATACAGTTGTCACCTCCATGCAGAAAATCTTGTCAGTTTTTTCTGGAAAAAATCTCAGCAAATATGTGACCTAGTGCAGTTGTTGGCACTTTGTGCAACCTGCTGGCTCAGCATTTGCTCCTCATGGATGGCTAGACAGGAAGAGCACAGCTGTGGCCCACATGCAAATAGCAGCAAGTTTCCAGAAAGAAGGCAAACCGTAGGAACAGTCATCGGTGGGAAAGAGGTAGTTGGAGGAGGACGGCCTAATGAGGAGTTAGTTTTAGCATGAGATAAATGCTGCCTAGGGATGCAGGCCCTCTCTCTGGGCCCCTAGCACTGCCATTTCCCCAAGACACTCCTCAATTAAGGGCCTGTCAGATTCACAAATCGCCTGTGGCACCCTCATGTCATCATCGCTTGATCTCCTGGATATGTTTATTCCAGAACATGCATACGTTTAGAGAGGCTGCTTCCTGTGATGTAGCTCCATAAGCAGGATTTAATAAGAGGTGCATGCGTATATATGTAAACCTCTATTCTTGCATGAAAATTTGTTTAGATGAGGTTAAAGTGTACGATGTGGGGTACTCTAACAAGAGTACACAATGTCTAGCTGAGGCAGCGTATCATGCTTGTGTGTCTTCCTAGAAGGGATTGCCAGTGTTTCTTCAGCATTCAAATCGTCTTCTGATCCCTGCATGTGGAAATCTTTTATTTGAAATCTCAGTGCAGCAGTCCACTGATCTACGAACGTAACGCATTCCTGAAAAACCATTCTTTAGTTGAAAATTTGTAAATCAGAAATGTGAACTCTATTTTCTTCAATGGTAATTATATTTAAGGGTTCTAGCCATCCAGGAAATAAGACCATAGGAATACAGACTTCATTTTTACACAGTATGTCTAAAATAGCACCACCCACTGAACACTGCGACAGATCTGCCCTGGTGCTCTTGAACACGCTGAACACCTTCAAGCCCAATATTTCTCTGTAACTCCCCACAGCAGCTAAACTATTTGGACACATTATTATTTTTTTTTAAACGTAACAGTATGGACATACCAAGACACAGAAGTGTTATCACCAGCTGTCCACCACGGCACTTATAATCTATCAGTTCAGCCTTTCTGTACCTTCTGTACTGAACACTCTTTGTTTAAAACTGATATAATACTATTTACCCACATATACAACAAGGCATGATGGAAGAGCCACAACCATGTAATGATTTGGGGAATGACCCACAACAAGTGAATTTCTCATAACCCCTAGGATGGTGACATAGAGTGCATTAAGAGGTAAAGACGCATACTTTTATATGCATTCTCAGACTCTCTTTATTTCAATGTGCTGTATTGGCACAACAATCTACACATTTGTGTGAGTGCAGTCAAACTTTATTTCATGTATGAATGCAGCCAGAACATTACAAGCTCCACCTGGGATGTTGGACCCCTCCACTTATCTTCTGCTGTGTACTGAATGTATTTTTTTGTTATGTTTGTTATGTTGTTTTCTGCTAGTTTATGATAATTATGGTTTGGAACCTGAAGTGGGTTATAGTGCTTGTGTATTTATAATATTTGGTTGCCCAACCCCGGTATGGCTTTTGTTGTGTTTCGTGCCCTTGGTGTATTTGTGAGTACTGGGGGCCAAAACTAAGAGTTTGTGTTTATACTGTCTTTTTTGCACGTGAATAAAAGGCACAGGGAATAAAAACCGAAGAAAATGGTTGCACATGAAATTCAAGTCATTGATTTATTATTGTGGGGAAATGTTTGTCAGAATGGCGGAACTAAATGAGACTGTTCGTTACAGCACGTTTTTATTTACCAAATGTTTGTAAATCGAGGGGTGACTGTAATTACAAATATCATCATCTAAAAATACAAGTCACCTGTGTATGATTAAAAATATTAATTTAATTTGATGTTTCATTTCCGCCTCCTATGCTATCTGTGGGAGAGAATGTTATAATGAGGACAACTGAGGAAATTCGCAACAACTAGCCAAAACTGTGTACTCCTGCTGCCTGTCTAGAGAAGGTGCACTTACTGATGCAGTACCATGCATCCCTGAGCAAAACATTAAAAAATACCCTGTGGATGACCTCGAGTTGACACTTAGTAGACTGAGGTTCGAGAAACAACAGCGGAGGCGCTGCTGCAGCTGAACTGTTCCGCTGGCTGACTCTGTCTAGACGGAGCTCCAAGCCGGAACAGGGCTCAGAACCTGAGAATGGCGAGCTGGCGTTAAGCTGTTATCTGATGCTGCGCCTAGTGTTCCCACCACCATGTGCTTGAATAAAGAAAAAAAAGGTGGAAAATATTTGATGATTTGCTGCGCTGAAACAAACTGGTACTGAAGCTGCCGAAAGGCCTCGGGCCGCTGTGGTCTCAGAACCACCATTTTCCTCACACTGAGCATTGATTGAAGATAAATACAAAACCAAAGAATAGCTTTTTAAATGACCTCCATTTTTTTTGTTTATTTATGGACTTCATCGGGAGCGAAATAAAAGGGGCCGTAATAATGTATAAACACAGTACAGTTGTGAGCAAGAAGCAAGGAAGCGTTTGTTTGGGTTCGTCTTTTGTTTCTTCTTGCGGCTCCTTCACTTGAGTGACTACTTGATGGAGGGGCCGTGGGGGGCCACCCTGCAGAGATATGGCCCATTCAGCTCTTTAACAAACTCTTTTCATTAACTCCAAGAGGGCGGACAAACAGGAATGGAGGAGGGGCCACAGGGTCGAATTCACAACCAGCTGCTTTTTCCAAAGCTCTGGGGCACTTGGCCGGCCCCATAAAAAACGATTAAAATGTACCAGCTACAAAATGCATTTCTCTCGCCTGTCTGCTCTCCGCAAGACACCTCTTGTCCCTGCAGCCTCCGAGGCGCTCAGCGACAATCTGTGATAAAAACGGGGAGCAGAGGTGATGGCTGGCAAGCTGAACAGCAATGCTGCCGGTTGCCACGGGTAGCGGTGCTTTCTGTCAGGCAGGGTTTCAGGACACCCCGTGGCCCCTCTGTATTAAGAGGACCTTGTGGTAGCGCCTCTCTGCCCTGCAAAAAGAGCTGCATTGTACAGAGGGACAGAGGAGCTTACTGAGAAACCAGTAAAGTCCTACATTACAAATATATTGCAAAATGTGAGAGGATAAGGTGCAAACGTGGAGCAATTACATCACATTACGCGTCCACGTTTGCACGTTTTTTTCAATATGCTTTGAAATGTTTTGCATCCACCACAGTGTTGACAGCTGGCAGCATTGCACCCCTTTTTGCAAATCAGCTGTGAAAGCAGTCCAATTGTGGGTGTGTTCCCATATTGCTTTCCATCTGCATTGGTCTGTGCATGTAGTTTGCGATGAGTGTTTGCACAGGCCGTGTGCCTGTGTTCGAGGAGTGTACAATACATCTGTCTATGCATGTCTGAGTGAGCACACTGGCTACTTGTATTTGTCTGTGTAAGTACTTGAGCTCAGATTCAAACCTTCAGCTCATGCACTTCTTCCAAGCAACTATAACGTTAAGCTGCTTGAAATATTTCACCAGTTTATACAATTTGGTATCTTACTGAAGACATTTAGTATAAGTAAAGGTACTATAGCAGGTGGGGCTTAAACTTGCAACCTTCAAGTACAGAGGCAGCATTTCTGACCGCTACACTACCTGCTTATCTATCTCACCAACTTGGCTACATTATGGGCATGTGTGTTTTTCTGGAAATGTTTGTTGCATATTGGTGGGTTTCTGTCTGTCTTTTGAATGTGTGTTACTTTTCCTGTGCCAGTTTGTATGGACATGTTGCCTATCTAAGAGAGAAGAGAGAAGGAGACTGGGGTGCTGGGAGTTGTGCACCTTGCTGGCAAACAGTGTGGGCTTCTTGCAGACAGAGCACCTGTTAACACATTCTGAAAGCAAAGGCCCTGTTCCACCCACCCCCTGAGCTGATGGCAAAGTGTGTTTACAGTCCCTGCTCCTTAACCTGCCTGCAGAAGTCTTCAGCAAAGGGCAGGTAGACACATGCAGATATACTCACAATCACATCTCTTCCTCCAGCATAGTAAAGGGGGACAGCAGCTTCTGTACGCCTTTGTAATTACACCGGTGTTACCTGTGTGTTTGTGTGATCTCGTCCCACCTTGGAGTAGATGCTGCTCTGCATCGTGTTGCATTGTGCTGTGCTTGTTCATCTCCTGACGGTTGCTGATGGTCCCTATTGGGTCTATTGCTTTTTTTTACGACTGCTTTGTGAGTCAGTTAAAATAGAGACTTGTGTTAGATGCCCAATTAGCATAATATTTACCACTCTTAAGATAACGAAGAGTCAACAGCTTCCACTGAAATGAGTCGGCAATAGGAACAACTGTCATTTTAAAAGCAGATTTTGTGGGTAGTTTCTAGGCCGGTGTGTATGGTGTTGTTTTGCAGAGCTGTAGCACAGTATGTTAACTTTGTCAGTTGAGGTATTTGAGCCATCTAACAAGCAGGTCTGAAGGGTGTGTGGTCCAGTCTGGACCAGTCTGGTCCAGTCAGCCATGGACAAGGGGTGGTGTGTTTCGGAGGGGGTTCAGGAAGCGTCTGTTCATTAGGCAAGACCCCCTGAGAGCATATTCTGAGTCCATGTGCGGTCTTGGCGGTGACCCGTAACCACGGCACAGACTTAATGTCTCCCCCCATCAATCATTTCAACACTTGAGAGTGCACTGAGTGTGTTTGGATGTTCATGTTTCTGATGGCTTCATTCAGAGGTGAGACAGGGGCAGAAGTGTCAGGAGGACTTGGGGCATGTTGAGCACTTAAACATGACTTTACATTGATTTTTATAATGATTTTAAGTGGTTTTGTCCAAGAAGACTTCCTTTCTGTACTGTTACATATGTATAGTTCAACTTTTTCTGAAGTGGTTCAGTCTGAGTTCCGGTCTCAAGAGTACAATAACAGGCTCAGACCTGGGACTATAATATTGTAGTTTATGGTCACAAATCTAAGTACAGGATGGCACAGTGACACAGTGAGTAGAGCTTTCATCTCTTGGGCTTTTGGGTTCAGACAAGGGTTTTACCTATCTGTGCAGATTTAGCAAATTTTATCCACATTCCATGGTTTGTGTTCTGGGTTCCTCCCACATTCCAAAGACATATGATTCCAGGGGACTGGTTATTCTAAATTGCCCATATTGTGTGTATACAACAATGAATGTGCATGATTTTCCTGCATTTAACTGGCCTGCCATTCAGGGTGCACTCTGCCCCATACACTATTCCTCTGGGATAGGCTCTGGGCCACCATAGACCTGCACTGAACAGTTAGTTATTGATAATAGATACAGAATGAATGAAATCTAGGTTCACTTTTCTTGCTGGTATCCCATAAGCCCCTCAATAGTGTCCTCTTCCTGGTTATGAGGGAAGCATTTCTCAGATCCTACACGTGGTGCATAACAAATGGAGGGGAGTGCACCTGTGTAAGTCTCACACCGCTCCCTGCCTTTGTTGTTCCCCAGGGGAGTTCTGTTCAGCACATCTGGAGTCTGATTTATAGGTGACCTGCTCACACCTCCTCCACCAGCCCAGCAACCCAGTGCTGGTGCCTAAAGATCTCCTCAGGGCTCATTAGGCAGGTTCGCACACACAGATGCACACACACCCACAGTCAGGTAATTTCAGTAAACCTTACTGTACATGGGACAGATACACCTTGAGCATCTGTGTTTAAATCAGCAGTAATACCATGCGCATTGTGTAAATATTATGATGCTGGACTCGAAAGCTGAACAATTTCTGCATTAAAAGGATCAACTCTTAGGAACATATCTATACTCCAGCATAGTGATGAAAGTTTTTATTTACTGTATTTTAGCATAGAAAGAGCATTGTTACCGTCTCATAAAAGACAGTTATTGCTTGTGACCCTTTTCTGTCGTTTGAAGAGGCAGACAAATGCAGGCTTGTCATCTCCAGCTCAACAAACCAGAAGAAACGATAAATCAAAGAAAACCTCTAAAAGCGTTTGATGACAGGTGTGATTTGGTCTCATCTGTAAATCTACTCCTTGTTCTCTGCTTCCTCTTTGTAAATTATTTATTTGGAAGGCAAAACTTCCGTCCACAGTGACTTGCATAGATTGCAACATTTGATACAGCTGGATATTCAACTAACGTTGATTTGTATAGCACCAAGCCTTTCGTGGGGCTACCAATAACCAGAAGTCCAATTCCTTAGTCAACATGCCACCTGCTGTTGACCTTTCTCTTCCTGTCTTTGTTAAGGAACACTGTTTGCCTGAGGGGAGGATTTTTGCTTTCTCTTTGCTCTTTGAGGAATCCCACAGGCTATTTCCAGCCTCTCTCCAGGGCTACAGATGATGCTGTAAATATAGACCAGGTCCTCAGGGGCCTCTCTGGGTGTTGATGACCCAGTTATGTCTCCACAGGTATCGTAGACGGATCTTCTCCACCTTGGCTTGTGTGGCGACTCTCTAACTCCTTCTCTCTCCTGTGGTCTCCAACTGCTTAGAGTTTCCACAGTCTCTACATGTAAAATGTAAAAAGAATACACAATCTATGATTTCAATTTATCTGTCATTACAACAAATTCAAAATTAATGTTTTTCAAGATTCAAGGTTCACTTTATTATTCTGTTCTTGTACAGATGTACAAAAGAGTTTCTTTTGCATCATAGTGCATAATACACTAAGCAGACAATGCCACAAGAGGACAACATACAAAAACTTGTATGGAGCAGAGACAATTACTGTGGTATCTGGCCTATAAAATGCAGAAAATAAAGACATTGTAACAATTCCATCCATCCATTTTTGTGAACTGCTTATGAGAACCACAGTGAGTGTTAGGCTATGAAACTGCCCTTGGATGGGACAACAGCCCATCGCAGGGTGACCACACACATATACATTTACTCTAAGCAATTTAAAGTGAACAATTAACCTGAAACACATGTTTTTGGATTGTGGGAGGAAACTGGAGAAACCTACGCAAACACGGGGAGAACATGTAAACTCCACACAGACTGTGCTGGATTGACTGCATATCCAACCACCCTGTTGTAAGATGATACCGATACTCACTGAGCCATTGGTTCCACCCTAATGTACATTAATAAATTAATTAATATCGTTTAGTTCCATTTCCAGTCCTGTTTGTCTTGCCGAGGGTCACGGTGGAAGCTGGCTGAGAAGGCAGATGTTTCCCCGCAATGGTCTTCAGGTCCTCCTAGATGATCCTCAAGCATTCCTAGGCCACCTAAGAGATATAATCTCTTGAACATGTCTTGGGTCTGCCTTAGGTAGTCCCCAGTGGAACATGAATGATACAGCTCCTGAAGGAGTCAGCCAGTGGGAGATCATCAGCAGCAGATCTACTCCAAGGCTCTCCTAGATTGCTAAGCTTCTCACCATAACTTGGAGGTTCAGTCTAGTAGTTCTGTGTAGAAACCTAATTTTTACCATTTATGCCCATGAACTTATTCTTTTGGTCATTATCCACAGTTCATATCCATAGGTGAGGTTGAGAATGTAGATATGAGTGGTAAACAGAGCTGTGTCTGAAAACTGAGCTACCATTTCACCGCCATAGTGCCTGCAGAACTGCCGACGCTGCACCAGTCTGCCTTTCAATCTCCTGCTCCCTTCTTCTGCCACTTGTGAAAAAGATATGATCTCAAGATACTTAACTCCTCCAATGCTCCATTAGGGCCAGCTGCCCCCCCCCCACCCCCACACACATGAAGAGAGCAATCCACTCTTTTCTGGAAAGGACCATGACCTCAGACTTAGAAGTGCTTATTTTTTGATACGTACCACTTCACACTTGGCAGCAAACTGTTCCATTGCACACTAAAGGTCATTTCCAAATGAGGCCAAAAGGACAAGATAAACCATAAAAAGCAAAGATGCCATCCACATAGTCCCCCCAACCAGACACCCCCCAAACCTTGGTTGTGCCCTAATATCCTGTCCATGGAAATCACAAAGTTGAGTGGAGACAAAATACACATTGAACAGATTCAATTTAATGCCGAGAAAAGAAACTACCTAAATTGTACTCGTATAAGGAATGGATCTCACGTAGCAGTGGTCCTGATGCCCCATATTCCTGCAGTACTTCTTAAAGCACATGGCATATGTTTTTTCTAAAGTCAACCAAACTCATGTTGTATATTCTCATGACCGCTCAGATTGTCACAGGAAAAAGTTGGTTCCCTGTTTGATGGCCAGGACAAAATCTGCATTTGTCCTTCTGAATCCAAGACTCTGGAGCCTGTACCCTGGCATAGGCTTTACCAGGGAGACAGGATTGTGAGCAGTAGCTGTATTTTGCAAGAAAAAGAAAAGAAACATGTTGCTTATACATTAACTAAAGCAAATTTCAACACAAATTACATTCAATGCAATTATATTCTTGAACTAATGCATTCAGTTTAAAATGGTTTGAATGTGATTCAACCTGAAACATTTCACTAACACCATCCTGGTAAATAAATATGTAAAAATACAAGCAGTGGAACTTATTTTTGATTAAGGCATCTGCAAAGCCTAACTCGTGAAGGCTAATGTGAGAACCCAAAAAAAATTTGAGGCTCAAACAGGGTAGGACAGACTGGTGGGTAAAAGACGACAGATTTTCAACCCAAAAATCCACCTTCAGGGGTTCAGAACCTGCATAGCCTTGTCAGGGGTGTGACTTGCCAAGTACTGGCAAATCAAGAATATTAACAGTAGCACTCAATACAGTACAAAAATACTCTGGGGATACATGAAGTTTGCCTCTCCCTGTTTTATACATATGGGCCTCATCTCAGGCATGTTCCAGTACGTCAGCAGTTCCTGAGTGCCAGACCTCCTGGAGCATCGTCCTTTTCATGCTTTAGTTAATGTCATGCTGATGATGGACAGTGAACCATTGCGCCTGCTGTGCAATCAAAGGGTCCTGGCAGAGGGTTACACAGCATCTTTACCTATCAAGGAAAATTAGCTGCTCTGTTTTTCCCCCTTGAATATTTTAGCACCCTTTTCCCCCATTTGACTCATTATAATGAATCAATGTCTGTTTTTACACACTGCACAAAAGGTTCCTGCTGTAAACGAACCCCTGCAGGTACCCAGTGAACAGCAAGGTAGGAAGTCCAGGAAGAGTGACCCTCACCTGCAGACTGACAGAGAGAGTAATAGTGCTAGTGTCCCACCACTGGGTAACACTCAGTCTGTGATAAAGGCTTGTACATACCCCCGTCTATGCCTGGCTCTTAAATCAGCCCTTTAATTCCAATACAAAGGGAACATTCTGCTGATCGAAAAATCAGCACAAACACACAAAAAAGCTTTTTCTCAGAGAGCAAACTTCCTTGAATAGAGCTCTCCCATCTGGTTTGCCGGTATTTCCTTGCTGGAGACCTGCTGATGTTTTGGTCCGCAAGTCAGGACGGTACGAGGGTGGTACTTTTGAACCCCTGCCACCACACAGATTCGCTTCAATTAGAGAAGTGATGCCATGCACAGACAGCAGCAGAACAATGTGCAGGAATGACAGAGCGACAAATGAAAAAGGCTTTGGAGAATTAGGGTAATTTCAAGTCTCCAAGCAGGCGTGTGCAAGAACTGGGACGATCAGTGATGAAGGGGAGAAGAGAGGGAAGATAAACAAATTATGACATGAACACATAATGGTTCTCTCTTATCCCAAAAAGCCTCTTAGATCTAGGCTTGTGTTTGTTTTGAATGCAACACAAAACTCAATTACAAACCAGGTGAAAACGATGGATTAAAATTACAAACCAGGTAAAACGGGATTACTACAAAGCCTTGAGGAATCTTAGTTTTTCTTGAAGCTGGATCAGAGTGCATTTGAGTTTTTCTGTTGAACAGGTTTAGATAGATTTATGTTTGGGAGGGCAGAATTTGAAAGTACCACTTAATGCCAGTAAGTCAGCTACTGGGGCAAGAAAGATGTAGCCCGTTTTAACCTTCCTTAAATAACAGCTATAATAACTTAAAGAGAAAATGACATCCACCTTCAAAGTTGTTTCTTTCTGGTTGTACTCTTGTAATGGCGAGCAGTATCAAACACCTGCATGCACACACAGCACCTTCCTCACAGGTCTCAAAAACATTTTCTTTTGCCTGGGTTCCATGGAGATCCAGTAATTGGCCAAAAATATCATTTGTTGTCTGTGTAAAGGCTGGTTTGATGGACATCCTCAGCAGGTGTTCAGTGCCAGCCCTTGTGCAGTTTGATTTTTCTCCCACTGTTGTCTTATGCCTTTGGGCTTGGTGGTTCCATGGTGGGAGGTCCAGCTGTTGCTGGGGGGGGGGGGTTGATAGAGTGATTCTTCCCGCTTTGTTTCCTTCCTTGTCCCTCCCTACCATACAATGAGCTCCCACTTGTGATGTGTACACTGCAGCTGACATGTGACAGTTTCTCTGGGTTAATGACAACAAATGGACCAATTATGCTAATGAATCTCTTGGTGCCAATCAGTCAATAATGAGCAAGGGCACATCTGTTCAGCATTGAGACCGCATGTGCGTGTGAAAATGTGCCCATGCACGCGTGGTGTGTGAGAGAGCAAAACAGAGCACTGAGTCTGCCTTGTAGGGGAGACCCACAATAGGTTACAGTGTGAGTCAAAAGCATACAGATGGTTTGGCTTCATGTTGCTCAAGTAAAATTCTGACTATTTTCACATTTAAATCCACGTTGCTGTCACATTTGGTATAAAGTGAAGAGCGGATCTCGCAAGTGCTTCAGAAGTCGTGGAAGAGAATCTTTGCTGGATTGTTGGTCTCAACCTTAAGCTTTTGTAAAGCTCGTGAGATGAGCGCATTACATAGGCACTCCGCCTGATGGGAAGCAACTCTGAGTTTGACCTCCAGCTCCTCCATTGTGCCTTGACATTTAAGTCCCTCCTACTCTCTAATAAGAACACTGGCCTTTGCTGCAAAAGGGCTGCTAAAACCACTATTATTGACTTTGGCCAAACAGGAACTTTAACCTTAGTTCTGTATTATAGGTATGAACTGTTCAAACAGTGGTATTTTCAATAGCAATATATAGATGTGAAAGCTGGACTTTAAAAAAGTAGCACAGCAAAAACACGAAACTTTTGGGACTTTTACAGGCAAAAAACCAGATACATGTTGGATCAAATCCAGCCAGAGCTCTTATTAGAAGCACAAATGATGTGACTGACAGTATCGTTATTTGGACATGTTGTGAAAAGATTTGATTCTCTTGAAAAGACCATACTTGGTAGTAAATGAAGAAAAGGATGAGCAGCAACCAGATGGATTGACACAGCCCACTAGCAACAACAGCTAGTTTGAACTGCCTGTCTGTGACTCTGTGTATCAGATATTTTACTTCATTATTTCTTGCTTATATCATTATGGCCTTTCTTTTGCCAGTAGAATAAAAAGCAAAGCCCTTGTTTGTTTTTGTTCTGATGAATTCTTGGTATTTCGATTATGGTGCAACAGCCGTGACAGGAGGATTGAGTTTCTCAGGAGGCATTGCTGTTCCACCCATGAGTATGGCACTTCCCATGGACTGCTGGCACAACCACCCAGCTGTGTAACTCAGGAGGAAAAATGACTATTAAATTGTAAACAATTTGCCTTGAATGAGAGTCTCTGCTGAGCATGCAAATTATAATAAAAATAGTAAAAACTAGTGTAAAATAGTTTCACAAACAGCAGTTTTCACTTATAGAAATGTTACATTCTTGTTCTGTACTAGTGCATTTTAACTGACAAAGGGTGATTGTATATTCAATGCTCCGGTCCCAGCTTTTAAATGTAGACCTCTTTCAGGGAAATGGCACAACGGTGAAATGTTGTGCCAAATCTATAATATGCATATCTTTTGCTATGAAATTAAATTAATCTAATGAATCTAAATGAATTAATGGTTTGCAACAAATTTTTGTGTTATGTTCTCAATTCTAAATAAATTCACTTTCCCGCAGCCATACTCCTGGTTTCAGTACAGACATCATTAAGAATCAGAGTTGCAGGAAAAGCCCAAGGTGCAAACAGAATAATTTTGGTTAAAATCATCCCCAGGAAGCATTTAGTTTATACAGCTTATTATTCCAAAGGTCAGATTTTGTTGGCCGTATTATTAACCATTTTTGACCAATTTGTACAATGCAACTTACAATGTTATGTTTGTTTGCTCCACTACTTATCCATATATACTTATAAGTATATATACATTGAAGTTGATAAATCTCTGCACTACAAACTGGATTCAGACCTGCACAGGAACACCCATTGGATTTTGAGTAAAGCCCCTTAACCGCATAGTGGTTACTGTGTAGTTAACTTGCAGAGTATATAACACATCAATCACTACCCTTTATAAGGTTTGAAACCTGTATCCTTCTGGTCCAGCCCTTAACTAATGCCAGATCATTTCAGTTTAGTATATGATTTTTCCCAGGCTAAAGCTCTCCAAATCTCCACAGCACTTAAGCACATCTGACTTGGCTAGATTTATATTGGCAACAATATGTACCATTGTAGCTCCGCTGGATCCTCTTTCTTTCCCTAATCTGTTTTTGTGAAATGTGAAAAAAATAAACATTCACATCTTAATGATAAATAATTTCATAACATGAGCAAATTGCCAGCCATCTCAGATTTCGGTCTCATCTCTCCTCACTAATAGCCAGCTATCTCATTAGTACATATAACGCTGTCATTTCCTGTCTGCTGTGTTCATCTCTCTTTCATGACTGCCTGAAATCTCTTTGAATTTCCAGTGGAAAATAGAAGAAATCGGGCAGGAAGAGACTGTCATTGATATTGTACGGGAAAGAAGAGCCTCGGCATTTAATAACACCTACTTCTCTGTCCACATTCTCAAAAGGGCAACTTGGGTTTGCAGCTTTAAAGCAGAATTAGACATTTTGGCCCCTCCATTTTGGCTCAACACTAGTGTCCGCACTAATTAAACTCTCGCTGGACTTCCTCGGCGGCTCCTGGATGGGCAGTGATTGCAATTGCTTCTGAATGCTTTTGATTCCTGTATGGTAATTGCTGTGATTTTGAGCCCCCCCTGCAGAGAGGGGTGCTGTGGTGCTTGGACAGGAGCTGGTGGAGGAGGCAGTGGGTTTGTGTGTTATGTCTTGGGGCTGGGAGAGAACAGTGGAGCGGAATGGAGACGAGTGGTAGGATATAGATGGGTGGAGAGTATAGGAGCCGCCCTCAAGCCCCAACACACAGCTGTGTAACTGCTGCTTAACCTGTTTGCACCTTCTGAAAAAAAGTCCCACATGCAAAGGCCTTAGCTCTTCTCAGTCCTTGTTTTATTTTTATTTATTCACATAGCCTTAGTCTTTATCTCTGAGGCACTTTAGCTGCCACACCACCTGCTGACCAGAGCCAGTATTTCTGCCAGTGGGTTAGAGCTCAGGACACTGAGTTGCTTTTGACTGTGTGGAAAGAATGTATGGGAAAACTGCATTCTGCTCTGTTTTCCCATCTCCTTTGCTTTGTTAACACAGGCAGTGCCAATATAATTGTATAAATTGCTCTTCACGGGCCATTTCAATACTATGGAGTGAGCTGCGGTTCCCTTTTGATTTATGTTTTAATATTCTCATAATGTCTACAATGTTACCACTGATGAATTATGCACTGTGAGATGTAAAAGTTGGCATAATACTGAATTCTTGGAGGCTGCTGGTCAATGGGATGCTCCTGGCACTTTGGTATTTCAGTGCCGATGCCCTGCTGCATGGGTGGCATATCTGTGTTTGAAGACGAGATTGTTTTCTCTCAATCCATTACAGTGACCCTTGCAGCCATACTGCGTGATCGGCAGCTTCTGCACACTTGGTCATGTAGCTGTACAGTTTGATGTATCTGCCGTCAGCCCTTGGTCCAGTGGTCCTCTCAGGACACCTGTGTTGCTTGTGTCTCAAAATCATCGCACAGGGCATGGTATGAAAGGAAGGTGTGATCAATCAGTTGGTGTTTGTGAGGTGAGGTTCAGTGTAGGTTCCATTGTTAGAGGAGAACTGCTGAGTGCGTTGTTAGGTCAAAGCACTCTGAGGGAACTCGTGTGTGTGTGTGTGTGTGTGTGTGTGTGTGTGTGTGAAATAAACAAAAAATGTGTGAGTATGATTTATGGTTGTGATTTACAACTGTTTGTCCATCTGTCACAAAGCCCACGTGTGGGATGATGGCTGGTTTTGTTGAGACAACTTTGTCTGTGGGCGTGAAACTTCATAGTTGTGGTGCATCTTTCAGATTTTTGGCTCTTTTGTGGGGATTAGATATTGTTATAATGGAGCATGATGGGTAATTTGAGAAGTCTGAAAACCACACAGTTTCACCTTTTCACCCATCAGGGATGGTGTTTTTTTTTTAAAAAGTAACCTCATCTGTACATTTTATATAATGATTTAAATCAGAGTTACAGTAAAAAGTTTTGTCTTACAGTTTGTAAGTTTGTTATAATAAATTATCTTAGCTGTAGTCTTTCAGTAGGAATAGCTGAGCAAACAGTATTTCCACTTTCTTAGTAATTTATAATTTATTTTCATTGCATGATCTACTATTTTTTGTTATTTTCTAGTTTCCCCAGCTGTAACTGAAAATTATTGCATTAGCCTTATTCCCCTTAGTGTTGACCTTATTAAACTGAGTAATGTACAAAATTCTACAGTCACAATTTCTCCACAACAACCTTTGATCATGAATACAAAGGTGTAGCAGTTCAAAGTCCAACTACGCATAGATCATCAATCATGAGTCTTACTGTATTTAAAATAAACCTTATGCTGTGTTTATGAAGGCTCAGATGGAGGTATTTTGTTTGGACTTTTAGCCTACACTAGGAAGTCTGACTCTACCTGACTGAAGTGTGGCCAGGCTCAGCTGGGCTGCTGTGACACATTACCCTAAAGCTGTCTCAATTATCACCACTGAGTGGATTTATTCTCAGAGCAATAGGGTTAACTGGTGTAGAAAAAAAGATTTTGTGTTTGATGATCAAATAAAGCTTAGAAAGTAATATATTCCTTTTGACATTGCCATAAAATGTCTTAACATGAAAGTCACTTACAAAGAAACACAAAGATATTTTATTCAAGAATAATGTGGTTTTTGTCTGTAAATGTCTAACAAAAAACTACAACTCAAATTAAAACAAGAAATAGAAGAGGAAACATTAGCAAATAGTTTGCATGCATGTTGAATTGATCTTTTTTGCAGACTGGATTTATTGATAATAACGGAACAAGAGAACTGAGAGTGACTCGTGCTCTGAGAAATGAAATATGAAAGGTTTGCTCTTTCTCTTTCTCCTGAACTTCTCCCCGTCTTTCCCTCTTGTAGAAACTTTTCCCTCTGTGTTTTCCTAGGTGGAGTGGCTTAAGAACGAGGAAATCATCGATCCTGCAGATGACCGCAATTTTTATATCACTATTGACCACAATCTCATTATCAAGCAAGCACGTCTGTCTGATACGGCCAACTACACCTGCGTGGCCAAGAATATTGTGGCCAAGCGGAGGAGCACCACAGCCACCGTCATAGTTTACGGTATGGTATAGTCTGTCCACAGCCATACACTTGCCCGTCCATTGTAGTCACCACCTGACTCCAGGGACATGTAGTCTCCATAAAGCTCATCCTGGTATCTTCAGCCTCCATCTCCATTTAGTCCTACAACTGTTTTCAGATTTTCAGCAAATCAATATTTCATCAAGCTCATGCAATGGCATTACATCAAAAACTCCACAACCTAACCTCCAATCTCCTCTATACAATTCTATATTTCTACCATGCAGCCAATGCACTATACTGTACCTTCTATAGCTCTATTGCTACATTTCACACATTCCTATACCTCCCCAATCCTAATCCATAGCCATTTTTAAATATCTGCCTTCCAGTCCACGTACTGTACTCTACTACTGTACTAATCCTAACTCCACCACATCATTTACTTATATCCTACATTCCAGTGTTTTTACTGTCCACAATTGCAAATTTAACCTTTCACGGTATCTTCACTATCTGAACTATGTGCTGTACTTTACTGCAGGTAAATCCATTACCACTTTTCACCACAGTCCAATTTATCTCTTCTGCACAACTCCAGACCGCTTTATCTCCATCATCCACAAGTCTACATACCCCTCTGGATTCCTTCCCGTTTTCCAAACTTTCACCAAACTCATTGCCCAACTATATTACCACACTTCATCAGTTTTTAAATCCATCATCTCAGTCATCTGTCTGTAACACCTTTACTGCATATATAGATTCTGTGTGAACATGCTCCTGAGGTCTACCTCTGAAGATAAGCCATGCTGATGTCAACAGCAAGCTGATTATCTGTTATTTATCCAGCTTCATCGCCATAGGTTGTTGCAAGGTGCTCTTCAGGTTATTTATTTCTTGCCCTTTCATCTAATTGCCAGTAATTAACTGAAGAGACTATGGAATACATTTAGCCATTGCCAGGTTTGATTTGTTGACTTATAAAGTTTGTGCTGCACGTCTATATTTGCTGAGCAAATTCTGCAAAAGTATAATTTTAAGTCATTAAAATAGAAAAATAATATACTGGGAGTCAGATTTATTTAGCATCGTTGTTACCGAACATGCCATACACAATATTTCCCTTGTCCTACATTACAATATAACAATCCACCCTGTAAAATGGTCGCAGTCATCCTGTTAACTCAGGTGTCTCCTCTGTGACATAATCTATTTTGTCTCCTACTCCAGAATGTTTTTTTTTTTTTAATCCTGGACCCTAGTATGTGGGTTCTTGTTCAGCTAGTTCCTCTGATAGAATCCATTAATCCACTAGGAGTGTCAAGGGGTCTTTTTGAGGGGTATATTGAAACATACAGATGCTGAAAAATAGCATTCACATTTTACATTTACATTTTATTTGCTTGAGTGATGCTCTTATCCAGAGCAATGTACATGACCACTATGGCAAAATGTGGCACAGTGCACTAAGTGCAGAAGCAAAACAACACTGACAGGATTCATATTCATAGAGGAGCTCTTTCTCCTTATCTGGGCAGCTTTGAATTTATGAACAAAATTGCATAACAATCTGCATTACAGTGATATGAAAGTTACCCCAGGATTGCTTAAGATTTAAGCAAACCAATTTCTGTGAGTGAACTGCTAATTTACAGGCTGATTTTGGAATAATCCTCTGAGAAGTTCCTCTGAGGGAAATAGAAACTGACGAGGGAACTGATCTGAATAAAGATTGTGTCACAATGAGAGTAAAGGTAAAGGCACAGAATTATGGCCTGTAAATGGCAGAGAGCAGTTTTCCTTTGCATCAGAACAATAATTGCATTGTGCTACACAGAGAAGATGGTGGATTGTATGACTTTCCATTCACCTTAGTTACATACAAATCTATATTTATTATTCCTAACAGAAAAACATGCATTTGTAATATTTTCGTCTCTGCTTCCATGTAGGGAGGTCTACTTTTTGTATGAATACACTGCTTCCCTTTTGATGGGATGCATACCAACATTATGGCAGATTATGGGATGGATGTGGTCACATAGCTAGGATAAATGCTCAGAACAACAAGCTTTCCATTGTCCTCTGATTACTTTAAATGACAAACACACAATTTGGACACAAGTCCCTTAAAACTAAGTCTAGCAATGCAGAAAATGATGAAAACAATAACAAAAATGTCTAAAGCTTTTACAGAGCTACCCTTCCCAACATTGCTTCAGGGAGTATTTCCTTTCCCTGGTCCATTCTCAACCACTTATCCCTGAGTTCAGACAAACCGCCTTATATACATAATGTGTTAATTATTCAGTTAGAGGCAGCTGGTGTTCATTAACATAAAATTGGCCATAATTCTGTTAGCTCCCATTGAGCCTGGATTTCAGTTGTCATCTATTTTTGTCAATATTCCTAATTTAAATATACATTTATGGTACATGTGCAGGAATGCAGAAGTATAAAAAAATAATTTTTTGATAACTTTGACCAAAGCTGCTTCTAATGCTATGTTTATATTCTAATCTACCTGCAACAGTGTACCCATTTATACAGTTTGGTAACTTTATAATGTAACAGTTCAAGGTAAATGACTTGATGAATGGTACTACAGAAGAAACAGAGCTTTGAACCAGGACCTTCTGATTCCAAGTGATGGCTTTAACCACCACACCTTGTGCTGCCCCACATGAAAGTCGTGTAATTTAAAGTAAGGATACTGTGGCTATTTATAATGGATGGCTGGATAATTGTGATGGTTCTTCTTGCTCCTTTGCTATAGAAATATGACCCTTTGTGGAAACCATTTCACTCATTGTAGTTTGCTTCAGCCTGCAGACAAGCCCATTTGCTGGACCTCACCTCACATGCACCTCTCCGCACACAGTGTACACAGGCAGCATTGCCAAGTGTGAAAGTAATTCTCATGCTTTGGATATGCTTTATTAATAAGATTACTTACTGAACTTTCAGAAAGAAAAAGGAAAGTTTCCAGGCGACTCTCACGCAACTGACTAAAACAATTAAGCTTATTCTCCGGCGAAAAGAAGAAACATCTTCACGGGTCAGCATCTTTCTGCTCCTCCCCCTTTATCCCCAAAGCTTCCTCTTTCCCCTTTTTATGCAGGGGCAACAGCAGCATCCAAATAGACAGGTGCAGCTTCCTGTACTGATCCCGTGGCACAGAAAACACTTAATCACACCATATTGTAAAACCTCCACCTTTGCAATAGATGCTATAAAACACAATTCCATTGACTACAAACAAATTACCACTGATTGGTACTTTTATGGCAATTTATTGCCCCATGTCTAGATTGTTATTCACATGGCCACACACATATGGCACAAGCTCAGCATGTTAAATGAGCCTCAGCTCCAGAGTCAGATGCTCTGAAGGGGTGCTGCTGAGACATTAAGACTGTGGAGTGACATGGTGAGTGCCATCCTTATTGATGATCGATGTCTCAAAGTGCTCAACAGTACATTTTCCGTGGATAGTTTAGAAAAGAATCCACCTTGGCAATGTGGGGAACAATGAAAAGCATTCCCTAACCCCTACAGTCTATGAATGAAGATATGGAGAAAAGGGATGCTGCAGAAGCTCTGTGGCAGCAACAGTGCACATAAATGCTGCAAAATCTTAGCAAGCTGCAGTGCAACAAAGATTAAAGGATAAATGTGAATATGGAAAATGACCTTCATCATGGAAAATGCAGGAGGCATTTAAGCTGCTTTGCATTTGCATGTATATGTGGTCGATCTTCGAGAACAGGAGAAGAGTGCTTTGTGGAGTTCCAAGGTTTATGATATGCAGATTCTCATGGGTCATTTCTCATTCTGGTGGATTTGACTCTACACAAGTGTAGATGAACTTTCATCACAACATTCTGTGATACACACCACTACAACTGTGTGATCAAAGAATGGTTAAGGGGAAGGGATACATTTTTTAGCTCAACACCCACCTCTATTCTGGTTAGTACCGATTAGCTCATCCTCATCTTCATTGGCCTAATTTGCTTGAGGTTCTTTCCTGTAACATCAGCTAATTCAAATAGTGACCTTTGGTTGTTCTGAGCTCAGGTCCTTCTCATCAAGTGACCACGGAGGTTGTTTGGATTGTTAGCAGCTTTGCAGTTTGCTGCTAGTACAGTGCTATGAAAATAAGTGAAACAGAATACAGCTCAAACAGGGAGTCAACAAGGGCAAGCAGAGCAACTGGCAGCTCACAGTGGCTGCAGGAATGACTGGATGATCTTTAGCCAGAGCAGAGCAGCCACTGCTTCACCAAGAAAGTGCATCCTCAGAGAAACATTAGCATTACAGAGGGAAAGATGAAAATAAAGTCGTCTCTCGTCTTGCTCCTCGCTGGTTTCCTGTCAATGGAAGAAACGGTTGGAATCAGCCTCCCCGGGATCCTGCTTGAAAGGACTTTGGGCTTGTGATTTGAGCTCTGTCTTTTGTTGCCTCTTGAAGAAACTGTTATGGCTGACCTCATTTTCCGAGCGCAAGGCTGCTTCTGCAGAAAAGGCGCAGAGATGGTGGCACTGCAGTAGGCCGCGATGTTTTGAGCACAGGCAATATTTGCGGGGTGCAAGGGGGCACCGAGATGAGAAAACAAAGTCGCATTGTGTGACCATACAGAGTCCCCGTGCTGGGGGGTGCCCTGTGCGTTTAAGCACTCATTAATGCAGTCAGTGCGATATAGAGAGGCAGCGCGAGCGGAGCACAGAGACGCAGGCTGTCTTTGATGTGGGCTCATCCTTTGATAGGAAAAGCGCTCAGATTCGTCCTGTTCATCATCTGGCCCGTTTTCTCCTCTTCTCTCAAACCAGGGAGAGGGAGAGGGATCCGAGATGCAGCGCAGCACAGGGCGCGTCATGAGGGAGGTGCCAAAGAAGGCTCAAGTCCTCAACAATACACTGAGGCACAGCAAAAGGCAATTAATTCACAACATCAGAGGAACCCAGGCCAAACAAGATCAGAACTTTCTGAATACACACTCACACCCAGACACACACACAAGCTCATTTTCAAATCCTTCCATTCCAGCTGTCGATTACACATAGATGCTTTTGCTTTGGTTGCTTTTCAAGAACATCTGTGCTGCTCTGTCTGTTGGATTCTTGGAGCAAAGTATGCTCTCCTTCCATAACCACAGCAGCTCTTAGGTTACAGAATTGCATCTACAAGAGAAGCAGGAAGGAAAACAGTAAATTGGGTTACTAGGGATGGAAAGTCATGTTGATGGAGCTGGCTCTCTGTAGGACGAGCTAATGGACAACCCTCCTGTCCAAGGGTAACGAGAGAGACCTTGAGGTGGAGGAAGCCGAGCATGGAGTGGCAAACATGCAGAGAGGGTAGCTGCTCCTACTTTTCCTCCCTCACGTCTCGCATCATGGCTCTCCATGAACAAGTTCATGTCCTCCATGTTGTTCTATGGTTTAACCACAGGAATCTGAGAATGGAAAATCACTTACTGCTCAAGAATGCAGACAGCAGTAAGAGAGCAGATGTTGAAAACTGCTCATGTTTGCATACAGCTTGGTAGGGCTCAAGTTAGAGGGGAAGTGAAGCTGGAGGTTGAATGTACTAGTTTAGCAGAAGAACTTCTATTTTACCCTTAAGTAATATTTTCATATTCAGTCAATTATGCTGATGTGCATATCCACAAACCTAAAGAGTGAAGTTTCAATTAGGAAGGAGCCCTGACTGACTAAATCTGCTCTCTTTCCCACTTCCCCCAGTGAATGGTGGATGGTCCACTTGGACGGAGTGGTCAGTGTGCAACAGCCGCTGTGGGCGAGGGTACCAGAAGCGGACACGGAGTTGCACCAACCCAGCGCCCCTCAATGGGGGTGCTTTCTGTGAGGGCCAGGGCATCCAGAAGTTGGCCTGCACCTCCCTCTGCTCAGGTATGATCCTGTGAGCCATACCTGTAACTATCATTGAGGCACATAGATAGATGAAGCAGGTTTGGAAATTGACATAAGGAGTAAAACAGAAAAGAGAGCTCAGATAAATAGGAAGAGAACCAAGAGAACCAAATGAAGGGGTACAGCATGGAAAACCAAAATCAGCCCTGGGGAGCCACAGTCCATGTTGTCTTACATAACAGTGGAAATCTGTTCAGGTGTGATGTGCAGTCTTCAGTCACTTACAATTAATCAAGAAATAACTAACTATAACCCTTAAAACCTTAGTACCTGAGCATTATGAGTAGGATAGTCCAGACTTAGCCAGAAGTCTTTTACACAGTGGGTGTCTCACAACTGCTCCTCTGCACAGTGGATGGGGTGTGGACCGAGTGGAGTAAGTGGTCAACCTGCGGCACGGAATGCACCCACTGGCGCAGACGAGAATGCAATGCCCCTGCGCCCAAGAATGGGGGCAAGGACTGTGAAGGCATGGTGCTGCAGTCTCAGAACTGCACTGATGGCCTTTGCATGCAGAGTGAGTACCTCATCCTCCAACCCCCTCTAAGTCATGTATGCCTGCCTTGTGTCGCTGTGTGTGTGTGTGTGTGTGTGTGTGTGTGTGTGTGTGTGTGTGTGTGTGTTTGGTCCCCCTCACACAGACACACAGAGTAACATTCATTTATTCATGCAGGTTGTGTGACACTGTGGTATTACACCAGTGACATAAAGGGCTATAGAGAGATAATAGCACTTTGTTTGGCAGATCATTCTTGCAGTGTAAAGAATCTGGTCATGTTTAAATCACACCAATCATCTCCATGCCTGGCACCAATTACCTCATCCAGAGCCCTGTCTGTCAGAAGCTATATATGAAGAATAATGATAAATGATTACCTTGCATGCGCATTATAATTATCTCAATAATTACCTCAATGACTTCAATGATTATTTCATCTGTGACCCCAGTTTGAAAAAAAAACAAAACACCCTGGATTTAAAGATTCAGGCAAGAAGAAAATTGGAGCAGCAAAGTCACAATAATATACATTTCTGTTTCTACAGCAAAAGCAATTATACGTATCGATGAGCACACAATATGTCTTATTGGCCGTGCTGTTTTCAAAGATTTTTTCCAATGTATTATTGTGCAGAGTGAAAGGTGAATCAAATTACCGTTGAGACGAATTTTTGTCTGTAATTGTCTTGCTTTCCTTCCACCACTTCCTGTGGTTGCTTTCAAATAAGGTTTTTGTTTTTTATAGCACTTTTTTTGGCCCAAACTAGCTTTACGTGAGCCATAGATCTTCATGGTCCAGGATGCATAAAGTACTGCTCACAATGTTTCTTTTCTTTATGTAAGAAAGAACAAAGAAGAAAAAAATCCTTCATTCCATTCTGCCAGCAATCCATTTATTGTGCATTTGAGACTTAGGAGGCTGGAGGAGATTAGAAATAACACCAATTTGGTCCTGGCAGGATAAAGGAACCTGTGTTTTTGTGGTGCGTGGATTGTGTATATCTGCTAATTCCCCCTTTCAGCGGATTTCTCCTGGGCTCGTGGCCTGCAAAGGAACAAGGGTGATAGGCAAATTTGATGGTGAGGAGCATAAAGGCTGTCTTGACCTGAGTTGGTCAAATTTCCCCCAAGTACAGCCCTTTACACTCTGGCAGGTATCTAATATGTCAGAAAATGTCTGGAAATGATGAATCTGGAGGAGACAATGTGAATTTGAGCTGACCTTGAAGAATAAGTGAAGAGCCCCTACAGTATTCTGTCATGCTTACAAAGCCTGTGTGTGCCAGTAACAGTGAGCTTCTGGTACAAGTGCCCCTAGACATAGGCCATAGAAATCAGCAACATAAGCAGATTGCCCCTTGGACTTCATTCTCCGCCACCTGTCCTGGATGCAAAGCGTGTTCCCTGAGCCTTCTTGTTCCTTCAGAAGGACAACTCATTTGCCAAGAACATAAAACCTGCATTGATATAGATTTAGGCTTATTTCCCCTGATTGATTTTTTTTTCTCCCCAGATTGAGTTAAAGGGCTGCAGACAGTTTTGTCATCACTAATGACTATTTCCATGTAAATTTAAGCAACAATTTGTGTGCTAAAACCTTGTATCATTGCAGATGTGAATTGTTATATTATACTGGGATAGTTTAAGTTCGCCAACCCCCCAAGGCTCTTGGATGCATAGTGAGATGCTCAAAAGTATTTGCTATTCAATTTTTCAGACATAGAAACTGGTCCACAGCCATATCTCATCAAATCAATCGCTTCATCTCAGTTTTTCTGTCACTCAAACCTAATTGCTTCACTTGTCCGTAAGAATGCAGTTGTATGGATTTTCCCTCTTTATTGGATTAACCTAAATGTAGGGTGACATTGCCGCATAGCCCCATTTGCCTGCCTGTGTAAACCCCCCCAGCTGTACAGGCTCAGATTGTCTGCTCTGTATCAAAAATAGAATTCACACGTTTCATGGAAGGAAATTTGACAATCTTCAAAACATCTGCTTTCATCTTTTTTTAAAATTTCATACTGCCTTTCACACCTTAAAGCAAGGAAGTGCCTTGCCTTATTATGGCTTTCAGATTGGGTACTAAATGCTGTTACATTTATATGTCTTAGAATCTGTAAGAACAGGGTAACTTTACTGGTGAAACTCAAATATCTTAAATACCATGGATGCCCTGAGTTTCAGGCTTTGATGATTTTCTTTAGCATTCTTTGTTGAAATTGGAGCAACTGAAGTCCTTTTGCTTCCTGTCTTCTGTCTCCTTTTCATCCTGTGCCTTTCTTCCATCTATTTCACTGCTCCTGTTTTGTGGCTGCAGATCTCTGGTCGTAGAGCTGTTGGATAGATGGCGTTTGCCTCACTGTGAATGAAGGATACATCCTAAAAAGACACAGAACAATACTGCCTTTATGCATCTGCACCCTTATATTTTGTTTATTTACTTTTAGTGTATAGAATGAAAATGACATACACCCCAAATGGTGACCAGAGTAAAGGATCGGACTTTCTCCACACTCTGCGAGGGGAGATGTAATTGAAACATTCAGAATCCAGACGGGAACTGAGCAGAAATGGGTGGAAGTCATCTAAAAATAGATATCACTCTCACCCTAGTAACTGCTCCTTTCCACCGGGGGTCTTTAATGTCTGCAATAAGATTCCAGTTTTGGTATCCGAGGCTTTAGTCGTGCCAAACTGCAGGGAAGAGCCAATATAGCTTGATAGTGTTTACACATTCATTCCAGATCCAGGCAGAGATACCACACTATTACATTACTGCATTCATTTGCTTAGCAAACACTTTTAACCAGCCTGGAGAGCTTACAATTCTTTTGCTCATTTATGTAGGACATTTAGTTAAGCAATTAAGGTTAAGTAGTGGGCCCAAGGGTTTAACCAGAGTCCCAGTGCAGGACTTTAACTGCTAAGTTATCAGCACGGAGTCACTGAAATTTCGGGCTTGAGTCATTAAAAGCACGTAACAGCCAGACTTTTCCAGTTCCTGCTGTCAGATGTCGGCCACAGGACGTGCTGGCTCACTACAGTGGTAATTGAGTCCACTGACACTGCTCCAAAGGGTTCCAGAATGTTCCAGAAGCATCTGCACAGGGTGAACGAGGGCCTCTCCTGGCTCTCACTGTACACTAGAGGAAATTTAAATGAAGTCACGTTTCATACAGACGGTATGCTTACAAAATACGTATAAGTGTTTTCTGGTTTATGTTAATAAATCTTTTTTTTTTTCAACTAAAAAACCTTTGCGGATGTCTTGTTGTATGTCTGTATGTCTCTCTCTCTCTCTCTTTCTCTCTCTCTCACAGATGCAGTCTTGTTCTTTCACGCTCTTTCTTCTTCTCAGCTCAGTCAATTCCAGTTACTTTTGCTCAGTGTTTGCTCTTATGTCTGATCGTGACTGTTTTTGTCTGTGTTTACGGTGGGATTCCTGGTTTATACACCAGCTGTGTCTACCTATTCCTGCACTGTAGCTCTTCTCTATGGCTCGCGTGTAATATTGCCCTTATCTGCTTTTTGTCCATGGCCAGAGGCCCAGATCCGCAGTCAAACATGCACTGCTGCAGCGTGCAAATGTTAAAATGCTTGCTGACAGCCACACCAGGTAATTTGAGCCAATAGTTCAATTGTCATGACTTGCTGCCAAAGCCAGGACTGCAAAAGTATGGCACTCAGTGGCATGAGACCAGCTGAAAGTCAGCTGAAAACAGTTAATTTCATGGAGTCACCTTTCCTTAAGGAAACTTGGGACCCAGGCCAGGCGGGCAATGCGGTCCTTTCTCTCCCACTTAACCGCAGCTTGGGTACAAACAATAGGGACTCAAAACGAAAACAGTGAAAACAGAATGTGTGATGGTCAGTTGTGCATGTCTTTGTCCGTTTTCTGAAATTTTGTTTCTGTCTCAATGTGATTTTCATGTCCCACCTCCTCCCTTTCACCCTCAAGGTTCATTATATCAGATGTCCCCCGAGCCAAAGCACAAGAATGATTTGGGATTGTCATGTGAGTTTCTGTATTTTATTTTACTATTTTATTTCCTTCCTTTTCTTTGTTATATTGTCCAGCGTTTTCATCCTCTTGGTCTTTTTAATTGATTCAGTTTTTATTTTTCCATATATATTTCCATTTTAATGTTCTTTGTGTCCTTTGTGTTATATCCCCCTCCTCCTTGGAAGCAGCTCTTTCTGGTGCAGCCTTTCTGCTGCTCTTGCTAACCCTGCCCTGCAGTTCTCCCTTTTGTGCCTTCGTCTTTGGAGCGGACTCTTCCGGAACCTGGCACAAGGGCCCACTCTGTCAGTTTCCTCCTCTGATGACTAAAATGACTTTCCTTTCATTCCCTCTTTTTCTCTTTCTGGAAAGTATGCAAAATTCATTTTTGACCTCAGGCGACAGATATTAATTAAAACACCGTAATTTCCTCATTTCCAGCACTTGACTTTTCCTGTGTTAAATTTTAAGGATCTGTTTTAACGTAGGAGTGTGTATTCCAAAGATATATGTTAACATGACATATATGGTATAAATGGTTACATTTTGTAACTTGCTGTTATCATCAAAGATGATGTATCTGGAGAAGTATCTGTTAAACATCTTCAGGGTGGCATGCAGGGAAAAAATCAAACTGAGTTGACATGGCAACACTTTCAAGTGCTCTTTAGAACGAATCGCCCTTCTTGCTGCTCATGGGGATTGATTAAAGGAAGTTCAGAGAAATCTTTAGCAGGACCATGATTGCCTGCAGGCCTCTGCACCCTTGCATGAGCAGAATCGCTGCTCTGACATGTCCTTCTGGCACAGCTTGTTAGGACTATGGAGCAATCAGGTGCCAAATGGACAACCAGTCACTTTGGTCCTCTGGCCACAGGCTGCCAGGAGTGCCTGCAGTCAACAGGGAAACATTGATCATCTTAACATTAAGAGCTTTCCATCTGCAGAACATCTCCCCAATGTCCAAAGAAATACTTGTGAATTTTGATTAGTGTACTATCTGCCTCTGGAAGATCCGCTAGAAGGGTGCAAAAGTGTTCAAAGCTTTCAGACAAACCAGGAAGCTACTGAAGACCCAGATTTCTCAGCTTTCCTAGCCTGAGACTTCCAGCGACAGCAGGCTGGCTGTGAACTGCCTTTGGATTCCAGTGATGCTGTGAACTTATGTGACTGGAAGTGCTGAGCAGTGAGACAGGCTTATTTGACTGTCTCTGATCCACATTCTAATGATCACTCACTCAGTCTCCTTTTTTCTCAGTCTAAATGTTTGATGTCTCTTGAGTTCAGTAGATACTAAATGTTATGATTTTGTGGGTGGGATGCTGAGGACAGGGCAAAAGGTAACTTTGAGCATGTCTGTGAGAGGTCTAGTGGATGCTTTGTGAGCCACCTGTTTGCATGTCTACTTATCCTGTATTCCAAGAAGGTTGTTGCTTAAGCCCACCTTCATGCTCATAGCTAGGGGAAACAGGGGAATCATGTCAGTTGAACTTCCTTTTATTTAGGGCAAAGATTGCATTAGAGGGCAAACTGATACCTAGTGCCTAGGTGACTGTACTAGTCCACGGCAGTGTATTCTGACATTGATCGGTACTGTCTGTGCCCCATTCGTCGCCGCTAGTAGTTAGGACTGACGGAGACACAACTTCATTTGAAGTCTCAATGACTCCCAAATGCACTTCGTGCACAATCGATGGTCTGTAGGAAAACGCTGGAAGTGACTGGGTTGTGTACACAGCACGGGCTGAAGGAAACCAATGGCATCAATGACAGCACACCAGTGGTGAAGACTGACGCCTACTGGCAGGAGAGTGAACTGCTTATATGTACTGAACAGGCCCCAGTTCCGTTGCTAGACTGCAATGTGAGAACCTCACAGACCAAAGACAGCTTTAATGAAAGAAGTGATCAAAAGATAGATCAGAAAGAGAGGCTCGGTTTAAACCTAGGCAGAAAACGAGAGCTGGGAAGATCAGAAAAGTTGAGAACATCCAAAACTAGAACATGTTAAAATGAATATATTTTCTGCCATCAGTGCTTCCTTTATGTACAGTTTTGTTTTTTTTTGCATTAGCACCCAACATACCAAACATCACCCACTGTGAGCTGAACACATATGAAGCGTTCAAAATAACAGTGGCTCAGGTTCTGAAAGGCTTGTAGATGACAGTAGCATAAAGCACATATCTACCAGGATGTAAATGGTGGCAAATGCAACAGTGGCAAAACCTGTACAGGTAATTGTATTTGAAATACAGCAGACAACAAAGCAGCACAGTCCATGCAGTTAATAATGTCTAAAAAACGCTGCAGATATCATGGCAAAAACTGTTTTGCTAATACCATCTGAAGCATTGCAGGCAAGCACTTGTGCGGTCTCTCATCAGCTGTTCTCATCCGGTCTATGCATTAGATAACGGAGCATTTTCCAAGTGTCCTCTTGGTGCATTTCTGGGAGAACCTAGTTTACCGTCGCTGCCACCCTGTCAATTAAAACTTTATATGGAACCTTCTACATGAAAGCTTGTGCACCCACATGTTAATGAAAATTTCACAATTGTAATTCTGCAAGCTCATTAAACATTCAGCGAAATTGCAGAAAGTGGATGTGGAGTTCATAAATTAATAAATAGGCTAATCAGATTATATTTTCCTTTTATTTGTCTGTAAAACTGCGTGTGTGAGTGACAGAGTGAGAGGGTGTTTGTGCTGTTTTAACAATGTAATGTCGCTTCATGTCACCTTTTTCAGAGTTTATATGAAATGTTTTATGCAACAGTAGATGAAATAATCCGTAAGGAAAGATAGATGCCTTTATCAAATGTGTGGTGATGACAGGCGCATACTTTTAGTGAAGCCACTATTCAATCACCTGTGTTCCCTGGTTTCCTCCTGGCAGCTGCACCCAGCACGGACGACGTGGCGCTCTACGTGGGCATCGTCATTGCCGTCATCATGTGCCTCGTCATCTCCGTTATCGTAGCCCTCTTCGTGTACAGAAAGACCCACCGCGACTTTGACTCGGACATCATCGACTCCTCGGCGCTCAATGGTGGCTTCCAGTCTGTCAACATCAAGACGGCTCGGTCAGGTAAGCGCCAAGGGGGTGGTGCGGAAGGCTGTGGCTAAGCAAGCAATGGGAAGGTGCAAGCGGGGCATCAGTTGTGCAAAGATGAGATGTTGTTCAGTGCAGTCCTGCCCTGTACCATAAAGCTGTAATGATGTGATCTACAACAGGAACTTGAAAATGTGACTGTGGTCAGGGTTTTTTTTTTTTTATACTTTTGGGTTTGTGTTCAAAGATACACAGTATATGTTTGCTTACAGTGCCAATCAAAAGTTTGAGTGCACCTGGACAACACTTGCATGTGATAAACTGGACAGAAAAGAGGCTGCAAAGCAGCACACGAGCGTCCTACATTTCTGTGAATTGAAGTAGAGGAGCTGGGAAGACATGAGAGTGCATTTCCCAATCAAAGCTTTTAACCAAATGCCACATGAATCAAGCTCATTTCCAACAAATGGACTCAAACTTTTCACTGGTTCTGTACGTGCCACTGAATGTCTGTGTGTTTCTTCTATGGTATCATACCATTGAAGCCTTGAAGCTTATGGACAGACTGCCAAAGTGTCTCAGTAGGTATCCCCCTCTGCTGTTTTTTTTTCTTTATTAATGCCACATGGATTGATCATATATTAAAGCAGTCACACACAGTGATATTGGACCTGTCATCAAGCAAAAGAATAAATACAATGGTGAGTGAAGCCAAATGTTTTTTTTTTTTTTCCATCGCTGGGACTAACAGAGAAATGTAATTACTTTAGGATTAAAAATGTCAAATCTGAGCTCAAACAGCTTTGGTTAATCAGCGGTGTCCCCCCCCCCCACCAAGTAGTAAAGGTGGCCCTTTGTAGTGGAGAGAAGTTGCATAGCAGATGCTGGATTGCCTGGCAGGAAAAGAGAGGATGTAAATGTAATGCTGCAAATGGAAAAAGAACTGGAAAGTAATTTAGAACCCTGCTTCAGTACATGAGGCCTGGCTGACATTTCATCAGGAGACAATTAGGATGCCTGTCACTCCAGTGTGATAGCCCGTCTCAGATTATCATTGATGGTGAATTATTTTTCTGTTTTTTTTTTTTTTACGTTTTTTTAACGTTTCCCCCACCCATATATACCACATGCACTTTTTGGCTTGTTCTAGTTAATTAAAATTCTGCTGTGTCAAATGGGCTGACAGATGAGCGAACCATTGAAACAGGAACAAACAGTGCGCAGTATAGCCAGCAGTGAGTAAGGGAAGTGAACTGCAAGCATGGATGAAAGGCATCATACTGCATCTACATCAGCGCAGTTGGGGACGAGAAAGATCCTTCTTTCGGGGTAGTGACATCAAGAAATGTGATAGAGCCATTCTACAGTCCAGTCATGATGGCACTTGCACTACTGTATGGTCTTCAAACATTAGGGACAGCAGGGGCTATACTGGTTAGAACCATCTGCTTGCATTTAGAAGTCCTGGATTTGATTCCCTGCTCCTGCTGTAGTCCCCTTTAGCGAGGCACTTACCCTGAGGGGATGCAGTAAAAAATTCCCTGGTGTGTACGTCTTGAAATAACTGTAAGCAAACTTTGTAATTTGCTTTAAAGAAACACATGAAATGAAAAAAAAAAATCAATAATAATTAATAAACTTACTGGGAATGCTAGTAAATCAGGAAAGAAAGAAGTAAGTCTTCTGACAAGTATTTTATAAAATGTTTTAACAGAATAAGTGAGAATGGTAAATAAATAAACCAGAGTGCTGTTAAAGAGTTTATTTGCTAAGTCTTTACCTTCTGGGGAACTTTATTTTAACTCCAAGAATTTTGGGGACTTTGTTTACATGCCAGCTGAACTCGGGGTGTATATTAAGATGTGTATTTTTAGCTGTCTAATATGGTACACCGAGAGAAAAAATGGTTGATTTCTTTAATTGCTTCCCAGCAATAAACCCATTTTTGTTATTGTCGTGATTGCTTGTTCCCACCAGAGCTGATCCATTAGACAGTCCCAGCTGTGTTGATATTCGTGACTGACTTTGAAAGTGCCTTCATGCTGACATGTTGCTCCGGATAAACAATGACTTAGTCTGAAGTATGATAATGTGAGTCTCCTGCTGCACTCCACAGCTGACCTTATGGCCACACCCCCTGACCTGACGTCTGCAGCTGCCATGTACCGCGGTCCTGTCTACGCCCTCCAGGACGTGTCAGACAAGATTCCAATGACCAATTCGCCCCTCTTGGACCCTCTGCCCAACCTGAAGATCAAGGTGTACAACTCGTCTGGTTTGGTCACACCACAGGAGGAGCTCGCTGACCTGAACTCAAAGATATCACCCAAGGTTCCACATACCCTGCTGGACAATGAGACCATGAACCTGCGGAACCAAAGCCTGGCTAGGGGCCGCGACCCCTCCTGTACCGCCTGCGGATCCTTCAATTCATTGGGCGGACATCTCATTGTGCCCAACTCAGGTGGGTTTGCAAAGAACTGTGTTGAATAAAAACAGCTGGAGCGGTAGGTGGTGTAGTGGTTAGATTCCTGCTGTAGAACCCTTGAGCAACTTTCTTATTCTGAGCTGATTACTCAGCTGTCTAAATAATTAAATGTAAACACACAGTAAACAAACCTAATATGGTTAGTTTCTTTTCTACAAAGCCATCAAGTAAGTAATGTTTAATTGTCGGAGATTATCACTTATTCATTATTTATTCATTTAGTTGATGATCTTCTCCGAAACAACTTTCAATATTAGGTTTGCATACAAAGCTACTTATATTAATTTACCTACTTAACCAGCAGGGAGTAGAATTCAAATGGAGGTCTGTTGAGCAGAAGGCAACAGGTCTGACCATTAGTGCTACACTCAGCCTACTTCAGGGCTGATTTTTTTTATCCTACTTCTGGTAGTTTCCAGAAACGCTGACAGCAACCAACTTGCTTTTTGCGATCTGCGTTGAGTCTCTTCCTGAACAGTATCTGTTTGATCTCATGTCTGTTAATGGAGAATCTGTGTTGACAGTTCCCAGTACAGTATTGGGTCCAGGTAGAGGCACAGACTGTCTCTTTGTCATGTGGAGTTAGAGCTTGTTTAAAACTGCTCCTACGCTGCTGAACTGTGGTAGAAGTTCTGGCAGCAGTCTGTTTGGGGTGTCAGAAATAACAGCCTATCACATAAATCCTCATCACAGGAAACTCTTCTAATGTGATAAACAAAAGTGCTTCAATCAATTGCTGCATGTTAAGTAATGCAGCAGATAGCAAAGATGGTGAAGGTCAGCAGTCTGTTCATTTTAATGGGTAGAGAAAAAGAAGATGATGTGAAAATTGATCTGGCATTGTTCATTGTGGATGTGGGCATCTGAAATGTCACACACTGTCAGCAAGTTAAACAAGCACATGACTCACAACATCCCAGTCAATAGTGACCACACATCTGTACCCTTCCCGGCGTGCTGCGGCAGGGCCTTTTGCGCAATCGGACAGGAACATAGAGGTGATATCAGTGAGATCTGGCAGGTTTACACTCCGGCTCCTCACAAAGATTATTTATTTATTTCTTTTTTATGAAACTACCCCCCCCCCCTCCCGATTTACTGGAGCAAATCAGTGCCAGCACAGAAGGAGGCCTTGTCAATAAACCAGGGACAAGATCCTTAACACTTTTATGAGAATTGAGCACAGTCAGTTTTGATTTGTGTGTGACCTTTATATACTGGTGGGTGAAAGGGTGCTGCTGCAGTCTCTTACGGGTCTGCTCTTCATCGTAAACCCAGAGCTTTCATATCCGTGGTCACCAGCTAGGCCCAGGAAATTATTCTTAATTCGGAATTGCCCTGGGTCTTCAGCACATACTGGGTGATGAGTTCAATAACAATTGGCCAGACTCTTCTTATGTCTTCAGTACTGCCAGGAGTTTTGTGTCACCATAAATCACCCTTAGAGCCCCACGAAAGGAGGTGCCCTCTCTGAGACTGAAAAGAGGAGAAGTCATTCTCAGCTCATCCCTGGCCCTAAAGAGTCAATTTTGCATGGCTTCATTATGAACCGCCACCAGAATTTCCATTTGTATGTATGCACATTGCAGTCTAATGCAGAACTGCGATCCCCTGGGGCATTGTGGGATACATCTGCCATAAGCGAGTGGTTCTGGACTCTGTGGCCTTTTACAGCCCTCCTGCATGGATTAGCAGAGCTGCGTGATGGGATTGAGGAAGTGGCTAAATGTCAGCCTAGCAACAGACTTATCGTATGAGATCAGCATCTCAATGCTTACTTTCTCTGTCCAACACTGCCTCTCCTTGTACCTGCGGCTAAATGTGAGAATATGTCGAAGAAAGGTTTCTGTTTGTGTGAAAATGGATTTGGTGCCTCTGGTCACCCTGCAGTGAAGTTTAGTGTAAAATGCCCAGCGATGGTTATATTGGGAAATGTCAACCCCACTATGTCACTCAGTTGTCATTTGATAGTTTATTCTAGCTGCTGCCTCCTGCTATGAAGGACGAGTGTGTTCTGCATTTTTTCAGGTTTTTAACGGCAGTGTTTTTGATCGTGGTGGCGGAAGAATAAATGGCAGGGGGACATGCAGTCAGTTTGCTTGAATAGACCGTAGGGGAGACTAGACAGCTATTAGCCAGATAGAAAGGAAGACAGGTCTTTAATGGTCTTAAAACCAGATTATGAGTGAGAGAAACCTTGAGGAAAGTACTTGAGCACCTTCAGACAAAGTCTTATGAGCAAATATACCTAATGAAAAGCAGTCATACTGTAAAAATCATGCTCGTCATTTTGATGTGCACCTCTTGCAGTGGTGCTTAGCGTATCTCTATCTGTGTACATGTGTCTGCAGCTGTATCTGTGCATGGTATGTGTGCGGTGTGAACTGCACATGGCAGGACACCTCTCCCGACAACTCTTGTGATGCTAACCTGTTGTCTACGATGTCAGCATGTGGCTTCCAGTGTCAGCATGGCGTCTCACGTATCAGCGTGATGATCCAGTGTCAGCTCAGTTTGTCCAATGTCAGCTTGACATTTGTGATGGTGTGTCTGATGTCTGCATGCTGTCTCCAGTGTCAGCGTCACATCTCGAGAAAGTCGGCATGCTGTCGTTCATGTCAACACGCAGTCTTCAAAGTCAAACTGTTGCCTGCAATCTCACTGTGCTGTCTCAGATATCAGTGTGTCGTCTCCAAAGTCAGCATATTGTGTCCAGTAACACTGTCTCTGATATCAAGATGGTGTCTCCAGAATCAATGTGTCATCTTCAAAGTCAAGGTGTTGTTTGCTAACTCTTTTTAAAGCACTGTTATTGAAGTCAGTACATTGTCTCCTATGTCAGTGTGCCAGAGTCAGACACACAGTGTGTTTTTTTTTCTTTCCAACAGGTGTGAGCCTGCTAGTGCCAGCTGGAGCTATCCCTCAGGGTCGAGTATATGAGATGTATGTGACAGTCCACAGGAAGGACAATATGAGGTATGACCATCAATGTCACGGTTGGGGTCGGATATCTAGAGATCTTGTTTTGTGATGTTATTTGATAATAAGACTAAAAAATAAGATTTTCAGCTGACTGAAGATTCAGGACTTGACCAGCAGTCCATGCAAAGCAAGGGCATTAAAATGTTGACCTAACATATGGAGGGGTGTATGAAGCCAGCAAAATTTGTGTTAGAGATCAGAGATGTAGTGTAAATCATCCTCTTCTGTGCTTTTGCTGTGGTCCCAGGCCCCTGGTAGAGGAATCACAGACCATTCTGGGTCCGGCGGTGAGCTGTGGCCCCCTAGGGGCCCTTCTCACCCGCCCCGTCATCATCACCATGCACCATTGCGCAGGAAACCACAGCCAGGACTGGCAGATCCAGCTGAAGAACCGCACACCACAGAACCAGTGGGAGGTGAGAGGTCACTCTGAGGTTGGCCTGGGTCATTCACTGCTCCATCCAAGTCCAGTTCTTAAAAAAACTCAGCAAATTATCACTGCTTTTTTATTCATGTTGAATACTAGCCAATTAGATCTTGGTATTTCAATCTCTAGAAAAAAGTCCAGCCATTTGTTTATATGAAAGGGGATCTTCAGAAAGCTAAGAAGTATATCTCAGTGTGTACATGTTTCTACAGCCTTGTGGAAACATTTTCAGGAAACTGTCCCAGAAACCCTAAAAAGTCTTTCTGGGAATATTCCCAAAATGAAGAATTACAGATTTTTTTTCTACATGTCATGTGTTGAGAAATTTGTTTGGATGAGTTTAGGAATAATGTAGTGAAACAAAGAAAGAATTAGTATGGAGTTCTCCAAAATTACATGTAAATAAAAATGTGTCGGTGTGTGTTTTTGTGAAAGAGAATGTGTAAGACACTGTGTATGCAACGAAAAAATGGGACAGACTTTCAAGTGCGTGTGTGAGTCTGTATGAACTAGAAAGTGGGACAGCCTCTGCATTACTGTGCGACTTTTTTGTGCATAAGTGAGTGTTTACGAGAGTATGACTGGAAGAGTGGGAACAACAGCTTTCTTCTGTGTGATTCTGTGTGTGAGTGAGAGCGTCATTAATGCAGTGGCCTCGTTTCTGTGTTTTCTGCTTGTATGTGTGCTGGTGTGTCTGGAAGAGGGTGGGTACTGTGTGTGTGAGGGCGTGTCAGCAGGAAGCGGAACATCTCTTGTGCACGTGTGTGTGCTTGTGTCTAGCTCTAACCCCGCCCCCGCCCAAACTTACGGTGTCAAAGTTACACCGCGGTAACTGTGAAGATGGGGCCTGATGCAACCACAGCCCTCCTGCAGCCACAGTCCTGCTGTTCCCGTGGCCTTCCCGCTCCAGTGACCGCGGCGTGCAAGTGGTGGTAATGATAAGCGCCGTCATGGGCTTTGCGGGGAGGCTGTCGTCAGGAATGCCTCTGCGCTCTGCCCTTTATTGTTATCACTCCCAAACACAGTGTCTCCTCCCTGATTACGGATGCAGAATGAGTGCAGAGACTCAGCGTGGGGCTCCCCAACAAAGCACTCTTTCGCCAGGCCTCACGCTTTCCCACAATGCAGCTGTCCTCTTCGATTGAAAGCGGTCCAGGAAGTCCGGGCTCGGTGGAAACTTTAAACGGCTCTGCACATTTAGATATTTGCTGTGTTTGATGTGCAAATGAGCCTTCCAAGTCCACAATTCCTGACCCAGTACTTTAAAGATAAAAGGTTTCCTATTTTTTAAAACTCAACTAAAAAGCACACCAAAATCTGTTTTAATTTGTCCAACGCTTGTAGATATTGACATGCATCTTGTTGCATCTGAAAAATTTTCAAGTGACATGGCATCAAAGGGAGTTTGGATTTGACCGGCGTGTTAATCTGCTATTAAGATGCATGTGGCAACATCCCAGTGGGATGTCAGTCCAGGCACAACTTTTCCACACTCTCAGCAGAGAGGCTAATTTTGGATAGGGAACATTAACGTAAATTCTACTCACCATGCAGTTTTTTAATTCATCAATCTCTGTATCTATACGGCTCAATCTCTATTTGTCTTTGCTCTCTATGCATGACTTTGTTTTTCAAGCCACAGATTTGAAATTTGGCGTACGTGTATTTCTCAGCCTAAGCACGATTTTTTACAGTCAATTTATTTAATTACAGAAGGCTACCTACTAAATTTACTAAATTACTAAATTTGAAATTTGGTTTCTGACAAGGCTTGGAAAAGCAAGAGAAGAGACGACGCACAGAGCACGTAATGCTGATGGATTTACACACACAAATACTCAAACAAACAGATGCACATATAGTAACACAGCCACCTCACACACTTTTTGCAGACACACACTGTTGTACTTTCTCACTCAAACACACAGAAATTGGAAGATAATAAAGTTTGGCTACATATAATTTATTACTGTGAGCATTTCACAGTTTTCACATCACGCTATATACACGCTGACGCACATTCTGTTACACACACACACACACACACAAAATTCTGGTGATTATATAATGCGATATTACTGCGTGCACGTCACTACGATCGGTGTGCACATTGCTGTCTTTGCCATCAGTGTGTTGGATCAAAGGAGATGTGTGTAAATGAAAACGTAAAAATTAATAAGAAATAATGCATGACACACAGTGATAGTGCTACACACATTAGTGATATAAAGGTAACAAAGTTTGGCAATATATATTTTGTTTTTTCCCTTTCCACTTGACTATGACCGGTGTGTGTGTGTGTGTCACTCTTTGTGGTGTTTGCCTGTCTGACAACACTAACAGTACTTATGAACTAAATGCGACCACTTTAATGGTAAAACAATTTGGTGACTATATAAAGTGTTTTTATTTTTTTACCTTTCCTCAGCTATACTTTTTTGACCTGGGTAGCACCAGATAGCTCAGCTAGTACAGTAACAATTCTGAACAGGTTATGCTAAATTGGAATTTTGAGGTGTTAAGTAAGGCAGCTATTTTACTCATTAAACAGATATTTTAATCCTGTCGGGTGCTTCAGTTTGGGTAAAACACAATCTGTGGCTGAAATATTTTCACAAGCAAATTCATCACCTTACAGCTGATTATGTGTAAATAAAAGTGTGGATGGTTGGTGGTTGAATGGAATGTATATAAAACAGTAAGTCTCTTTGGATAAATACGTCAACCAAATACTGGCTAATAATCATTGCAGAATCTGCTCAATGAATTAATGTAAATGTGTGTAAATGTTCTCAGGACGTAGTGGTGGTGGGAGAGGAGAACTTCACAACGCCCTGCTTCGTCCAGATGGATGAGGAGGCATGCCACATCTTGACAGAGACACTAGGGACCTACTGCCTGGCAGGACAGTCCATCAGCAAGGCTGCTACCAAGCGCCTGAAGCTGGCTGTCTTCGGCCCTATTACCAGCACCGCCCTTGAGTACCACATCCGGGTCTACTGCCTGGACGACACGCAGGACGCCCTCAAGGTAGGGACCCGTTTTCACACACTGGAGAACCACAACTGCATGTACTGCTATCAGGTAGCATAGTAGCTAATATTGTGGATAAATGTGGACATTGGCAGTTGAACTCACAAGCAGTGCTTATTGCTTACCCTGTAAAACAGCCAAATACATTTAAGTGGGAATGTCTTTAAAGGGGCAGCAGAAGGCACATTGTTTAGGACAGTAGTCTTGCAATAAAAGGACTGGGGTTCAATCCCTGCTCCTGCTGTAGTACCCTTCAAAGCACTTACCCTGAATTGCTCCATTAAAAATGACCTATCTTTATAAATGAGTTAACTGTAAGTAGTTTAAGACTGTAAGTCACCTTTGAGAAAAGCGCCAGACAAACGAATAAACGACACGTTAGATAAAGTGTTGGTTAAACAAAGATGCAGCACCATCTCCAACATGAGTTTCCTCACAGGGTCCAATGACCATGAAATGACTTGTACAGATGTCCGATGAAAATGGCACCACTGCATTCGGGTTTGCAGGAAGCATGCTGTGTTTTAACTGACGTGAGCCGCGTTTGTGACGCATGCTTCATTTCTCAGATTTCATTTGGTCAGATACGCTTGGGCCCCGGTGAGGTTAATAATAAGAATGAGCAGCCCTCTGCCACACTCTCAGCCAAGTAAAGCTGCCAGCATTCACATGAAGCCTCTCAGTCTGCAATCCTGGAAATATGCTCACGTTCTGCACAGTCCTGTATCCACTCAGCTAACAGATGGCGTGTGTGGGGGACGTGTGTTTTCATGTTGATTTCTCCAGCTACCAGTTATTTTCATAGCAGCAGGACATTCCATCCAGCCCCATGTATTCTTCTGCCCATGTCCTTTGCATAGTGTGTAGGCTGCACGTACTGAAGCTGAGCAGATTGTTCCTCCGCCCTCAGGTTACAGTTCACCTCATCCTCTCACAGTAAGCTGATGGTTGGCTGATGATTGACTGGTTATGACTGGGCGATGACGGCCTGCCCGATCTCTCCCTGTGGTGATATCTTCCATGGGGCATTTTCAAGCAGGCAGCAGAGCAGCAGCTCTTGCGTGGGCTGTGCTAACAAAAACTCGCTTTTGCCTTTTGCCCCCCTCCCTTCCCCTTGGGGGCCCGCAGGAAGTCCTTCAGATGGAGACGCAGATGGGCGGGAAGCTGCTGGACGAACCAAAGACCCTGAACTTCAAGGACAGCACCCACAATCTGCGCCTCTCCATCCACGACATCCCGCATGCACTATGGAAGAGCAAACTGCTGGCCAAGTACCAGGTGTGTGTGGGAGGGTACAGTCACCGTGGAGTCGCTGGGAGTGACTATAAGGGAGGGAAATATAAAGTGGTTCTTGACTAGATTGCGCAGGGATACTTCAAAATAGTGTGTATGCATGTGTGTGGTGTGCCTTCACGTGTCATGAGAAAGCAAGTGTGCAAACTGTTACTGTGTCACTATCTCTGAGTGCACCTGTGCTATGCTGTCTGGTGGTGACTCAAAGTGGGTTTTGCTCCTCTCAATGTGTGGTGTCTGTAAGAGCAGCCCAGTGGCACAGCGGGTAGAGCTACGGCCTCGCAGCACCTGGGCTGTTCAACTGGTGATGGTTAACATTCAGAAGGGCATCTGGGGCAATGGCTAAAATGGGCTTCTCCCAGACAAAAAATGCTGCAAAACCGAGAGTGAGTTTGAGTGTGTGTGAGACAGTGTGTGTTTGTGCATGTGTGGGTTCCTGTGCACTGTGGCCTTGTGTAACTGACCTCCTGTGACCCTTTCCCCGCAGGAGTTGGCTTTCTCACAGGTTTGGAGCGGCTCCCAGCGCACCCTGCATTGCACCTTCACTCTGGAGCGCTTCAGCACCTCAACCATGGAGCTCACCTGCAAGCTGTGTGTGCGTCAGGTGGAGGGCGAGGGACAGATCTTCCAGCTCAACACCACCCTGTCTGAGGTGAGGGACGCCGCACCAGTGTCAACATCCCCCTTAAACAGACACACCTGCTCGCAATGTTGAGCCTTTTCCACACTGATTAACAATCCTTCCATAGTCTGGTCACCAGCCTACATGTGCCTCATGTTCCAAAACCACTGATTCGCTCAGAAGGTCTTGCTTCTGGTTGCCTAAAGTGTTCACAGTTTTTCTTGTGTCAATTATAAATGCTTTTCAAGACTGCAAATTTAACCCACAAAATCAATATGCTTGCTTGGCGAAACTAATTTATTTATTGCAGCATATTGTTTTCGATAAATGAGAAAAGCGAATATTGTGCCTTGTTCTGTAAAATCGTCCTCTAGGAATAGAGAAAAGTGGGAGTTTAGAAATATTAAAGTGTCGGTTCCCTCTCTCTGCTTGACAAATATTACACTTATTTTCTACAGCAGTCATTACTCACATGCGGTGTTTTTCATGGCAGTCTATTCTGAAGTCACCTGTCCATCGCGCGCACACACACACATACACACACATACACATGTACACAGACCATCGTTCTCTCTAGACTTTTTCCCAAGTTTTCTTCCAGCTGGACAAACTGTGTATAATAAGATATTCCTGTGCTGTGCCATGTCACTGTATAGAACCAACGTGGAATAAAGGTGGCCACCAAATGAAGAATAATAATATTAGAAAGTGAAAATGCAAGCTTTATGAATGTATGACAGGATCAACTGGTGCAAAATAATGAAAATTTGTTGTGGTAAATTGTGCTGTGTATCAGCAAACTACACTAAACTGTGCTGTAAGTGTCAGTAGCAAATAAAGCTGCTGTGCTCCTGTGGCAGTGAAAGACCACTGATATAAGGTAAATAAGGTGGTATAATTACGCAGCACAGAGACTGGTTCTTTGACATATCACACTCTCGTCCCTGACCTCTGACCTTGCACCCAGCAGGCACTGGTTTAGAACTGTGATGAAATGCAGAAGCAGTATCTACCTTTGTGTCCATCAATAATAATAATAATAATATAGTGGCTTAGCATCCCTCAGTGACCCTCTCAGTTCACCTGCATGTCACATCAGCAGTCTGCTTCTGCCTACATCTTTATATGGTAAAATCCCTGCTGGTCTCCCCTGTTTTGACCTTCCTGAGTGCTTTCATTTCACTTCTCTTTTTTCTTGATTTTATTTATATTTAGTTCAGTTGAACTTATTCTTATGAAGCGCTCTTTGCAGCAAGGCCGCATCCAAGCACTCTTTTTATGATCAAGTGCACAGAAGTACGAAGAGACAGTTAAAAAAAAACCAGAGTGCGAAAGCCAGAGGGAGGCGGGGGGAAGGGGAACAAAACTGTGGATGGACATACAGGAGCTAATAGGGCAGAGAACCCTGGGCATGCAGACAGGTGTGGGGGAGACAGGTATGGGGTATGGTCACTGGGCCTGCTGCAAACCCCTTCCTTTCAACACTGGACTGGACAGGGCACAGCCAGATGTCAGTGCTGTTTATGGACAGCATTTACAGGTGCTTCTGCTCTGCCTCCCCCTGCAGGACACACAGAGTATTGACACATCACTGATGGACCCCACCAGCAACATCACCACCCTGGTGGGCCCCAGCGCCTTTCGCATCCCCCTGTCCATCCGGCAGAAGCTGTGTGGCAGCCTAGATGCCCCCCAGACCCGAGGCAATGACTGGAGGATGCTGGCACACAAACTGAACTTGGACAGGTGAGTACATACCCACAGGAAGGCTCGTGTACTGTGCACACCTAGTTTACCCAGCACTTCTGTTGTGAATGTGAAGAGCAGACAGTGTAAAACCTCGAACATTCTTCAGTGTTACAGCTGTCATAAAAGTGAGCTAGACTAAGGATGACACCCCCCAACCCTTTTTCCCAGGTACCTTAACTACTTTGCTACCACATCAAGCCCAACTGGTGTGATTCTGGATCTGTGGGAGGCCCAGCACTTTCCTGACGGTAATCTGAACCGTCTGGCCGCCGTGCTGGAGGAGATGGGTCGTCATGACAACATTGTACCCGTGGCCACCGAGCACTGATGCCCAAGCCGACCTGTCTGTCTCACCACATCACAGGAACGTTGAGGACACATGCAGGAGCTGAGGGGATTTTCCTTTGATTTGTATTTACAAAAACAATAATGAGAAAAGAAGAAGAAAAAAATGGAGGATCCTACCTGTTAGCCTTGGCTGTACATTCCTTGGTACAGTTTGTTTTTAATTTATACAGTTTCCTAGGAAACGCGTTATTCTGCTGTCCATATATGTGGATAATCTCTGACTCCAGACATTTTTATGGGTAGAATATCAGTCACTAGGAGGGTGGGTGTCACAGGGGATTTTTTTGGGGGGGGAATCAGGTGAGCGGTGAGCCCCCCTGTGGTCCAGGTTTATGATGGAGAACCAAAAACAGCATTTCCACCTTATTGTGGCTTATATCAGCCTTTGCATCACCTTTTTCTGTTGCGGTGCCCATTAAGGATGATACTTTCTTTATATATATATATAGATATATAGATATATTTGATTGGAATTATGTTTATTGCAACACATTATGCTTGTGTGACATTTCTTATTTTACTGGATTATTTGTCTTTTTTGGTGCCACTTGGTGGACAAACAAAACATCTAGGGAAACAAGGCATTATTATTATCAGATAAAAAAACAATTACAAATATGTATATATACATCTACATAGAGCATTATACCTTTTACTATTTTAGTAATTATCATTATATCAATGGTAATATAGTGTTTTATTTTTGCTAATTTCAACAAATCAAAACTGCTAAAAATTTGTTTTTAAAAAAAGGCTTTTCATTACATCCACGTTTATGTAGACCTCAGTTACAGTGGTGAAGCAGCTCCGGGGCACCGGTGCTGTCTGGTTCTCTGTGCTGTGCTGTGGTCACCAGGACAGGGTCAGCTGGACGTTGCCCAGAGAACGACCGGTTCCAAACACCCCCGCCGATTGAGCACATGTTCTGCTGCTCTTGAATTGCCAGTTTGACTGAAATTAAAAATGTTTAATTTTCCCCGGTGTTTTCGGCTCTGACCCCTTTTCTGCCCCATACGCTGCAGACATGGGGGTTTTATGACTGTGACGGGTGTGTGACAGGAAGGAGCTAAAATAGTCAACTGTCCAGCATAAACTCCCCATTCACAGCAACACCTGAACTCTTCTATGGGGTGAGGACCTGCAAGGGCTGCAGACCAGAGGCAAATCTCATGGAAATGTCATCAGTGCAATGCCAAAATTTGCAAGAGTTTAAAGATATTCTTTTTTTTTCATAAAACTGAAACGTTTCTGTTACTGCAAGCTCTGAGGAAACACTTCAGAGAAACTGCTAGGAGAAACAATTTTGCAGACTGGAGATGTTTCCTCATACAGGTAAAGGGATACTTGGTGACAAATGCAAAAATATTTGGAAAGAGGTTCTACCTGTGTGAAGATGAAATCTCTTTTATATTCGTTTACACCAGCGGCACCCCGGCGCATTTTTTACTAATTTATTCATGGAACTAAGCTGGCGATGATCCGTTAAAGCTGAGCGCTCTTTATTGTTGTGCGTTCCTGCCACTAGAGGGAGCCTCTCGCGTCTCCATTTCAGTGTCTCCCGCAAGTGCTGTACTGTCTTCAAGTCTGCCTTTATTTTGCTTTTGTGTTCTCTGACTGATAGTGTCAAACATTACTAAAAAATGAAAATAATATGAATCTCAAAAGTTCAAACTCAAGTGGTCATTTTACAGATTTAAAAAGTATTACGTGTTGATTTTGCTTTATATTATGTCTCGCAAGCTTCCTGTCTGGCTTGGTCTAGAGAAGTGGCGATTTTTTTCATTGCAAAGAAAGAGTGCATGTTGAAGCTCAGAGAGTTGCAGTGAAATCCAGCAAAGGGAAAGTAATGTGTTTAGATAATGAAATGTATGTAAATGCATTATGATGTACAAAAGTCTACTGTCAGGCCAACTGGGACATTTTGTTGCAGTAAACTTTAACCGCAGTACAGTTAGATACTAGTTCGTAACTTTGAGCTTTTCTGTTATTTTAGTTTGTATTAAAAGCTATCCAGTTTTCTTAAGCTGTGTCTACTATGCAAACTTGGCATCCTTTATATACGTGTACTAACAGAACCACTCGCGGTTGCATTCAAACCTTTGTTATGACGATGATGATGACTTATTTGTATTGTGAGGCTGTGGTCCATTCATGTTTCTCGCACGCTTCATAACTCTGATACTGACTTGCAAAGTGCTTGCAGCTCTTCTGTCCAGTTTCTGTACAAAGTGTAAGAAAGAATTTTTAAACAAGTAATAAATTATATTTATAAGCAACTCTGAATATGGCGTTCACCATAATTTTATTTCATCTTCTCCAGCATCACCATGCCAACTGCCGTTACACTCCAACACAAACCCTTTTCTGTAGCTATTAATAACCTATTGTGCATTAAATGCAAAGTCAGTTTGAGGAAAGAGCTGATAAACCAATTTTACTTAAAAATGTTGTACCTTCTGCACCGTTTCCTGGAATGATTTCTTTGGATCCAAGAATTTCAAGAAGTTAAAAGTAGGAACACCAACAGTCTCCTTAAAAATAAATCATCAACATTCTGGATATTGGAATTGCAAACCGAAGTCCCCAAGGGTCTCAATATCACTGAGTAGAGCATTATTTCATTTTACCTAGAACAGCAAAAGACCAAGACACACCTGTTTCTATTACTCTGATTGGTTCACTCATTTAGAAAGCCATAAAAACACACTCTCTAGGAGGCTGAAAACACTTTATTAGGGGAATGTTAGGCCTTAGGATTTATGCATTCACTCTTCATTACATCTATGTACATGTTAAATAAGGCACAAGGGAATCTCATTCTGTACATAATAAAAAAGAGCATAGTTTATATATTCAAGTCCTTAATTAACAATAACATAGGTCATATCTTATCAAGTCCTTATTTATCAATACAATTTATTTTAACTTATATTATTGACTGGGAAGGAAGCATTAGTGTCAATGTGTGAAAATAAAACAAGCGGCCCATCAATTTTAGGCCTACGGTGTCCATGTCTCCCTCTGGTGGCTACAGGCAGGAATCGCAGTTGCCACTAGAGAAACTCACGGAGTTGATGTGAAATATAACACTGTCTCTTCCCTTTGCTCAACTAAGTATTGGATATCAAGCATCCTTAAGCCAGCTGCTTTTCTCACACTGAGCTCAGTTGTACAGCCTCCCAGGTCTTATCGTCCTGAGACATGACCGTCCATTTGTTTGGTAAAGGGAACAACATGGAAACAGTACTGTGTCTCCACATTTTCGGAGCTTATTCTTCTGAGCACCTCCCACTGGGTACCTGAGGGTAAGCCACTCACCTGCCATGGTGGTGGTGTATTGGTTCCACCCTCTCAACCTGCCCTATTACCCTTGACCACTGAGATCAAAGCTTTCACAGAAAGCAAAATCAGAGGGCATTTGCTCGTCTTTTCCTCAAAACATACAAGCAAACGGACACGGTGGGCAGCACGGCTGAGACACCACCTACTCCAGTTCTTTAATTTAATTCCAAGAATGTGGGTTTTCCTCCTCCGTGAGCTAAGGAGGTTCACACATGTTGGGTGTAGCCCTGCCTGGTCCCTCCCTCTGCTCTCGGGGTGGGAATTTGTCTGTATGTGGCTTCACCTCCTCACAGTTTGATGTCCTGTGACTCAGACATCCTGGCCAGAGTCTTCTTCACGCGCAGCGCCGTTAGACGGGAGGCGGGACTATGGGCCCAGCATTCTGTCATCAGCTTCCCCATCTGTCTGAGGCACTGCAGGACACAGAGAGGGGGGAGGGCGGTCCTTCAGTGCACTCTAAAAGTTACCAGTGTGCCCCTGTGCATGTGGGTGTGAACATGTACAGCTGTGAGTGTATGTTGTCTCCCCCTAGTGGCCAAAGGCAGGAGACACTTTCCATCAGATGCGGACTGTGAGATGGGATTGTAGTGTGAAGTCACAGTTGTGGCTCCCACTAATTTGGCCACTGGTTCCATGTTGTGGACGGTATGAGTTACACAACATCTCAACTGTTTCCTAAAACTGAGAGGGATGATTCTTCCATCAGGCATCAAGTACACATGCAAAGGCATGTGTACTTTGATAGCTGAATTGACAGATGTCAAGGATCTCAAGTCAAGATGTCAAGGATTTCAGTGTGTGTGTGTGTGTGTGTGTGTGTGTGTGTGTCATACTTCGTCGCTGCTCCATCGGTTGGGGAAGGAGGGCCGCAGCCTCTTGATGCAGACCACCTCCCGCATGTCCTCATATGAGGGGTCCGTGGGCACCAGGTCATGGTAGGGCAGCTGATACTCCTCCACGATGCCTGTGGAGCAGAACCAAGCACAATGAGCAGTTGAGCAGATGTACAGTAGCAGAAACACATGGCAACCTACAAACTCAGCTCCATCAAGTACAGGAAAAACACTAAATCTTGCAGAGGCAGTGAGATCTCACGTACAACAGAAAAACAGGTTCAACGGCTGTTGAACTGCTGGGACTCAGGAGCATCACAGCTCCTCTAGCTGTTGAAGCAGTTAAAGAGAAGGAAAATGTATGAAAGGAGGAAATGGCATGATGGAAGTAAAGCAGAGACCCTGATGTGAGAACAGACAGGGGCGGGGTGGAAATAGAGAAATGCAGAAGTGGCCGGTGAAAGCCTCACCTCCTGAAACACATCTGCGCGCTATTTCCCACAGGATCAGGCCAAAGCTGTACATGTCAGCCATAATATAGGACTGGAAGTGTGTCCGCGTCAGGCTCTCGTCCAGAACTTCAGGAGGCATGTAGCGTTTGGTGCCTACCCGTGTGTTGGGCGAGATGTCCACCTCGTTGGTGTCGCTGTGAAGGCACAAGTGAGGCGGCAGGTTAACCCTACAGTTTAACCCCACTTTACAATTACACCCAACTTACACAGCTCGCCACAGTGAGTGGGAGGTGAACCTGCAGCCTTCTGTTGTCAAGTACACTTCATTTAATGGATGCTTTCTCCTAAGTGCAAGGGTTGTACACCTAGCCACAACCAAGAAGTTTAAGGTACGACAACAGCTGTCAAGTATATCTAGACTCATAGTGAGGGAGGGTACAGAAGTGCATAGTTTCCCAATGGGAGAACATGTAAACGCTGCATTGCCTAATTGAGATTTGAACTTATGACTAAATGCACAACTTAGGCCACTACTGCTGCTCCCCCATGTCAGTTACAACTACAGTTTTAGCAGTTGGCAAATGGAAGCTGTTTTGTCTGAAATCTGTGTTTATCTGTGTACAGGAAGTATCTGTGTACCTCAGTACCTTGATCTCTGTTATTGCAGGAGATATAATTCAAACCTGGGTCCTTTGATTGCAAGGAAACAGCTCTAACCACCACGCTGCCTGCTACCCCTGCACCATTGCAATTTTTCACATTCATCTATAGACATCTTCGCCTCAGGTTGTGTGAAGGGTGACATTGCAACTGCTGCACTTCTGCACTGTCCTCCTGCACTCTACCCCCATTCCACACATCCCTACATGTCCTTCTGCTTAATTCTCCTCACTCCAGCTTCCCTGTTTTGTTGGCCCCACACACCACCTCGCGCTCTCTCTTGCACTGCCCGCCCCAGAGGCCTGACCTGATGAACTTGACAGCCAGCCCCAGGTCGGCGATGCAGCAGGTCCCATTCCTCTTTACCAGGATGTTCTTACTCTTGAGGTCGCGGTGTGCGATGGCAGGTTTGCCCTGTGTGCCAAAGATCTCCGTATGCAGGTGGCAGAGGCCGGAGACGGACGAGTAGGCGAGCCGCAGCATGGCCCGGCTGTCCAGCGTCGTGGACTTGAGGTAGTCGTAGAGGGAGCCATTCTCATGGTAATCTGTGATCAGGTACAGCTGAGTCCACGAACCTGTGCCCTTGATGTCGGCAGCGATGAAGCCTGACAGGAAACAGAAGCCTTCAGCTGCATCTAACCAAAACCCAAAGATTTCATGCTATGGGCAGAATAAGACAGAGCTTTGCTGTGCCATGTTCTCATATCGTGGACCATTGGACCACTGACTCAAGCAGGTGTGGCCAAAGGGTCCATACCCAGGATGTTCTCATGCCTCATCAGCACAGTCTGGTAGATCTCTGTCTCGCGGAACCAGCTGGCTTCCTCCGTGGTGAAGAAAACCTTGATGGCTACACTTTCCCCACGCCAGCGGCCCATCCACACCTCGCCGTAGCGGCCCTTGCCGATCTGCTTCACCATCTGGATCTGCTTGGCGATGGTCCTCTGCACCTGTGAATGTGTCCCAGCAGGGGTTGAGCCACAAGGTCTTAACCTCACAATCTTGCTTTATCACTGGGTCTAGAACATCTATCAACATGTAATTCATTTCCCTTTTTCATTTATTAGTGAGGACCGTGTCTGTGTGAGTTTTTTTTTGTCTTAGCTATACATCGTTGGACAGCAACGGAAGCAGACGCAGAGTGCGCCTCTCACCAGCAGGGGGAGCCCTGAGCCACTGCCAGAGCTCTGCGACTGCTCAATGAGGTCCTTCAGAGACTCGCCAGGGGGAATGAAGGTCTCGTCCTGCTCCAGGCCCATACTATAAAGGGGCCGCGACTCCTGGCGTTTGTACCTAGCAGAGAAACTGCAATGTCAGCCTCATGGAGACCTCGGCCTCTTTTCACACAACCCAGGATTTTACAATAAATAATGTACGTCGATGGATGTAGCAAGCACTCACTTCCTGTAGCAGATGACTATGATGATGGCGAGGATGATGCTACAGACAGTGACGGAGATGAGCAGAGCCTTGCTGTGAATGTTTCCGTCCACATAGTCTGGAGGAGGGAGAAGGAGGTGAAGGCAGAGTCATATGGAGCCTCTAAGTTACTTTTACACACACGCACACGCACATGATGATATCTGCCCGGTAGGTCCCAAAGCTGGCACTCAGGCATAATTTGGGGAAGAGCCCAAGCAGCTACTCACTGTATGTCTCAACGCTTTAACATTGTAACTGGTGAAGTAAAGTATTACTCTAGCAGCGCAGTGTCGAGTGTCTCAGCCGTGCACTGAAGCACAGAGTGAACCTGAGACCCGATCGATCACAGCCCTTCCTGAATTCCTGCGATTGGGTTTCACCCTGATGACACCACAGGAAGTCAGCCAGCTGCCACTTCCTCCAGGGACGCCTGTCTGACAATCACGCCACAGATGCCCAGGTCCGACTTCTGCACCCCCGTCCCCTTTCCCAGAATCCCTGGCCTGCCCCTCATGTCTCCCAGAAACCACCATAGCTCTCCCACATTAACAGGTGTAAGTGAGGGTAGTGTCTTACTGGGGGGCTTCTGAGGGGGCAGGGTGGGGTGGAGGTCGCGGTTGCAGTAGTCCTGGTCCGTGCAGCATTCGAGGCTCCTCCTCTGGCGGGCGTTGCCAGTGTCCTGCTGGGGCAGACGGACACTGTCACACACAGTAATGCAGTGCAGAGATGATTATTCACACGAACTGTTGCCTGGTTTCCCCACCCTACTCCCCTTGCTCACCCTGCACTGGAACTCAGAGCCCATGAGACCCAGGCACCCCGATGTCAACACAGGGGCACCACCCTCCTCTTCCTCCACCATCGTGAAACAGTACCCATCCGTCCTGCATGAAAGTCACAGCAATGACGTCTTCATCACTCCATCATCCCACTGTCACATTCATTGTCGACATTCACATAATGGCTGTCATCACTGCCGTGACCCTCACCATCTCCTCCACTACCACAACTATAACCACCATTCGCTGAAAGAGAGCTAGGCATCACTCTTAAGTGCTTCTGTAAACAACACATTGCTGATGGGCACCATAGTCAGGAACCAAAGCCCAACTGAACAACAACTACTACAAGCCAAAGGGCCTGTTTAAGTAAGTTCCAGAGGCTGGCTGGCAGTGGCTGTAAACACAGCAACATTACCATAATGGGTTACTCATGTTGTGCTGCTGGAGCTGGCAGGGAACATGCATGAGGCTTCTGTTTGTCAGCCACAACACGGTAATTTCACGTGACAGAGTATGTGTTACGTACTAATTGGAAAATTAGGCAGTCATAACAGATGTCAGCCATTACATGCGCTGTGTGCTGTTCAGAGTCTATGAACCTAAACACTGCACACAACCTGGGTTTTGTGGAACAAAACAAGGGTCACCTTCAGAACATCAGACTGATGGCGGCAGGGTGAAACCTTGCTGAACTAAAAGAACTGGCGTAAAGTTGGTTAAGGACAAAATTTGTTGCGATGCCTCTGTCTGTGAAGGACAAAACTGCAATGTGGGAGTCGCTGTGTCTCAAGATGTGCAGTCAGAGTGCTGCCCATGCAGGTGCAGCCCATAGGTACGGCTTGTGAGTGTGTCCCGTGTATGTGTACCTGCAGGTGTGATTGGTGGAGTCCTCTGGGCAGTGATGGTAGCAGTAGCACCAGAGCAAGCGCTGGGGTGGGGCTGGGGCAGTGCTTCCACTGTCTTCTGGGTCCCTGCCTGCCTCTGCTGCTGCCGCCATCTTCCCAGAGTTCCTGTGTAGCATGTTGTCCAGAGCTTTGGCTGCAGGGAGGGCAGGACAGGTAGTGTGAGAGAACATGACCATGCTGGTGCAGGGAGCCTTAAGCATCCACAGGGAATAGACAGGTTGCTTAGGGGGCTCTAAAAGTCTGAAGACCAGAGTTCAGCCCACCCCCTCTCCAAGCAAAAACAGCAAAAAAGTAACTCCATCTGACCTCAGCCAATTTCCAAACAACCCTCATATTTGAATGACGAGACAGGACTCAACAGCCCTCACACACCACTGGATCAGCCTTACTAACACCTCAGCAAACAGACCCGTCACTGACACATTCTCCACAGAACATGCAGTCCGAAAACTGTGCTGCTCACTCAGCACCAGCCAAAATAAACCAACAGCCGCACTGAGATTAGTGCCGCAGTATCACCCGGGAGGTGCAGACATCATCACCTGGTCCAGCAGGGGGTGTAGTTGTCAGAGCTGTCAGACTATACTCAAAGGACCCAGGATTGAATTGCACACCTGCTTTAGTACCCTTGACCAAGGTACTGATTGCTGCAGTAAAATAACAGGTACATAAACAGGTAAATAATTCAGTAGCTTTACACTAAATTGCTTTGGAGAAAAGCATCAACTATAGTGTTCATGCTGTGGCATCTGGCCGGTCTGTTATTTTGGATGCAAGGGAAAACTTTTCTGGGCGGAATCACAGGACTGTCTAAAGAGATACTGCAGTGACCTGCATTTGCTTCTCAATGGCCTGGAATAAGGCACTAAGTGTCTACATCCACAGATGCAGTGGGACTCGGGCTGGAATGGGGATGAAAGGGATAAGAGAAAGAGTCTGTCGTTCATAAATCTGCTCCTTCCATTCAGTCCGGTGCATTCATTCAGACCAGATGCTGTGCAGCTGTAGCGCAGCAGGGTTCCTGCATCAGCAGAAATACTCCACACTGCAGTGTGACCTGGGTACCTGCTCCACTTCACTGGAGTATTTTACCACAGTGACACCACAATTTTCCCCATCCCCGCGGCCAACACACTTTTATTGGTTTGCAGAGTTAGTATAGCCACAAATGTTTCAGTGATGATTTTTTTTAGGTGAAATGAACAATGAAAGCAGATTCATCAGTACATTTCTACACCCTTAAAAAGTAAAAAGCCCAGTTCCCTTGAAATATTGAGACAAAAACTAAAACATCATCATTCTCAGCAAAATGTACAATGCAAATGTAAAATGGACCAAAGGATGGTGCCAGAAGGTGCTCCTGGTTGTGCAGGAGAGGGAAACATGAGAGTGCGCAGCAGCAGTTGATAGAGCGCATGCCAAGAACAGATACCTCACCCCATATGCAGCAGAACCGAGAGGCTATGGCAGTGCACCAAAAAAAGAGATATAGAATGCCCTACTCCCAGTGAGAGATGCGAGGAGAATGAGTAACAAAGTAACAAAGAAAGCACGTGCAATGCTGAGTGCACTGCAAGCATACGTGCTATAACATTATAGCATGTGTTGTAATAAAACAGAGTTAAATGGTGCCGCATTAAGTGGGGTATTACTCTACTCAGTTGGCACATTCCAAAGAGTTTCTGGTTCACCCCAAACTGGAAGGCGGAGCATCAGTAGCAAACATGGTGCCCCGGCTCTGGCGGACAGTTGCAGTCAATGGCTCCTCACTGCACTGCACGGATGCCAGACGAGGGACTGGCCATGACACTGCCGTGTGAAAGTGGAAGGATGTGTGGAGAAGCTTCTGGTTTTAGTCATAAAACACTCCGGCAGTGGCCTGCGGTCACAGAACCCACGTCTGTAAGAAACATCTGGGATAATCTCCCGTACAGGCTGTGCACTGAAGCACAGTAAAGTACAGTGGTAAACCAGTCGCTCACTGTGGTAATCACAGGAAAACTGAAAGATTATCCATAAGAATAAAAGACAACCTAATCTGTTTGATCTTCCTCCAAGTACACATTTGCTAAAATATTTGCTGCACTGCTTCTATTTTAATTTGTCTCAGATTAGATGGAACACTGTGTGTCCTCCTCGGTAAAAAGTACACACAGCTCATGTCTGCATACTGGCCTTGTCCATGACGCCACCGTCAGGGGCAAGAGTAACATAAAAACTGCAATGAAATTGCATTATATCAGTACTGTAATAAAACAGAGGACAATGTTATCAGCGTAGGAGCCAGGGTCGGCTTCACGCGTCCCTCTCCGGAGGCAGCTGACGGGATCCACAGGAAAACGACATAGCCTACCGGTCTCCTTGTGGTTTTGTGTCACTGAAATCACCGCAATCAATGTTTCACAGGCAAATAAATATGTCCAGCGTTTTATTACCCATCTGTCTACAGCACTCATTACTGCACAATGGGATTTAGGAGACACTCTGAAAGGCTCAACCGGTCCCTGTGGATTTCGGCCTGTCGGAGCGCATCCTGGCAGAGATCAATCATCGTCATCGAGACCCGGCAAGCCCGAGGAAAGTACCTACAGGAGCACAGCAGTCGATGCATCATTCCCCCGTTGGCGATCAAATGCCAGTCATGATTAGGAGAGTGTTCAATTCAGAGCTGTCTGTGCCAAGGGTCCCCTAGTTGAACCCTAACAAACTACAATAGGACAGCCCAGTAGGCCACAGAAATCTGTAAGCAATGACCATTTTGTGTACAAACCTCAACCTCAGCGGTTAACCTTTTGTAGCTATCAAACCCTTTAAGAACCCTATGAAACTTAAAGACCCCTCCTACAAAATTGTGAATAAAAAAATTGAGAAAATAAACACTTAATGTATTTGCCCCACAGAGAGCTTCAGTTCACAAAGAGCATTGGTGAGAAGCTCTCTCCTTATGTGCCATGAATCACACTGCCTGCCTCCTGTGGCCCAAGGCTAACTGGGCTTACCTAACTTCGATGACATTACTCTTGGTTATGCAGACCAAAGATAAAAAGACAAAACATTGAAGCTTAAAATGCAGTGGGAACAAATACTGCTGTACCACACTGTGAAAGATCTGGGATTCCAGTCTCCGACAGACACCAAAACGCTCTGCCCACTACCCGTTTGTGAAGTGATGGAGGGTAACCTGCCAACAGCCTAATGCCGTGGGCTCCTTCAATTAAAAAAAAAAAAAAAACACAATTCCTACTAATAGTCTTGTTTGTATTGTGTTTGAACAAAATCATGAAGATTATATAATAATCAGCATGAGACAAGACAAGACCACAGCCTTGTTATGTCTACTGTAATTCCTAGAGCAGGGAGAGATTTTCTTCATTATGGCTTTGAGAGTAAAGTCTGACCTTAAAGGAATCAGGGATTACTGTGAAAAACGACTAACAGCTGCCCGGATCAGAACAAGAAATTGCACCCTTTATTTTCTTCTACTTAAAATAAAGGAAGAAAAATATTGTCAGAAAGCTGTGGACTAGGGGGCTGACTGCTTGGCTTCTCGCGTAACATTATTCTTTGACGCATGGAGAGAGGAATTTGCCAACATTACTAAAGTGATGAGGAGCCAGAGGGAAAGACAACAACCACTTAGAAACCGGGGCAACAAAAAGCCAAAGACCAAAGAAGAGCACCTGCAGGACTAAACTGATCATTAATTACCCAAAGCAATTCAAGGTGTGAGAAAGCCTTGACTGTTCTTCATCTTCAGTAGTTGGGTATGAGCTGCCTCTGGACTTTACTGGCGTCCTTTAAATCACATAAGTCACATACAACTTACAGAGAAGACTAAAGGCAAGATTATTAAAAAGGCCATGTGACGTGTATTGTTACTGGGCTGGTGTCTGCCTGCTTCACTTTTTAAGCACTATACTTAAAATAAAATACCCAATAGATCTTTCTAATAGATAAAACATTAGCAATCCCACGATACTTTATTTGCAGTTTCCCCTGTGTTTATTTTGTACTGAAAATGTGGACATCTATTTTTCACATAGCTCTCATTTTCAAATATAAAATATTACAACAAGAGGGAAAACTGTCAATTTCTATAAACAATGCATGTCACGTAAGCCATCCTTTGGGGTGTATTTTGCAGTTGGCTTATCTATCAGACCCATAGATTATAAAAAATATAGACCATATAGCCCCATATTCAAAGATTCTTTCTTTCTAAGAGGAAGTTTCCAGTTTCCAAACTGGAAACATTAAGTCTATTTGCCATAAAAGGGAGAAATTTAGTAGTGACAGGAAATTAGAAGTCACCCCCTCATGTGATTCATAATTGGTCACCTGACTTGGTGGACATACTGGATTAGAGCAGAACTCCAATTGTTTTGTTAAAGGCCAGTATGCATGTAAACCTTAGACTCTATCAAAGTCAGGACAGAAAAGATATTGAAACAATGAAGCAGACTTATGCATACTTTGCCATTTCTACTGGAAATTTTAATCACATAATTCTTTTTTTAAATTTTTTTTTAATACAAGCAGCTAGTTGTTGAACAAGGGAAAAGAGAGTGAAGCTGGTCCTGAGGCAGAGTCAGATCGATGCCGAGGAGCTCAAGGCCTGCTCCAGCAACCCCCTCTCCACCTCCTGTCCTTATTGCCTTGACATGACTCCTGATGTAAGCACAACAAGCAGTCGAACAATGTGTGAGTCCATTACCGGACATAAGAGGCACAGAAAACACCTGGAATGAACATTCAGTGACACAATGTGACAGAAGTTCAATCCCTCAGTGACTACCGGGCCTCCCCAGTGATAGTCTGGGCATGGGGATCATGAACGTCAATCAGTAGAAGAGAGCAAGGAGGTACAATCTCCACATCTGCAGTAAACCGTTGGACGTGGATGGACTTCTCACAGCTCTGTCCCTTGTCAACACAAAGATGATGCTGTGTTCTGGAGGCTTCACGGATGTTTCAGTGATCAGATTAGGTGAGTCTGCATGCATTATGATGTGTAGCAGAAACTAAAATCCTCAACTGGCAACCAGCCGCAAAAAACTAAATTGCAGGAGGGGAACTGCGATTGTATCCCATGACAAAGGAACAAATTAAGAAAATAACCAATTTACATGCAATACACTTGCACAGCAATATATGCACTCATACAAAACTGAACTTAAAATTAAACATGCAGCCTGATGATGTCGATTGGAAAAAGTTCAGGACTTCCAGATGACCGCATTTATAGCCTTCAGTAAAGAGACTGAAAAAGTTCCTTATGATTCTTTTAATCCTTGTCAACAGGCAAACCAGCAAGAATGAGTAAAAAGGGGGACAACGCCCCTTCCAACCTTGCAGTTTCAAATGGAAACATCAAAAGTCTCCACCACCCAATTTCTCCGGCTCTTTGCAAAGTGCATTAAGAGCACACACCATATATTCTGCAAGCACAAACCTTTGTCGCCAACATTTACTTCACCAGGATTGATGGTGTGAGGGGCCATTGGTTTTGGTGGGAGACAGAGCAGGCACTGATTCTTATCCATGAACCCAGTGGGGTGCTGCTGAGTTGGGAGGGGCAGGGGGTCGGCGGTTTCCCTCTGACAGGCGGCCCACGGCCCGGATGCGGGTGCCTTCTGCACCCAATGAGTAGTCCCCCATTGCCCCCACCTCTAGCAGGCATCAGGAGTACTCCACGGGCCTCCGCCATGCACCCGGGCTTGAGGGCGGGAACACTCATCAATTACCGCTGCTGGTGTCAAACAAGCCGCAGGAATGGGCTTCTTAAGAGCCTGTAGGATATAAACAGTCCCCCCTGCTGGGCCTGTCTCATCAAAAAGAAGCCATTTATCTCCGTCTGTTCTGGTTCCCACTTTCTCCCTCTCCTTCCTTCTCTCTTTCTCGTCATTTCAGGAGCAAAACACAGCCTGGGTGTTTGACAGTGCTCTCCATGGTGAGAGGGGACGTGGGTGATGTTAAAAGCCGGTTGTTTGTGTTCTGCGACGGGCTCCTGCGATTGTGACACAGTCCAGCCTCAAGTCTCCACTCCTTCACCATGGCTGCAAGTGCTGGGAACTGGACCGCTTCCACCAGGACGGAGATGCGGCAGCCATGAACACAGGAATAGAACCTGACCAGGGACAGTTGAGCATGTTCCAGACTGCCACCAAACAGTGCCATCCCTGCCCCATTCCTTTAGCTACAGGACACATCTTGATCATTTAACCTGATGCTATAGCAGGTATCATTTACATATATTAATTTAGAAGGCACTTTTCTCCGAACTATACAGTATTAATCTAATAATAATTATTTGTTCATTTATACAGCCAAACAACTTTTACTATCAATTCATGGTAACTACTTTTGTCAAGGTAACTACCACAGGAGCTCAACAGCAGCTCAACCACTACACCACCTGCTGTCCCCACTGCTGCAGTGTCACACTATTTCACTAGTGGCAGGTTATGTAGCAGGTAGTGTAGCAGTTACAACTGTCACATTCGAACCAAAAGACCCAGGTTTGATGTGAATTTGAATCTCCACTCCTGCTGTAGCTCCCCTGGGAAGCATACTTAACCAGAATTGATACAGTAAAATTACCAGTTTTTACACACACACACAATTTAGTGTATGAACCCCACTTTGTAGGTCACCTTGGAGAAAGGTGTCAGATGAATAAAAACAAAATAAATAACCATATTTATACAAAAATCAAGTTCTGCAGCTGTGCCGAGTTTCATACAGCAGATATATAATTATCAAAATGTACACAATGAAATAAGCAAAAAAAAGTTATGTGTTTATGTGTTTCATAGCCCGCAGTAAAGGCAACACAAAGGAGACAGAGGATGTTACAGTATCACTGAACTTGCAGTGGCTTTGAAATTCCAACACCCCTCCAGCTCTGAGGAGAGATGGCTTCAGGCCTGCAGGAGCCATCACACCATTTATCACAACAACAAAGACCTTCAGCTCTCCAGAGACAAAGCGCCCTTTTCCTCACCCCCTTTCTTCTGAGGATGAGGGCCTTCTGTTTTAGTTATCACCCCAGGCAGGTGAGCACTGGCACCTCCAACAGTAGTACAGTCCCATACCAATAGATCCTAGTTCATGTCTTCTGACCTCGGGGTCAACAAGAAGAATGCCAGCAGACACGTCACTGACACATTGACATTTCGAAGCTGCAGCTCAGAACATCATGTGGGGGGGAATCAACTACTGCAGATTTAAGAGATTTTTTGGTCAAATTTAGTGTGGGTACTTAGGGACAGTTTACAGAGAGGAAAGCTTTGAGAATCACTGCACATTGTGTTACTGATCCAGAGAGAAATTTGGGTACAATTCACTATATATGACATTAGAATGATTTTGTTGGCTAGATAAGTCCTAAAGTGGCCAAGTGATGTGTTATTTGAAAAGTTATGAATGATAATAACATGTATTAGGCATTAGGATAGTTACATGCAAAAGTAAAGTCTTTTTTGTTTATGTTTAAAGTCTGCTTATTGTGTGTGTATGTGTACGTAAAGGTGTAAAGGTAAACTGAGCATTACTTTGGAGAACACACACATGCACACGCAGCCTGTTTTTATCAAGCTTGCTGTTCAAAATGCTCTTGTGTCCCAAGGACCAGTTCAGCAGTAAAAACATGATTCTGAATTCAAGGCTGACAGGGGTGACATTTCCAAAGAAGCTGAAGCATATTGCTTTGGACAAGGGTACATTCTAGATGAGAGGGGTCCTAAAATGTCCAGAGGAGTCTAGGAATACTTCACCCTACACACAGCTGGGCTCTTCACAGCCTCCCACTTGCAGCACACCTGGCTGCTGAATTGAGTCCTCCCTCCATTTTTGTCAAAACAGAACAGATGACTACATGAGAAAGACAGTGGTCATACTGTAGATTCAGAAAATATGACACCCAATATTCTCATTACAGAAAACCCCAATAATGCTGGAAGTGCACTGCATGTGAAAATGTGTATCTGTTCACTTATGGACAGACAGACAGTGCAGTTACAAAGTGGCTGTATGGACAGGAAGGTGTTATCAAATGTGTTCTTGTTCAGTGCACCTGGAAAAGCCATGTTTCTAGCCAAGACATCATCAGAAACAAAGAAAGACACCTGGAAGACAGCTCTAAGGTCAGGGCAGGGTTTCAGACAGTGCTTTAATCATTTTCGTGCTCCACTTTATCATTTTCCTACATACAGTGTTGTGTACATTCCCAAACGCCACGTGGGGGGTTTACCCCATTTTCCAGACATTTCCAGACAAACGCAGCTTGTGAAATGGACACCAGACAGCCTAAGCACAATATGGGAAGCACAGCATTCCTCATGCTCACAGTCAAACCTCATCACAGCTGCCCCACAGCTGAGACACACATCAGGGTCCCACAGAAAAGTACCACCAACATGGGTGATTCCTTACAGGCTAGCAGCTGGGGGGGGGGGGGGGGGGGGGG